>JAJTJO010000749.1:2400000-3000000 GCA_024550625.1 Dendroctonus valens
TGTGAATAAAAAAATTACAGGCAAGGACCAGGTGGAAAATGTTGCTGACGATCCAACTTTAAGCAACAGAAAGCGGTGAAATGGGGATGCAGTTTAGGGGTTGAAAACTGTTTTTATGCGATTTTCTGCGAAACATGATCAGCTAGCGGAAAACATTTAATGGCAGGATTGTAGATAATAAAAAAATCAAGAAGACTTTTTGACATGGGCTCAAATTAACGGTCAAATTGGCGAAGCAAAGGTTTTTCAGATTAAATTTTTTTTCTCGCATTCTTTAATAATTTAAGATTATCCAAAGATACGCAATGATTATTTGCAACAACATATTCGGCAACACTAGACTTTTCCGTTCTTCCATATTTTATATGTGCAAAATATAATCGAGGGGAAAATTAATCAGTCCTTACTGTCAGCATACTTGCATGTTTATGTTGAACACAATGATGGAAGTCATTAGGAATATATCGAATTGTGGTCTTGTCCTTTCTATACACATCAAATTCTAATTTATCCTGGTTTTTATACATCAAGAAATGGCAATTGCCCGTTGTTCTCCATTTCGTAAGGAAATTTGCTTGTAGGAAATTGACTGGTTAGATTCTTTAAAAAATCCTTAAGATTAGCTTTATTGGTATCAAATATGTCATCCACATACCTGTACCATATCCTTGGAAAATAATCTAATTTTCTTTTCAAGTTTGATTCAAAATGACTCAAATAAATTTGCTAAAAATGGTGAAAGACAACTTCCCATAGTTGTACCTTCCAGTTGTTCGTAATAATTAATGTTATAAAGAAAATAATTTTGGCCCATGCATAGTATTGTTAATGCTAAGTATTTTTTTCTAAATTACATCCGAAAAATTGTTTGCTTTATGAAGGTTTTCAAGGTATGACAAGGTCTGTGGAATCGAAACACGCGGGAAGAACGAGCTTAGTTAAACGAGATTAAAAATCTTTTAAAATTCAATCTTTCGTTTTGGTGATGAAGTCATGACTATTGATCATAGAGAAATTTTATTGTTTAATGGGTAGGTTTTCAAACTTGCTTGAGAACAATGCCGCCAAAAGTGGTAAAACTTTAGTTATTTATCGTGAGTGTCGAAGATTCCAACCCTATAGATTATCAGGATTTATTAGAAAACTGGACTTGTTGGCGAATGCGCGTATTACATCGTTTTGCCCTTTCAGATTAAAATCCAATTTTCTTGAATCTCTGAAGAATCTGATCGGTAGTGAATCCGAAGTGGATGCCATTCCAAGCGAATCAGCGTTCATAAACCAGTTCAGAGAGCAGACGACTCGCTGCAAGAGAAAGTTATCGCTTAAGTGGCATGGAGGAAGCCTTTGAATTTTCAAACATTCCATTTCTTCGTATTCGTAGAGGACTGTATGGTCGCCTCTACTATGAAACTTGAACGACCGGCTTCTGATGTTGGTGCATAGATAAGGACAAGTAGTGTTAATGTCTCTGACGATGAGTGGTTACTACGCTTTGAGGTATTCGGATGACATTCCCATTATTGCATAAGGACAGTTTGGGGGCACACTACTATCATAGATGCGGCAAGCACTACAACAAAACAATGTTGTAAAACAAAAGGACTGAAAATTACCCCTTTGAGAAGATGCATTATTCTTGTTAGCATTAAAACAGATATAAGTGACATAGAGGTATAGGTATCTATCTATCTTCCGATAGTAGAATACAGATATGATAAACATAATGTATGGGATCAACCTCAAAATCATCATCTTATTGGATCTGATTATATATAATCACATACGCCGCCAGATTCGGTGGAATAGAACCAAGACCCATACACAGGGTGTCCCAACGATAGAGTAAAGTAAATTTAGGCTTAGCCGGTATTAATGGTTAAAAATTCTCATCGTCATTTTGTAAAGGGCCTAAACGCACATATACTAATAATATTCACAATTATACAGAGTGCATCACAAAAATTGCAGCACAGAAAACCACACTTTTTCTAGTGGAAAGCCCTATATTTTATTTTATATTTGAATTCTTATGTTATTCAATTACTTTGTCTTATATAAAATATGAACAAACATTTTACTAGTTAGTCGGTTTTAATGATGAAAATTCTCATTTTTATAGTATTGATAAATCGAAAATGTCTCCATCGTCATTCGAAAAAACATTTTTAAATTTGGCAAGAGAAAGGACTAATACTATATTAATATTTGGTTTGCAAAATATTTACCTTTAAAATTACAGGGCGGTCATAATAATCGCACAAATTAACGTATTTTGAAGCTCAAACATATCACTTTTTTAAATGGAACACCCCATATATTTCAGAGTGTTTTATTCAGGGATCTTCTGTGAAGTTAATGCGGATAAAAACTGATTGATCCAGTAGTATTCAGTATATACATATCTACATATGTTCAGGATTAATGGCGAGATAAACGAGCGATTCTACCCTCAATTACCAGGAACACTGTAAGATATATGGAAAGCAAAAAGTCTAGCGTAGGCGGTGATATAGTATAAAGAAAAACAGTTGGAGAAACAATAATCTTCAATCTAGGTGTCGAAATCTACGATTGCTTTCCAAGCGAGCATACTAGCAAAAACAAGGTGTGCCCGTAAAATGAAGGAAATAATCTAAGTGGACATATGACAATCGTACCAGGAAAAAGACTACAATTAAGGCTCTAGAATCTGGTCACACTTTGTGCTAGACTGTGTAGAAAAACTTACGCCACTGGCCAGGAATTCATTCAAATAGAGTAAAACTCACATGGACAACTGGCACAAGCAGGAGTCAAGTAAACTAGATCGCTACGACCTGGCTAAAATAGGTGATGAGCAGTCATGAACTGACCAAGTGCTGGCATGTGGTATATTCCTGGTCCAAATAACAGCGGGGGTCGCGCATTGCATCTCGGAAATTCATAGTGAGTGTCGGTAGGAGATATTGCGCCTTAAAGTTTAGCGATAGATAGTACCGAGATCACATGGTCTTGGCGGATGTAGTGCCTTTTATATTTGGGAAACAGTTTTCTGTGCTGAATAACTCCATTTCAAGTATCTTCATTTATATACTTGAAAACTATTCTTGACTTCTTGACGTTTTTTTCTCTTTGTTCTGTTTAACATCTATTATTAGATAGTTTCACATGTATATATCTACTGCGTCTGTCTACGTTTGCACGCGTAAATTATTGATAATCTACGTAAATTGCCTTTTGGGAGTGAGAGTGAAGTTCAAAAAAAATTGTTACTTGAAAGGTATAGTTCATTGAGAATGGAAACGTTGATACGCTAAAGCGGGTGTTCCCAGAGAGGGCCTGACCTGAGGCTAGTTGGGGCCTGACCTGAGGAAGTTTAGTTTTGGAATTATTTGGGAGAAAGTGTCTTGGATTAGGCGATTTTCGTGGCTGAGGACTCGGTTTTTGAATTTTAAGTGAAGTTTCGAAATGAATTCCGTTATGGTCTCCATTTCAAGGTTGGCGTGGAATTGGGAGTTGCGGAAGTACCAGGGTGCGTATGTTATCCTGCGAACGGGTTTGTTTTGGAAGGTTTGGAGTTTGGAAATGTTGGTTTTGGATGTTTGACTGATAATTGGAGAGCCGAAACTGAAGCGAACGAATTTGAGATATGTTAACCCGTTTGTTAGAGCCGTCTTAATTCACCACCGTCAAGAATCAGCCCTCCACCTCTGTCGAGTCAATTGTTTTTTGTTTTTTGTTTTTTTTTAATTCCCGTTAGTGGGTGAGTAGGTTAAGAGCCATAAGAAGGGTAAGGCCCATATGCGCATAGCGACCGGGTCCTTTGTGTTGATACCACACCCTTTTTTGGTGAATATAGTAGCGTTCAGTTGTTCGTATGTTTGGAGTGTTTTTGTCTGTTTAGTAAAGGAGAAAAGCAATTTTAGCTTTTTATTACTAACCGGGTTGTGGAGTTAAGACGGGTACTTTTATCGGACACAACACTGTTTGTAAAGTAGAATTTGATTTTTGAGTGAAAAGCGTGCTTTTATGATTTAGAAGAGGGTACAAGTAGGCTGCTGTTTGGTTTCCTTTGGTGATTATTTTGTTTACATGTTCGGTGAAATTTAGTTTGGAGCCAATTATTACGCCTAAATATTTAATAGATTTTGAGAAGTCGATTTCTGCGTTATTTATTTAAAGTTTAGGTGTGTTTTAAGTGATTTTCTTTTTAGAGATGATCATGGCTTTAATTTTATCTGTATTAATTAAACTTTTCCAAATGTCGGCCCATTCTTGAAATTTGTTTAAGTGTGGTTGTAGAGTGCAAATAATGTTTTTAAAGTTTTTATTTCAGTAATAAAGTCCAGTAACGTATTCGGATTCGGACTCGGAAGGTTAGGATGGGTGACTTGATTTTCCGAGAACGATTACTTGAATACTCGATTGATAGCTTGGTTCGGTAATCGTTACTTCGGATACGGATGAGTAACGAGTACTCGAGTAACGATTAGTTACTTTTTTCACACCACTAGTCGACAACATTATTTTGGCTACTCGTGGATTTTTCAATTGAAACTGAGATTCAAAAACTTCCCTTCGTTTGTGTTGGTCAATGTATTTCGCCATTGTCTCAAGAAGCCACATAAAGTCCAATTTAACTCGAACGTTGGACAGTTACATTCAGAATGTTGCAAATTGCATAATAATTAATAACCGCCCTACCGCAGAACGCTAAATTGGCATTTATGAAAATTTTGTTTAACTATCTATTGTTCGTAGTTTGTACTAAATAAAACAAATTACTAAATCAAAGTCTTTATTGTACTGTACAAAAGTTAACTTAGAACATATATCACAAAAATATTGTTATAAAAATATATATAAATTGCTAAATGTAAACTATACATTAAATAAAATTTATACAGCTATTCTGAACAAACTATGGCACACTCTTCCATGAATAGTGACATTTTCCATATAAAGCTAAAAAATAAAAAAATACTAAGCAGGCAAGATTTGTTAGTTAGACAATCATTGTCTAAAATATATTATGATATCCGTAATTAAGATCTCACAGTTACAGTTAATTGCCCACGTATACGGTATAGTGACCTATAGTGAAGGAAGTAAAGGTAATAATGAGATGCATTCTTCAAGCGTTCTTCCCTTTTTACAAATCGAATATACCAACTTTGTTTTCTCTTTGATTATCTTCAATTTCCCAATTTGCAGCAATCAACGGCAGCCAGAAAGATTTGGCAGTTGTTTCAAAAATGTGGGTAATAATAATAGTAAAGTTTCGGATTGATATAGAAGGCGAGCGCTCCGTCCACACTGCAAATATCAGCGTAGGACTCTTTGATTTTACCAACAAGAATCGGCTTCGGCAAATTTTAATGCGTGGCAAGGCCAAATATACTAGGACAGCTGATTTTTCTCATGATCCAAAGCTGATTTTTCCGGTGTGGAAGATCCGCCCGGCTCGTACGGTAAACAAAACCATCATAAAACATATATATACTTAGTAGGATTATGTAAATGCTACCGATTTTCCCGATCGACAAAGCCGAAAACGGAAAGAACGCGGCTTTAGATACATACCATGAACCATACTACAATATGATATATTTACTTTTCCGTATACCGTGGGCGCAAAAGTAGAACGTCTAGTGCTTCTTTATGATAATGGCTTTTGAGCGAAAAGTGGCAGTTTTTGATTCATTCGATTAAAAATATGTTTTTTCCATATGCTGGTACAAGCATTTTGTGTAGGCAAAAGCAGCTTTGACTATAGCTTCCTTTTTCCACGCAGGTTTAGTTTGAAAATACACAAGACTTGTCTTTTTGCAACCACTGATTTTTTTAGAAATATACAAGCACTTAACCCTACGAAATGAGGTGAAACACATAACATATTAAACGTATTTAAATAATGTTGAGAAAAGTCTCGGAAAGTCCTCTCCTATAGCAAGCTAAATACAAAATTATTATCAAATCATTAATTTAAGAATAACTTAGTTAACAAAATAAATACTATGTATCAATACTATTTACATTATAATACATGTAAATGACGCAACCGTGAGATATATATGTTTATTCGATATAATTAGTTCATCATCTGCGATTTTTGAAACTTTAGATCGATGTTTTGTAAAAAGGTTTGTAATAAAACTGGCTCTGGGATGGCAGATCATGCAACTTGCTCTGGCAGTTACTACATATATACAAAAAAATATATAAATGCACTAAAGTATCTAGTAGCTACTACATATTAAGCCTAAAAGAAGTGTAGAAGTGCACACTTCCAGTAAAAAAGATTTAGACAATATGATTCTTTGTAGCACATGAGTAATAGAAGTAAATGAAATGCATTGAGGCTATATTTAAAATCACTTTGATAGTAATAAATGTAATAGACGTTTATGATATTTGCAGAAGTATATAGGACCTGCAGACAAACTTTTCGTTGGCCAGCGACTCATCCGAAAAGTGTTCGCTGGCTTATAGTAATATACCTATTTCACTTTGCTAAGAAGGGTGGACGCATTTCGAAAAACTTTCGGTTCTTTTAAGCATATTTTCCAAGACTTATCTGAGGAAGTCGTAACGCTTTTGAGAAGAATCGTCTCCCTGCCCCTTTTCAAATCTGATAAGATTATAGTCGATAACAGTATTATTAAATAATAATTTGGAGACTATTTTTTATAGACTATAAATAAATAGAAGTAAAAGCTTAATAGGACATAAATGACTGAAGCATTCAGTGTGTTGCATAGATATACACCATTTTCTTCACATAAATAAAATAAGAACCGGGACTTTCATTAAATAGATCAATGTAAATGATCGAGACTTATCACGAAGTATCTGTGCCTATGGATAATTCTGAAAGAAGAATAGTTCTTGTGGCAAGGCGGCGCATTTTTGGAATGATAACCTAAACTTTCATATTTCCAGATTTCTTACAATCTCAAAAAGTATAGCAACACACTTTGCGATTAAATTTAAAAAGCTTTTTCCTGATTTTTTAAATACTATCATTTCAGCCGTTTTAGCGCAGAATGTTGTAAATGTGACAATATAGAATTCATAAATTTTTCTCCTCTGTTTGAGGAAATTATGTACAGCATGAAAAGCTTAGAAATTGAAAACTATCGACTTTGCCATGGGAAATTTGCAATCGGTATATCGATAACTTGATGGTGTTTTGTAATGTTGATGTGTTATAACGATATAATAATGGAAAAGCCTGGCTTGTTTAAGTAAACCCTTTCCTAATATATCCTTTTTGTTATCTCCTATGGCCAAAGTTGAACGAAAAACACATCGCTGTCAACGTTCTATGTGCATGAAACTTTAAAAATCGTTATATGATTAATTCTTCTACAATATTCATCGGTAACGACAGCCAGAAACCTCCGCGTATTTGTCGATAGTAGCCAAATAGATTCCTTGTTGTAGGTGAGAATATAAAAGATCCTTTATCTTTTTCCATATTCGTTTGCATTATTTAAATCAGTGCCGTTGACCAACCTAAATGATCGTTTCATTTCCACTGCGTACGTGGTGACTTCTAGAAGATTTTCTGCTCGAATGAGGGTGACCACTTTGTCTTGAACCACTGTATACGCTGCCCTGCATACTGATAACCCCAGGATGATGTGGAATGGAATACCTTAAAAAATAACATACCTTAAATAATACATTAAAACCTTATCAAAAATTAGAAACATATAAAGACAATGTAAAAATGAGGACAGCTGAAAAATATATGTAAGCCCCCTGCATCTTTGTATATTTCGTCATAAAACAATGAGCGTTTAAACATTCTTCTTCCTCTTCTTCCTCTTATATTAGGATTAGATCCTGTGTCATCAACATCATAGCTTCAGTTGTGACGCTGAACTCCAGATTTCATACCAGCGGGTTGGTGGTCGTCCCGGGGGTATTTTTGAACTGTGGTACTCCCTCTCTGGCAATTTTTGGCAGTGTGGTGTTGCCCATCCTGTCAATGCGTGGTCTCTCCATCCTGTTGCGAGACCATTTCACGACGTCTTGAATATCGCACTTAGTTTTTATGCCGTCGCTTCTTACATGGTCCAGTAGGTTACATCCCACCATAGATCTTAGTGTTCTCATTTCAGTTGTCCTTATAAGCCGTTTAGTTAGGGCATTTTCCGCTCTGGTTTCGACTGCATACGTCATTACAGGTCTAACACAGGTTTTGTATATTCTGGCTTTGCTCTCCACAGACATATATTTATTTCGCCATATTATGTCTCTCAAATATCCCGATATCAAGGCTGCTTTTGTTGTCTGTGCTCTCACTTCTTCTTTTAGGTCTCTACTACTTGTTATGTTGACCCCAAGGTATTTGAACTGCATAACCTGTTCGACGCTCTTGTTGTAGATGGCAAGCTTGCATCTGCGCGGTTCCCTTGATACCGTGAGAGACTGAGTCTTGGTTGTGGATATTTGCATGCTAAACCTGGACGCCATCCGTTCAAATTTATAAAGAAGCCTTTGCAAGTTGTCCTCATCGTCGGCGATTAGCACTGCGTCGTCGGCATAGCATATCACCTTTATTTCCTCATCACCCATTCGATACCCTCTGCCAACCTTCTTGACTTCTGTAATAATTTCGTCCATTATGATGTTAAATAATGCAGGACTGAAGCTGTCTCCCTGCCTTTGATAGTTTGCCTGCAACTTTTATGTAAGTGTGGTTGTCTGTGTTGAGTTCCGCAATAATTGTTATTATGTTGCGGCTAATATTTCTCTTCTGCAAAAGCGGCACCACGTCAACAAAGCACATGAAAGCTGGTTTATTAAATTCTAAAGCTTTTTCGGTAATTTGCCGGATGGTGAATATTGCATCAATAGTGGATCTGTTCTTTCTGAATCCCTATTGTTCTTCGCATATTCCAGAACCTGCTACTTCTTCCTCAAAGATCTTCGTAAGAAGTTTTGATATTGCACTTAGGAGGCCATACATCGTCGTTTAAACATTAAACAAACAAATTATATCATATTTTCAAAATGAACTTGAATTTGACTCGAAATCAAACTAAACTAAATTAAATCTCCAAATAGGCCAAAATGCCACTTTGATATATGATTACGACATTCCTCTTCGTTAACATGACTTGACAGCTTGAACAAATTTATTCTTCTTAAATAAGAATGTAAGAGAGAACTAATAAAAAAATCGTTGTCGTCAACCAATCAACCTTAATTAATTTTATTGTTCAACATTTTTCAATTAATTTTGGGGTGTATTATTTAGGCCTTTAATAATTTCTTCGATTGTTGAGGTGTACTTTTGAATCACTCAGTATATACCAAATCGAAAACTTTACTTACTTTAAAACTATTGCATTTTTGTTGGGTTGGGACCTGGGCCCAAGACGTTTCAAAGCCGACTTCCATACTTGAGCGGATTTTCCACACCAAATCCACAAAACAGAACTGATTCCGATAAATAATGACATCAAGTGGCGTAACAGCAAAAAAAACCACATCGATGGTTTTTGATCTCCACTCAACCATTTTTCTCTGTAAATAATAATCAACATTACCACAAGAGCAGAAACAATAATACTAACAAGATTCCTTATTTATAACCATATAAGTTTATACTTAAAAGGAAATATAGTAAAGGTGTTCCAATCATACAGCTTCTAGATCTAAGCTAAAATATAATATTGTACGGTTGAAGTTCAAGCAATATTTCTTTTTCATAATCAGTCGTTTGATATGATTGGAATCTGGATGGAATATGATGTGTATTGGACATTTTTTCATTCAATGCATATGCTCCGGATAAGGCAGAGTGATTCAATCGACTATTACAGCAGACACCCTATGATATATAGAAGGAACAAAACCAATCAAGCAGGTGGATCTCCAAGCAGGTGGAGGTACTGGTGTAATGGAAAGAGGAACTGTCCTAAATCTAGGTACCCCCACTACCAATTTCCCAGTTAGCATAGTAATGAAGCTTGGCATTATAGACTTCATTAGCGAACTAAATGAAGGAAAGAGCGTAAACAAGTAGCATCCCTAGCAAAGAACTCAGATACAGCATTTCTCACTTAAACAACTGGAACAAGCAAAAGAAACGAAATCACTGCATCACTTGCTAACACAGATGCTAAGCAATCACGGACTGACTAAGAACACCAACTTGTGCCATATCTCATGTTTAAGTAAGGGTGGGGGTGGGACAATAAATCTTGTAAGAACATAGGAAGTTCTGTGAGGGCAATCGTTGGAGCCTTATAGAGAAACAGCTCGTAAGACCTCCACAACTAGTAGGTAAGCCAGATATTCTAGAACTTAGCAGGCAACAAATGAGGAAAGTTTGGTTCTTATAACGGGACACCTCTCCAACAACGTCGATATAGGTCGAACAACCTATAATTAGATAATGAATCCACGTTACATTTTATGTGCTATTTCACGGCATATTCAACAGGAAGACAGAGGCTACTGATAAATTACATAGTCCTATCAAGTCAAACCTGCGTACCCCCTTACTTAATCACAACCTTGTATAATACCCTGGTGAAAAGCATAATAACGCTTGGTATAAGAAAAAAATACAAAAAAAAACATCAAAAGCATTGTAAATGCACCTTTGGAGAAGAATAACGGGCAGGCCAAGGTGAGAAAGTCACCCTCAAAAGCAGCAAATCATGGGAGTAGAATAAAAACAGTCAATTATCTTGCTGTAGATGCTGTATAGCCACTTGAACACCGAAAATCTTTTTGCCCAAAACCTTTTTCGAAAAACTTAAACAACGTAAATGGACCTGGACCAGCCTAGACGGAACAACTAAAACGAAATAGACAACATTCTCGCCAATAAGCATAACATATGCACCGACGTGACAGTACTGAACAAATTTTATACAGGAAGCGACCACAGATTAGTGCGAGCAAAGACTAAGATAAACATGACAACAGAACGCCACAAACTCATCAATCAAGAACGCTGTCCAACAACGGAAACTCTGACACAAAAACAAATCGAATACCAAAATGAATTAGAATCAAGACTAGCACCAATAGAAACAATTAAACAAGAAGCATTTTTAAAAAAGTAAAAGCGTTTAGTTCCAGCCTAGTACCGTCAAAGTTCTTAGACAGAGATGAGAAAGGACGGATCCAACAACAGTACAGCAACAGACACAAAAAGAGAAAACTGCCACATGAAAGTATTAAAAACTCAAAAGGCAGATCAAAAATTACAAGTATAAAAAACGAGAGAAACATGATTGTTCAAGAGAGAACGGAGATAAGCACAGTCATAGAATAATTCTACACCGAGCTATATTCGTCCAGCATACAACAACAACGAACTGAAAGAACTATACTTAACATCAGCTCAGACATACCAGAAATAACTAACTCCGAAATAAGAATGGCACTCAGTCAGCTAAAAAACAATAAATGTGCAGGAGAGGACAGGATCACCCGTAGATATGCTGAAAATTGGCGGCATGAAGATATAACATATTCTGAAGATTCTAGTTAATAAGATAATAGACGAAGGAAAGATTCCGCAAGATTGGTATAAGCCCGAAGTAATCCTAATAATCAAAAAAGGAGACAATACAAAAATTGAAAACTACCGACCAATATCTATATTATCACACCTCTACAAGCTGCTAACCAAAATCTTAACCAACCGCATAACAAATAAACTCGATTTCTACCAGCCTGTTAAACAGGCTGGATTTAGAAACCACTTTAGCACCACAGACCACCTACACACCATAAAAACACTAATAGAGAAGTGCACCGAATATAACGTAGGTATATGTGGCTTTTGTACATTTTCAAAAAGCATTTGACTCCGTCGAAATATGGGCAGTGTTAGACTCCTTAGAAAACGCAAGAATTGATTCAAGATATACGAACATCATAAAGAACATATACGCAAATGCAAGTATACAAATAAAAGTGGACGAAAAAACAAAAACAAACCTCATAAAACTGCAACGACGAGTGTGGCAAGGAGACACTATCTCGCCCAAACTATTCACCGTTGTCCTGGAAGACATTTTTAATAAATTAAAATGGAACACGAAAGGTGTTCACATCGACGGAGTATACTTCAATCTCAGATTTGCGGCTGACATAATATTAATAGCAAATAATCTGCAAGAATTAAGCGAAATGCTACAACAACTAAATCGCTACAACGTATCCGCTACTGTAGGCCTTAAAATGAACTATAACAAAACAAAAATAATGAGCTACGAACAAACAAACATAACAATACAGAACCATATTATAGAAAACGTCGAACAGTATGTGTACTTGGGCCATGACATCAGATTAGGGAAATCAAACCAGGACGCTGAAACAAAAAGAAGGACACAACTAGCATGGGCCGCTTTCGGTAAACTTACATATATGGGCGCCATATTAAATTTCTGCATTTTTAAATTCCCCTTTAAATATGCTCTTCAACCATGTATAACATGTTTATGTTCGGTCAAGATAAATAATTAAAATTAACAAAATTAAGATTTTATGGTGGTTTTTTTTTGATCAGACGAAAATTCATGGCTATTTCGTCAAGTTAGGCACCCAGTTAGGTTTGGATTTAACGTCTGGTTAAGTATTGTGGGTACCCACGTGATTGGACCATTTTTTTTAATGAGAACTTAAATTCCGAGAGATATTTGAACCTCTAACAAACTAACGTAGCGGAAGCACTTATGGATGTTCCAGTAGCTACCCTACAAAACTTGTATTTCCAACAAGACGGCGCGCCGCCACATAATGGACGTATTATCACAGAATTTTTAAATCACGAATTTCCCAACAAGTGGATATGCAACCTGGGACCAGTAAGATGGCCTGCGAGGTCCCCTGACATAACACCGCTTGATTTTTTTTGCATGGGGTTTCCTCAAAAATGTGGTATACTGTAGGTCATACGGAATCGAAGAGGAGCTGAGACAGAAATGATCAGAAATCCTGTGAAGCAGTAATGAGACGATGTATGTTGTGCGTGCGAGAAAACGGTGGCTTATTTGAACACCTACTTAATCCTAAAATGTTACTTGTTCTTTTGCAGTGTTCGATGTATGATCAATAATAATTTAAAGTAATAATTAATAGAAATATCAATGCCTACGACCATAAAATCTTAATGTTGTTAATTTTAATTATTTATCTTGACCTAACATAAACATGTTATACATGGTTGAAGAGCATATTTAAAGGGGAATTTAAAAATGCAGAAATTCAATATGGCGCCCATAAGAAAAACAAAAGTTGACTTCGGCCCCATTGAACATAGTGGGCCTAGATTATTTTTACTTTATTTTCAAATTCACGCTCATTTCTTACCCCCACCCTGAAAATTTCGTTATTGTATCTTTTATAATAAACACGATATAAAGGAACTGAAAAATAATTATATTCCCATAAACCTAAAAAGAAAAGTATACGACACTTGCATATTACCGGTGTGCACCTACGGAGTAGAGACCATGTCCCTCACCAAAAATCTGGTAAAAAATTAGAGACAACCCAAAGGGCGATGGGACGGCGTGCTTTGAATATCACTAAGAGACAAAATTAGAAACACCGAGATAAGACGTAAAACAAAAGTCCGAGACATCGTGGAGGAGGTAGCAAAGATGAAATGGCGATGGGCTGGCCATATAACCAGATACGAAGAAAACCGATGGACACGTAGAATACTGGAATGGAGGCCAAGAGAGACAACAATGAGCAAGGGAAGACCTCAAAAAATAGACGGGGATAGGGTGGACGACATAAGAGCAGTGGCAGGCAAACAGCGGATGACATTTGCGAAAGATAGAGAAAGATGGAAACAATTAGAAGAGACCTACATCCAGGAATGGATGAACAATGGTTGACAAAAAAGACCCAAATTATATGATTCGAACACCTACAAAGAACGCCAATTTCAAGAATTTCAAAGAAGATATTGGAATAGAGTTCTGCAGAGAAACTAGAGCGAGGAAGGCCAAGAAAATGAAGAAATAAAAGAACGATGTTTCAAGTTAAATCTTGTGCAACCTGACGTCTGCTAAAACCGGCTTCATATCGAATTGAGCTTATGGCAATCGTAGTAGTGTTTTAATTCCTTACTACTACTATCGTTATTTTAAAATTTAAGAAATAATTACGATTAATTCATGCAATTAAAATACAGTATCACGATATAATGTTCACTCAGATCTTACGATCTAGGTCACAATTTTGTTAGAATTACGTGTGAGAAAACAACATTTACCCAGAATGTGTCAGCATCAAGTCATCAACGTCTTCAGTTTGACAGTAAAATGTAAGGAACGCAACTCTTTAGTACAAAACCTAGATGTAACGCAAAGGAAATACCTACATTTTTTAATTGAATGGTTCATTGTCCACTTTGCTTTTTTCGATTGAAAGGCATTGTTTCGAGATTTAGACCCATGGGTCATTAGTCAGGCCCAGTTACATGGGTAACACTGAGTTGAGTTGCTCTTTTGAGTTATTGCCGCTATTACCTTTCTGGCGGACTCCACCCACAAACTCACAGGTGACAGCACCAACCCTAGTCGCAACAACTAACCTCATTCAAGATTGCAAGTTCGTGAAGGCCTGGTAGTCACCATATAATTCCTGGCATTGTCGGCAGAGATTATATTACGTGTTATGTAATTATAATGCTGCCCGTGCGATTGTGGAATTTCGAAGCCACAGAGAGAGAGTCCCACGTTTTATTTTATTTTCAATGTACGAAAGGCAATGTACGAAACGCCTATTCACTACTTTGGGCAATCTGAAAATTGACTACGGTTTTTCAGGCAATCTGCATAATGTCGCACGCGTTAGACAATCTGAGTGTCGTATGTTTAATTTTCCCATTGACTAGACAGGGTGCATAATACTGGATGCTGAGAAACTTTGCAGTTTTGTTTTGCAACGGAAGTTTGCTGTTTAGTTGCTAGTTCGTGCTCAAGATAAATATACTTATCTGGTGAAATATGGCAAAGATATTCTAATGACTAATGATGAATTCTTATTTATCTTTTCTCCGAAAATTCGTTTATGAGACAACTCTGCTTTACAAGAAGAAAAAAAAAGGAAATATATTGGGACTTTATTTATTCCATTCATTAAAACATCGCAACAGGCGTGTGTCTCTCTTCAGTAAAACCAAAGAAAAAGAGATGGAACGCGCTGCCGGCTGCACTGCGTAAAAACAAAGTCCACGACGCATGACTATACGACAGCACATTTATCGATTTTGGCGTACGGCGTAATATATAAATGAGTTTACTGCAACATAAACTGCGCCGGTGCGTTGGGTTGGCGCACCAAGCCATTCCACTGGCACTGCGCCGGCTATTGAAATTTCACTGAGTTACCCATCTCTAATTCAGACACACCATATATCTAGTAATATACTTATTACATTTATATTACCAGTATTGTAAAAATTATGCGTCCCGACTTCGATGTAAGAAATAATGACTGAACTACTTACTTAGAAATCTAAATACTTACTAATATTAACATAATTCCTACATGATTGTACTCACCTATTACTATATTCGATGAAATAACTCATCATTACTAGAAAAATTGGAACTACATACAATGTAGCCAAAGCGCCCAGAAAATCCCTTTCCTTTCGGGGCTGTCCCTGAGTGAGTGGTGTCGATAAGGAATTCCGTGGCAACTTCGGTGCTTTGAGAACTAAGATCCAGCCTATCGTTAGCAGCAGAGCTCCAGCGCAAAAATAAAGGAAGTGGGGCACTAACGCTAGGTACCAGAGAGTGAATAGATTCTTGTTGCCGATGTAACACGTTCCTGAAACAAACATTATATTAAACTTGGCTTCTAGAATAAATTCCTGTATGTAATTTGTAAAAAAAAATTGCGTGAGTAATTAGTGTATCACTCTAGAATTAGGAGAGCGGTGTACTTTCGGACGCATGTATCTTCTGACAAAGTGCTCTATCTACGCGTATAGCCATATGGCAAAAACTGCCACACGAAGATAAGCACGTTGAAATAATTCAGTGGAAGATACCGCGTAACAACGAAACTATATTTCTTTACAATTATTTGTAGGCCTAGGCTTAGCCCAACTGAAAATAGTTTGTAGGAACATTGTTAGGATATATTTTAGGATCGTGTTTCTTTGGTGGTATATTAAATTTAAATATTATATCAATTATTTATAACCCAAACTTTTGAATACTTCCAAATTACATGTACCTAAGAAAAACTTTGCAAATCAGAATGTATAATTCAATTTGAATCCTTCAATTGGTCTCTGGTTGAAAATCACTTAGTTTCCGTCAGGTTGCTGAAGTTGTTTGAAAACTCTATTCGAAAATGTTCACCCAGCGAAACAAAGCATCTTTCATAATATGCATTTTCCCCTAAATACGGGCATTTTATTCGATCCACCTGTAGCTAACATTGAAACCGAAGCAGAAGCGATTGAAAGTTGTTGACTAACTTGAACTATAACATTAGCCTCATGCATTTTTAAGGCATCAAACAATTTTAAGTGCAGAAATTATATGGCCGTATTCAAAAGCTGCACAACGAAAAACTGGGAGAGGAAGGAAGAAAAGAAAATCAATAATACTAAGGGAAACTTCGGAAACAATTTTTGAAGAGAAAAATAGAACAATGCTAAAGACCAAGGTTCAAAAAGAAAACAAAACGTTTTTGAGAAAAGTTGCAACAACATCGATTACGAAGTGTCTCTCCAAGTTTCCACTTGCAACAAAGACAAGTATTTAGAAAATTTGGTTGAAGAAGAAAGTATGGAAATAGAGCAGAAGGGAGTTATGGAAAATAACACAATATTATAAAGTGACTGAGTGTGGAATAGAGTAGATTTTTATTTTGTTTATACTGTATGACATGTTTAAAGCATAATTATTATTTATAAATACAATAGATGGTATAAAATACCTATGGGTATATAAGTAGCACAAAACAAATATGGACATTTACATTATAATTTAAATTTAATTATTTTCATGTAAAAAGTAATTTTAAAACTTAAAGAGTTTAACTTCTAATTCCATGCTGATTAGAATTTAGATGATGATAAGGTGTTAACAATTTGTCTTTATTTCTTGTATTGTGGCCATGTACGACAGAGTAGATTAAATGTATGTTTATTTTCATGTTCATGTTCCAATATTTTGGTGGGTTTGTACATTCCGTTTTAAGTTTTGTTGGAAATCTACCCCCAAAATTTCCTTCCACCTTTTCGGATATTTGATTTGTCAAGAATGTTATTTATCATCATCGTCATCAGCAAGCCTTTAATTGCGCCCAGTATTGAGCATAGGCCTCCCTTCCTCTCCTCCAGTCCTCTCGGTTTTGTGCTGTTCTCGTCCATCCAAATCCTGCCATTCGTTTTATGTCGTCATACCATCGCATAACTGGTCTTCCTCTTACTATCTTTCCTTCCCATGGTCTCCAGCGTATTATTCGGCTATTCCATCTGTCGTCTGAAAGGCCGGCTATATATCCTGCAAAATTCCACTTCAGGCTTGTGTCTCTCCACAATATCTACGACCTATGTTTTCTGTCTAATCCATTCGTTTCTCTTTCTGTCTCTTAGTATTACGCCTATCATAACTCTTTCCATGGCTCTTTGTGATGTCCTCAATTTATTCACCATTGTCTTTGTGAGATTCCAGGTCTGTGCTCCATATGTTATCACCGGTATTACACACTGTTCAAATATTCTTGTTCTAAGATATTGCGGTATTTTTCTATCCTTAAGTATATGGCTTAATTTGCTAAATGGCGCCCATCCTAGTCTCCTTCTCCTTTCAATCTCTATCTCCTTGTTACCCTTCCCCATCTCTATTTGTTCTCCCAGATATATATATATATTATTGAACATTTTCCAATATGTGCCCGCTGACTGTTATTTGTACTTGGTCCTGGCTTATTATCTTTGTTTTTGTTTTATTCATTTTTAGACCGATTTTTGAAGATTCTCTGTATGGTTCGGAAAGCATTTTTTCAAGGTCGGCTGTGTTGTCCGCGAATAGAACAATATCGTCTGCAAATCTTAAGTGTGATATTTTGGTTCCACTTATGTTCAGTCCCATATTTCCCTAAGGTAAGGAGTTTTGGGGATATTGTATCTCCTTGACCTCTTTTGATTTCAATGTTGTCTGTTTCTTCGTGCAGCCGCATTTTTGCATTTGCTCTTTGATATATTTTTTAAGAAGGTTCTTGTACCGATGGTCTATATACGCGTTATGTAGTGCTTCAAATATTGCCCAACGTTCTACGGAGTCAAATGCCTTCTCTGCGCAAATCTGCATAGTCCACGTATTGTATATTATATTCGGTGGACATTTCTATTATGATCTTTACTGTAAGTAAGTGGTCATTTGTGCTATATATGTCCTTTGCAGAATGCGGCTTGTTCTACCGGTTGGTAGATATCCAGCTTATTTGTAATGCTGTTGGTTATGATTCGGGTTAAAAACTTTTACAGCTGAGACAGCAAGCTAATGGGTCTATAGTTTTCCAACATTGCTTGATCTCCTTTTTTAAATAATATAACTATTATTGCCTCATTCCAATTCGTGGATTTTCTTTGTTGTTCTATACAGAGGTTGAAAAGGTGCTTTAGCTGCGGTATGACAATTTCTTGTGCCTTCTTGAGCATTTCCGTTATTATATAATCTCCTCCTGGTGCCATGTTTTCCTTCATTGTGTTTATATCTTCCTCATTTATTTCTGGCATCTCTTCAGAACCAACGTTGACTACTTTTCCTTTGTTTTGGTTTCCTGGTGGTCTTTCTCTTCTTGGTGAGTAAAGGTCTTGATGGAACTTATGGGCTATTTCTTTAATTTTCTCTCTGTTTCTTGTTTCCACATTGTTATCTTCCTTCAGAGCTATTATTTGGTGTTTTCCTTGCTTCTTCCTTTTTATTATTTATTTAGGTTTTGAAGGTATTTAAGGTTTTTATTTTCTTCAATCACCTTCTGTCATTATTCTACAGTTGCCTTTCCTATCCTTTCTTATTATTCTCGTTGCCTCTCTTCTGACATTTTGGCATTGTTCCGTTGCGTATAAACCATTTTATACAAAGTTCTTCTTTCTTCTATCTTTAGTTTAGTTTCGCATGATATTTTGCTTGTTTTTCTTAGCTGTCTTTCCGCTATTTCATTTGCTACTTTCCTCATTGTCCCTGTTGTCGGATGCTACTTGGTTGATGTTGTCTGTTGTCATTATGTTGTTTATGTGGCTCTGTAGTTTTCCCTTGTATAACAAAAACATCCCTGTTTTGATGGAGCATTTCCGTGTCTACTATTTTTTGGCTGTTTCTTCCGTATTCCCTGAACCTTGTTTTTTTCCAGGATCATTTTGGCTCTCATCAATCTATGATCACTCTCTGTATTGAACGAGTTCAGAACTGTTACGTCTTGGTTTATTGTTTTGGAAGAAGAAAGTAGGTCCATTTTGTTTGGTGTTTTTTGATAAAGAAGGTGCTTGTGCCATACAATCTTTGTTCCGGTATAAAGTTTGTCATCATATTACTCCTTTCATTTCTAGTGCCAAATCCATATTTTCCTATATATTCTTCCTTTGCCTCTCCTTGTTTTGCCAATATGGCGCGGAGAGGGAGACTTTAACGCCAAATTGGGAGAATGTTATTATTTGTTTATATTTATTTTCCAATGAAATGTTCATTTTATCTGTGAATTGGAGAACATGTTAAAGATGATATGTTTTGAGGTGCTTTATCTCAGTGGAGCGAATGTCTTAAAAAAATTACCAAGACCAATAGTAGTTGTTGTGTGTTTTCAATAGGCAAAACACGATAAGTATAGTGGTTGTAATTAATATTTTATAAAATACCCCGGAAAAAATAAAAAAAGAAAAATGTCAAAAGGTACAACACCCTCCCTTAATTAAATGGAGAAATTAATCAAAGTAAGACGATTTCAATCGACTAAGTTGTCACAAAAGCAATCTTTAAAAATGTTAATAAATCTATTGATTAGATTTCGACAGAAACAGCTGTACCAATTACATAGAGGGTGTAAGAATACCACACAGTTCAATCTCACCACTCTCAATATCATTTAAAAAATTCGTCCCATCTCACCTCATTTTTTTTGCCGTAGAAGAAGCATTTCAGACTTCACGACAAAAATGCAAAATGGTGTTGCGGGAGACTTTGCGTGAAAGGTGTTTCACTTTTATTTTCATTTGCTAAGACGCTTGCATTAATAAAAAAAAACACTTTAGTAATAGGTACGTGGTTCGATGTTCAAACTTAAACGTATGTAAAATAATATTTTTTATCAAGCTGAACTTTGTCAAAAAAGTAAATGCCGAGTCTTAGTGTAAATAAAAAAACACATAAACGACAAAAATATTACAATAATAAAACAAATGTGCAGAAAGACCGATAGGTCGATAGCCTTTTCTAAGAAATAAAGATGTTTACTACTACTACTATTACAATAATAACATTAGCCAGTACTACGCTAGAAGATAAAAAAGCAGTGGTTCTGGCTATTCAGTAGTTTGCACCTCGTTTACGCTCTTCTAGATCGCACAAAAGATATTAAGACTACAGTTGGAAAAGCTGAATTCTTTGCAATATTCTATTCAAATAATATCTCTGCATTCAAATCTGTTGATACTATCAACTAACAGTATCCGAAAAGTCATGCCAAACTGATGGGGTGCTGATAAAAAGCGTGCAGGACAATAAAGCAGGAGAAGGAGCTGTTATAAAAATATGGAAGTAGTTTATATGCAAGGTGATTCCACATTTTCGTCATTCCTTTTAAGGGCTTCTAGGGGCTCACTTGGAAAGCTCGACAATAATATTGAAAAAAATTTTTTAGAAAATTTTTAGACGATATTAACAGTTGAAAATCGAATTTCAACTTTGGTATTAAGTATTATTTTGAAATGGCCCCATGTTTGATTAGTCGTCTATTGCAATAGTTAACCACGCGCACAGAAAAATTACGATATTTACTTCAAATTATGAAAATTTTTGATATCAAAAAGATTCAACAATTTTTTGATGAAAATTCAAAGCGGCAATGATATTTTTGTCATTATCCAGAAGTTTAATCCAAAAAAAAATTCCTGGGTTTCAGTCAATTTTATTGTTTATTATTCAAAATGCCACAAATACGTTTCGGTGTCTTTCTCCACCATCATCAGTTTGTCTAAAATATACATTTACAGTTATCATTAATTTATATAAAAATTTTCCATCAAAATTCACATATTAAAATACAAATCACACACATATTAAAAAGTACATTAAAACCAATAGGTTTTCAGGTGATAAGTCAGGACAATCATGTCTGGGAAGACTAGAATCTATTGTTTAGGGATTCAAATTTAACTTACGTGTATAGTTGATGTGATGATAGTGATGCTGATGATGGTGGAGAAAGACACCGAAACGTATTTGTGACATTTTGAATAATAAACAATAAAATTGACTGAAACCCGGGAATTTTTTTCTTGGATTAAATTGAAATACAGTCAGTAAAATATACACAAAAATTATCCAGAAGTTACAGGTTTGAAGTTTGCTTTTGTTAAGAATAACAAGCATTTGTCAAAGTTGGCATGTGTTATTTTCGGGTATCGAAAATGGCTAAGAAATATGGGGCGAACAATAGTTTATTTTGCTGATATTTTTACCACCATAGCTTAGACCTGAATGAGCTCCTCATTTTTTTCTTCTAGTTGCTTCATAATTTGACAACAAGTTTATCACCACGAAAATATTACACTTTAACCCTCACAGTTCTCGCCAAGTCTACAGGGACATTTTGTCTCACCCAAATTACTACTTCCGTACCTATTACCCTTCGGAAAAGTTTTAATTTTATATAATTTGTAGTTTTTAAGATATGTATATGTATCAAAGAAACATATTTGCAAGAATAAATTATTAAAATAATTATAACATAGTTTTTATTTTTAATCAAACAATAATCACATTTTACTGCCCTTAAGTGGGCTCCATATACATTTTAGTCCCTGGCATCGTAAAGCTGTAATTCGCCCCTGCCATCACTACCTAGTACTAATTACATTTTGTATGAGTTCTGGCATCATTCAGCAACCACCAGCGCCTTTATTACCCGAAATGCAGTCTATACTAACTAGGTTGCAATTTTCGCTTGCATTGGAATATCTCGACTATCTATGGTTGATGCTTGGCTCGTTTCTCGTAAGATTGGTATCCCAACGAGCCGAGGAAAGAATATTTATGAGCTGCGGCTTTCTTTGTTTTTCGGGTCAAATGAAACCCACGAGATACCAACCTAGATACGTACGGTCCAGACTGCTGTAGAGAAAACAAAAGAAAATTTACATACGAAGCGCGCTTGTTAAAAATGAACCGATGACAGGGGCTAGAAGCTGTAGTCGCAAACGGTATCCGACTGTTTGTTCTTAAATGGAGTCGTGCGAGAGATTCCTTTTTTATTCAAGTGGTATGGCAAGTTATTCAATACTTCTGATTCTTCTGAGACTTCTGAGATGATAATCAATGGGATGCATTTTATTCATTGACAATTCTAAAGTGTTTGGTTGTATTTAACAGTTAAGAAGTCGGAAGCAGTTCCATAATACCTCAAGATTTTGAACACATTTTTGCAATTAAGTAGATGTAGATTATAGTTAAGGAACCATTTCAAAATCACAGTCTCATGGGGATTAGTTTTCGAAACACGCAATTGGGAAATGTTTGAAATTTGTCTGCATTCTATCTTGATTGTCTGGCATTACTACTGGCTACGCCGCTACGAGTTCTCTTTTTGTTTTTTTTTTGTCTTTAAACTTCTTCATTTTACGTATCTCAATTACTATAGATAATAGAATAGTGCGTTTTTTGCAAATTTCGTTTTCGAATTCCCTTTTTTTAATGGCCCCTTCTTCAAACAGAATGATGAGCAAGAATGAAGCAAATTCCGTCCACGACAGTATGCTTATATCAGAATTTCGTATCTGATTTTCAATTCCTGTTGTTAAATTTTAATTAACATTAACAATTAAATAAATTAAATACCGAAAAATATACTTCCAAAAGGTTGCTAATGGTTTACATAGAATTTTAATCACATAGAAGAAAAAAATGGAAACTTGAGATAGGCATATGCAAACCCCCTAACAGAATATTTATTTGAGAAAATCTAATGCATTAGGTTTTATAAAAAGATCATAATAAAACAGAAATGCTTTCTCAAATGTCATATCATACATGCAAAGTTGCAACTTCTGGAGGCCAGTAGGGAAACGAGTTCTTTTTGGCATTGGGAGAAAGATATTCATTTGGCGCTTTCCATGAAAAGCAAGTATTCTGATAACGATTTAGAAATTAGTTGATTTTATGAATGTTATGTTCAAGTTTCGTGTCTAAGTACTTCATGCAGCGTAGTAATAAAATCATCTACCACCCTGGTAGAAATCGGAACAATTGAATTGGTTAACAAACTGGTTTATCGCTAAGATTAATGCGAGAAAAATATTCTTTTAAAATGGGCCAAATATTATGTAGAATATGCCGATTTTCACTATTGGGAATCATTATAATTTTTAATTAAATATAAAATGGCCAAAAAATGCCCAGAAAATGACATTGAAAAAAAGTGTTGTTCATACTATTTTTTGCTACACTATACAGTATTGGGCCAAATTGTACTGTATAGTGTATTTATGAACACCTAACCTCCATTTCCGTCATTCAATAACTCAAAACGTCCTGTTGACAGCTGTCGTATACTACTGCAGAACGATTACTGATAAATCTTAATAATACCAACAAATGTATTAGGATGGATATTGTTGGAAGCAAAAATAGTTCCAAACGTGTATGGAAATTTCGCGATAAATTGGAGAAATCGCGAAGAAGAAAACGTTTCGAAAAAGTTAAGTTTTCGCGTGAATGGTGAGTCGTGCAGTTTCGGAGTTGAGCAGTTTAAATGAACAAAATGATTTTGAAGAGAAAGAACTGTGCAATACAACTTCTGATAATGTATTTGATAGATTTCAACCAAAACAACAGTTTGGAGTTCTTGAAAAAGAGGAAAATTGTTGAGAAGGAAATCAGTTTAGTGAAAGTTCAAATGAGTTTAGTAAAGCTGATGCGTTGATAAACAATAATCAAAATAGGAGTCCAGCCGATTTTGACGAAAGTGATAATAATAATAATGACAACAATAATAGTGAATCTTTTAATATTTTATAATATAGTTCATGGGAAAATAAATTACATATTTTATTACTCTCCCTATTATAGTGAAATACCTAAATTGAGACAAGAAAAAATCTAGATTCAGAACAGGAACTGGCCGAGAACCAGTAACGATTCTATATTAATCACGATTTGTCGATGTAATGGGGCAGTACTAAATTCTACTACTAGTATTATGATACCGATCCACAAAAAAGGCGATAGGATGGTCTGTAAAAATTACAGAGGGATAGTACTAAGCAATGTAGACTATAAAGTCCTATCGAACGTAATTCTTCTAAGACTAACCTCCTTCACCGAAAAATTTTTGGGAGACTACCAGTGCGGCTTCAGAGCAAATAGGTCAACAACGGACCAGCTGTTTACCATTAGGCAATTGCTAAAGGAAAAGAGTTGGGAATTCAATCAAGACCTCCACCAGTTATTTATAGATTTCCAGTAGGCATACGACAGCGAAAAAGGGTCAAAATATGGCATGCAATGGCTGAGTTTGGCATCCCACCTAAGCTGATCAGAGTAACCAGAGCTTGGGCTGAGGGTTCTAGGTGCAGAATAAAGATTGGTGATGACTTCTCTGTGAGACGCACTATCACCCAGGCTTTTTAATATCGGATTGGAGAAAGTAGTAAGAGAAGCCAAAATCGAAACCCAGCTATTCGAGGCCTGTGGATCAAACTTGCTGCTAGCATATACCGACGACATAGACGCGGTGAGCATAAGCGTCATAAAAGCAAAAGAACTATTTTACAAAATCGAAGAAGAAGCGGCATATATGGGGCTTAAAGTCAACGAGGCGAAAAGAAAATACATGCATGTCTCAAGACCAGGCAGAGCTAGGGTAGGACAAAATGTGACCATGAACACATACAACTTTGAAAACGTAAAACAATTCAAATACTTAGGGTCAACAATCACATCCGACAACGACATGAGTGAAGAAATCAGAGAACGCCTAAAGTCAGCCAACAGGTGCTTATACACCCTAATGGATATACTAGAGTCCAAATAAGTGACTAGGAGAACGAAAATCAAAACGTACCAGACCATGATAAAACCCGTGGTAATGTACGGCTGCGAAACCTAGACACTTACGGTGCGAAATGAGGAATTCATTCGAAGATTCTAGAGAAAAGTGCTGAGGAAAATTTTCGGACCCACCAAAAACCAGGATACGCAAAGCTACCGAATCAAAACAAATGCAGAACTAAAACAAATATACAATCAACCAGAACTGATTAACCTCATAAAGCCACAAATGTTGAGATGGGCAGGGCACGTACGAAGACAGCCAGAGGATAGAATTGTCCGCTTAATATGGGACAGCACCAGAAGGAAGACGACCACTTGGAAGACGTAGATTAAGGTGGCGTGAATATAACATCGGACCTCCGGAAAATGGGGATCGGGAATGGTCTAGAAGTTATGGAAGACCGAGACAGATGAAGGCAAATTATTGCCTCAGCCAAGGCCCATCAGGGGCGGTCGCGCTATAGAGTAGTAGTAGTAGTAGTAGTACTAGATATTTTTTCGGTATTTTTAATGGTTTTCTAGGTACATATTTACTTTCCTAATAATCCCATCTAAATCTTGGCCTAAAAATGGCTAGTTTCACAAGCCCATTTTTTTTACTAGAAAAACGTTTCATTATTGTAAGATAACTGACTAAGAAAAATGTCCAATTCCTACTAGAAACCCACTTTGGATTTACACCAGGTACTCGGCCTACAGCCTCGTCGTGCAAATCTTCACATGCGTGTAGGCATGGGTGTCATAGCTCGAGGAGCTGTCATCAAATCACAATATGCGCACGAATAACTGTGTCTCAACAGCAACGTGGCGCGACTCGCCCAGAGGAACTCGTCGTGCTGAGTGGCGTCGTGTCCCAATTTACGCTATTTCATTGATTTCCACTGATCACAGAAAGGCGCGCTGTGCTGTACTGCTTCACGCACGTCGTACGCGTCTCAATTTGCGCCTAGCCTAACACTGAGTTGAATCTGATTCAATGGCGCTTTCACAGCTCATTCCCCTTAGAACTGTAACTCAATACGGGTAAACTGAGATGCTGTTGTACGTTTTACGGTTTGGTTTTAGATGGCACCATGATGCGGTGTTGCAGAATACATACGTTTTCTTTTATTGACATGATACATTTATCAGGCTGATAACTGTTTGTGAAACTTGCAGTTTTTTTTCGGCCTGATAAAACTTGGTGAATGAATCAGAATACAATTATTGGATAAAATGCTATCATTCCAAACATTACAAGTTTTGCGCTTCGAACATATGGGGCGACAAAAACTTCGTTTCGAAATCTAGCTTGTCAATTACGGTTTGTGTGCCGATGTGTCCAGATGTGCTGTGAAACTGCCATTTATTCTTTATACTGTTTCACCTTGCTGCTCCGTTCTGTCTCCCCTTCCTCTATTGGGAATTTGAAATCACTCAAACACTATTGAGTTCAAACACTATTGAGTCCAAAAATGCGGCATTTTTGGAACAGATTGCATATGACCCTTGCATAATGCTTTTGGGTGTAGAATAATAGACTATACCCTACGCTTTCGCACATCAAATTCGAATCAACACACAAAAGTGGGCATTAGTTTTTACATAACATCTCGAACTACTTTAAATCTTGTTATTTGTGCGACATGGACAATTCGTAAATGGCTTACTTACTACAAACTCATGACAAAAATACGTTATGAAATTAATATGTACTTGTAGTCGGATGAAATGGAATACGATGTTTAAACGGATTTATAACCCAGAATAAGACGTGGCTGATACCGTTAAGTTTCAGGCAGATCAACGATCAACGTCCAATAACATGTTCTTCTTTGGCGCCAAGTGGGAACGTCTTTTGAAACTGCCAAATGGAAAAGTCCCAGACAATTTATTGCAAAATAATTTTAAACTGCGACTAGAACCACAATGAAAAAATGATAATTAGCAATATTCTCATATGCACATAATATTGATGCAGATTTCGGAAAGTTATATTTAATAGTGAAACTGAAAGCACTACCGAATATTTCCGGCTTTGAAACAATATACTTAAATTGGCCTATAAACGTAAATAATTTATCATTCTCCTAGGTGGGCACGGTCGCATAAACTCTCGTGTATAAAGATAAAGTCATTTTCACACAGGTCGGCGAGCAATGTGCCAAGGAATGTTAATAAACTTAAACTCGCAAAGAATAATCGTTTTTTGTCGGGATCAGAGCGAGCTTTCAACATCCTACGCTCTCCGCAGAGTTAATTAGGGTTAGTTTATTAGGTATGTTGTAAACAAAATACATACTTAATGCTGTGTACATCTAGTTACTAATTCCGGCTCTATGTGTTGATGACCGCAAAGTT
This sequence comes from Dendroctonus valens, assembly GCA_024550625.1. NCBI lineage: Eukaryota > Metazoa > Arthropoda > Insecta > Coleoptera > Curculionidae > Dendroctonus > Dendroctonus valens. Next base: position 2,427,615 of record JAJTJO010000749.1, read on the forward strand.
GTAAGAATATTGTAAATAAATATTACAAATTACGTCAGTATCATCGTTAGCTAATGAGCTCTTTACACGCCTCTTGAAGTCGTTGTATCCCCAAGTTTCCTTTTGGTGCATTTTTTATTATTTGGTTTGGAAGATATTTCCATACAAAATTTCTTGGTTTAACATTCGCGCGAATTTAGCTCATATCGATTTCCTTTTTGTGACGTAGATTAAATGTACTTTGTACTTTGTTATTAAATATAATTTTTAATTAGAAAAAAAAATTACAAGCTTTACTTCAAAATATGTAATTTTTCATACTTTTTATATTAAAAATTTTTTTCAATATTAAATCTCTGGTCTACTGGTCTGCCGAACATCGGTACAAATCGAGCAGGAGTTACTTAACCGAATACGAGAAGCTGCTGAAAATGTAAGCCCAGTAATACTGCGAAGAGGGCACAATAACGTGTTTGGCAGGAGCAAACATGTTTGGAGTTAAACGGACAGAACTTCGAACACGCCCTGTGAGTTGTCCGCATTTCAAAACTGTTCTTTTCTAACGCACAGATCCATACCTAAGAATTTCGTTTCACCGCCATTCACCAAAATGCTTTTCTTATTTGTAGGTTACTGACTTTCTTCTTCTTCACTTACCATGGTTTTAATATTGTAAATGGGTCACAGAGTCATAACTGTTCATAGGAGGTATTGTTGAAATGCGTTGTATTAACCGGCTACGTAATGTTAATGAGGCAGATTACCTTGACAAACAGTTTTGCCGCCCATCTGATCTAGTTTTTTGCAAATATCTCAGTTTTTCACAGACATTATTTTTCGTTACTATTTTTCCTGTACTTCCTAAACACCTCAGACAACACCCCAAAAGGAATATGTCAATTTTGAATCACCCTGTAGATGATATACAGGGTAATTCAAAAGTGGCGTCATTCCTTTTACGGGGTTATAGGGGCTCACTTGGAGATATAGATAGATAGATAGATAAAATTTATTGAACATTCCCATTAACAAAATTCACAAACAAAGTTAACAAACATAACTCCCGTGTCTAGCCAGATGTTCGGCCGGTTGCTCTCTGCCCATGATCCAAATAGGCGCGCTAAGTCGTCCATTACCTGGGCAGTGCCCTAACATGGACATTCCCGAGCTAGCCATACGCACGACAACGTCAGGAGATAGTCTTGAAGTGGCGGTTTTGGTTTTATTCGAGGGGCATTCATTAAGGAAAAAAGGTCTTCCTGAAGGGAAGCCAAAAACCCCTTTTGCGCTCACTTGGAGAGTACGAGAAAAATATTGAAAAATTTTTTTTCGAAAATTTATAGAAGATATTAACAGTTGAAAAACGAATTTCAACTTTGTTATTAAGTATGATTTTAAAATAGTCTCATGTCTGCTTGGTAGCCTTTTGGAATACTTAACCATTCGAAAAGAAAAATTACGATCTTTGCTTCAAATTACGAAAATTTTTGATATTAAAAAAAACCTCTTCTTCAATTTTTTGATGAAAAGTCAAAGCGGCAATGAGATAGCCTTTGTCAATAATAACAAGCATTTGTCAATCTGTGACTTACTTTGAAGCTCCTTTCACAAAATGTACACCAACATCGAATTTGCGGATATGTGATTAGTTATGGGAAAATGCCACACTAACATAGCAGAAGGTGTAAGACCTTACACCAGCAAAAGGCTAGAGACACTGGACGGCTTGTCTCCAGGAATTCACGCAGATTGTGGACGATCTAGAGGTGCTCGGGTTCCAGACACAGAGGCACATGTGTTGGAGATAATTGCAGCAGAGCCTTCCAGGAGTGCTCGGAGCATTGCACAACCACTGATACTTTCCCAGACACCGGATAATTGTCCCTATAACTCCCCAGAGGACGGGCCACATTCCTACCATGTATGTAAGATACACAAGACACAAGGACACATTAAATCTGTGATCTTCCGAACACCGGCACAAATTGAGCAGGAGTTAATTAATCGAATACGAGAAGCTGATCAAAAGGTGATCCCAGACTGCGGCGAAGAGGGCACAATAAAGTGATGTGAAACGGGCACAAACACGTTTGGAGTTAAACGGGCAGAACTTCGTCAACCTCTTGTGATTTAACAACTTAATTGTATTTTATTTGATTAATATTAATCATTGATACATAACCTTACACAGGAGATGTTTGTTTACATGTGTGGCGACTTTAGGAATCACTCATCTGTCCCAAAAAGGATGGCAGCACTGACGGCGAATTGACAGGGTTACCCTAACCTCAAAATATTTCCATTGCTTTCTCTTTCTTTGTTTTGTGTTTATCCATGGTTACTACAATTTTCAATAATTAAGAAGTAACAGGTATTTACGTAATGTTAATTAGGCAGATTACCTTGAAAAACATTGTTGCCATCCTTCTGATCTAGTTTTTTGCAGATATCTCAGTTTTTGATAAGAATTTTTTTTTTTACTATTTTTACTGTACTCCCAAAACACCCCCAGAGGAATGACGCCACTTTTGAATCACCCTGTATATGTATTATTGAACTCGATATAAAAATATAAAACAGTTAAAACAAATTAATATAAGGCCAATATGATTTATGCGCTTTACACCCGGTTACACATTCAAACCATTGAAATCTCGAAAACTATAAATTATTACTGTGAATAAACTGTGAAATTTCCATGCTAGCTCTCATATTGAAACCTGAAGCGCGCACATGTAATTTTAACGACACTTTGACTAGGACGCCAATTTAGAACGATGTTGAAGATCGTAAAATGCGGGTTTATGAGCTTTCGGAGACTACCATCGTTAAGACAATTAGTTGTTTTACACTGAGATAAAAACTCCAATGCGAAGAACAGCTTTCATTTAAAAATTTTTTTGTGTAGTAGACAATCGACTACCACCACATCGCCCATTTCAAAAACAAGGTTTTCCTTATTTTTTCAAGTGTTATATTAATGAAAAAAGAATTCAAATGGTATATTCTGAAATTAAAATATACAGGCCGTTCCATTAAAAAAAATGAGCCTAAGCTCGGACCTAAGTCCGATAATTTTTTTACCTGCCACGTATACTTATTCTCAAAACGGCAGATTATTCAACAATCATTGTCTTTACAATGATTTTCACTTTCACATAAAAGAAAAGAAAGATTTTATTGTCTCTCTTCTAAGAAAATATAGGGTCATTTTGAAATTGACACATTTTTTAACTTCCCCTGTTTACCTTTTAATCGAGCAAAAATTTTAAAATTTGATTTTACCATTTTAAGTTTGACCTAAAAAGAGCACATGACACCTATATTACTTTTTTATAGCATTAACGGAGTTAGGGCCTTATTCTGTAACTATTCCGCTAAAAATTAAAGGCCTTAAAAATGTTAAAAATAACATTTTAACGGTCCGTTATAGCGTAATCGACTTATTGCTATGCTGTATACGTGAATTTTGACGTTCCGATAAAAAATATATTTTAGCGGAGTCCGTTAAAGTTTCTCAATAAGAATAGGCGGCAACATCGAAATCTACCCCAAATTTCGAATCTTGTTAGCCTAAAATTGCCTAAAATATACCGTCTATTTGTCTGTCTGTAAGTACTTGTCTCTGTAGCTTGTTTTTTAGTTCTATTTTGTACTTCCGTTTTGAATACAGTTACCAGTAAGCAAATTAAAATAAATAAAATGTCGGCATAACCCAGAACAACAAAACTCCAAAAATGTGAGGACAATCAATCGCACCCAAACATAATTGAACATTGAACTTTTGCAACAACCCATTCTTGACCTTATTTTTGGCAATAGAAGAACTACGATCCAAGTGTTCAGTAAATGCAAGCAGATGACGTCTGTAATTTCGGAAATGCATAGACTTATGCTCGGTTTGCCCGGTGGCATAAAAATGTAATGTAGCTAATATTTTTATTTCGTTTGATATTGTTGTACTTATTCTAGGATCTGCCATATGCTGGCTATCAAGTCAATTATGATTCTAGTGGTATTTTTGTGAATCCGAAAAATGGGTTAACATTTTCCTCGGGAATATTAAATGGATTACTGGTGTCTCGAAGGTTTCTATAATGTAAACGAAGTTGTGCTCTGTAGAAAAAGTGCTTAGCAAATCTGTTTGATTTGCCTTTCATTTGTCCTTTGGAAGGACAACCTTTAACAGTACATTTCTTCCTTTTCGCTCAGAAATTCTCCACCAATATCATAAAACGACGAAAAATTGTACTGAAATAACTTCTTTAAAACACTTATAATTCAGATTAATTTGTCAACAACTTCTCCGCTTACACTTAACGACTACTTTTATGCTACCGTTAAAAATAAGCGGGTGCCCGATCTTTATAACGGAATTAGGTTATGTTTTTAAAGGACAAAAGAGTTACAGAATACCAATTGAAAATTTAGCGGCCGTAAACTTCATAACGTCCGTTAACTATTAACGGAACAGAATGGGACCCTTAGCTAGTTTATAGCGGAGATACCCTTTACAGTGTCGAAAATGGGACATGTTCAGCAAGCTAATCCTGCAGCTCTATAGGTTTTCTTGTTATCAAACAGAGTAGCTTAATGCTAGCATTTGATTTCTTGCTCCTCTGATCTTTCCAGATTAGAAGAATTCACGATTATAAACAACAGCTTACAGTTTATCCGTAATTAGGCATTCAATTTCGATATATCACCTGATGCCTTCACCGTAAGCCTTCTGTTTGCCGACATCAGCTCCAAATTGTGACAATAATATTAATATTTTGTAGAATCTGAGAGATTCATGTTACTGAACATGTTTGTAAAATGTAAATTGCATAAAATTTACCTGTTAATTCATCTGAATCTACATCTCGATACACTAGGGCAATTACAGTTTGAAGGGCAGGAAAGCCCCATGCACATACATGCAGGGCACTAGTTAACCCACGTAGTCTTTCGGGACTCCAAGAGGTAGAAGTTCTGGCCAACCACCAGGCGCAAAGACATACCCACCTAGAAAGAAAAAAATATATATATGAATACATGCATTACTGATTATAATTTAAACCGTCTAATCACTTTGTTCATACAAATAATGCGATAAACATACTAATAACCGGCTGTGGTACTGAAGTCAAATATAATCTTCTATTATTAAAATAATTCCATTCTTCTTTGCAGATTATTTTTGATTTCGTTTCGATGTTTTCGTGTTAAACTGCCTAAATTTTATGGGTCGGTAAACGGTAACATTTTTAGAATATTAACGATTATCTTGAAACTTCACTGACTATTTTAAGTGTTTTCTTTACCCCCGTATCAATTTCCAGCAGCTTACGTTACTTGAGGAAAACGAATACTCTGTAATAAAACGTAATTATGTATGTGATTATTGAAATTAATTTGTGAGTTATCGCGTTTCTTCTTCATACCAGGTATATGAAATAAGTTGAAATACCATGTTTTGTTATTGTTTCCATATCTTATTCTATAAATACGCTTTCAACCAAACTGTATTTTTTACTTGAATCAAAATCTAACAACGTAAATCTTAAAAACTTGTCCGACGTAATTATAAGTGACGGCATAAATATGTGTGTAAAGGTTATACTTTTGGTACACCATGTATAGCTGGAGGCTAGCTACATGTATTTTACGTGGTTTTAGCACGACTCGTTATGACACGAAACAGAATTTAAGGTTTCCAAACCAACTGCAAGTTAGAAAACTTCTAGTGCACGGTGTATGTAAATTACCCAAAATGACCAAAACACTAAAAGCTTGTTCACACGATGACATTAATGTCGTGACATCTAATCCCGTGACAGCATCCAGTGTCACGGTGGCGCATTTGCAACATAATTCACGTCCCAACATTATATGTCATGACATTAATGTCACCGTGTGAACAAGCTTTAAGTAATTTTGACGTCCGTGTGCCACTTGGGTCGTCAGGCGATTTTAATCACAACACTATAACTTTATTAATAGTTGAATAATGTATTCATTAGTACTTCGAGCAAAAACGCACAGAATGTAATTTATTATCAGCGCTTGACAGCCCAGAATATGAGTTAAACTGATGAATGAAGCAAATAATGTGTACTTGACTACATTTATTATTCATGCAACCAAATATTTACATTCTTGAATTTATCTGTAAGTGTATACTTTCCTGACTGTATTTCAATTCAAATTAAAATAAAGTTCCTGGTTTCCAGTCAATTATATTGTTTATTATTTTATTACAAAAACTAATTGCAATTGAAAGCAATTGAATTGCTTGCCAAAGTTGAAGGTAGAAACAGTCATGCATGCAAACTGATGATGGTGGAGAAAGACACCGAAACGTTTTTGTAATAAAATAATAAACATTATAATTGACTGGAACCCAGGAATTTTAGTTTATCTGTAAGTTAATTTTAGGTCATCGGGTTTGCTTCTAAAGCTTCAGCGAAATTCGATTAGATACTTAAACATGTTATACAGTGGATCTGCGGTCATAAAACCCCATTGTTTGGGTCGCGTCAGATATAAGTTAAAAGCATTTTTGTCCCATTTAAAATTGACAATTCGCATTTGAACAATTGAAACTGTTGTGCAGAGTGTGCCCCACGAACATGCTCAAAATGGTACTGTATCATTAGACCATCATTAGACCACTCTAAGATCAGGACATGTCCTGTATCAGAGGAATGCAGAGGTGAACTTTAAACTTGGAGGAGTAGCCTTTATAATAAACAAAAATATCAAACATCAAATATTAAAATACTGCTCAGTGTCTGAAAGAGTCATTTATATAACTTTAAAATTAAACAAGCGATACGAGATTCAAATTATCCAAGTATACGCACCGACCAGCACTGCAACAGACGAAGAAATAGAACAACTGTATGAAGACAGCAAAAGCGAAACAACAAGAAAAATCCCACTATGTAATAATCAGTAGGGATTTTAATGCTAAAATTGGACAGAAAGGGGTAGACCAAAGCTGCGAATATATTCGTAAATTTGGTTTAGGGGAGAAGAAGAGAAAATGTACTATCTAAACACCTTTTATAAAAAGACACCTCAACGCAAATGGCCATGGATTAGCCCATGTAAGAGATATAAAAACGAGATTGACTACATTCTCTCGAACAACGCATTGAATACGCGTAGACGTCTCCGTTCTGAACTAATTTAACACACATAAAATCGAAAGAGTAAACTCATATACAAAACCAGGTTCCCCACAAATGAAACTCTCACAAACAAAAAAGGGTAAGGGAGCAGAACCAACGGAAACACACATAGGACAGTTCGGACTCGGCACCAGAAATGAAAGGGAAAAATGTTAGCAAACATTCTAGAAAGAGAAATACTTTATATGATGAATACTTTCTTCCAAAAGAGAGAGATACGCAAATGGACATGGAATAGCCCAGATGGACAAACCAAAAATGATATTATAATCTCCCGCCTTAAACATATAATCCAAGACGTAGATGTAGTCAATCAATTCAACGCCGGCAGTGTTCACAGGATGGTAAGATGCAAACTACTCATAAACACAAAAATGGAAAGGAAAAAAAAGATAGAACAAACGACGAAGAGAGGAAGCAGAGAAAAAATAGAGGAAAGAAAGGAAACATACAAACAAAAGCTGAATGAAAATTTTTCCAATAATCCAGGAAAAACAGAAGAGTCCTTGGATATCAGATATAGGAGAATAACAAAAAATATAAAAGAAACAGCAGAACAGATAATAGCCCCCCCCCCAGAGAAAACGGTGGACAAACTGACTAACTGGACTAAATATATGTAAAAGACATAACACACCTAAGAAAGGGATAACAAAAATAAAAGATGCGAAAAACAACATAATAGAAGACTTAACAGATACTAATAGTGGTGGAATCTTTCTATGGAGATCTGTACGAATCCAAAATATCAATCACAACGACAAGAGACGACAAAATTCGAATAGTAAATGTCAACTCAGAAGAAATGCCCTAGATAAATATGGAAGAACTGGAGAAAGGGCAAACCGGCAGGAGAAGACAACATTTTGCCTGAAATGCTTAAGGAAAGTGATATCAAGGCCAGACAAGAACTAGTGGAACTACTCAATGAGTGCCTAACATATACCCAAAAATTGGGAGAATGCTGTACTTGTTCTGATCTACAAGAAGGAGACCCGACTGATCTCGAAAACTATACTATACTATACTAACAGGTATATAAATTATTCACCAGAATAATCACAAACAGATTAGAGTCAAAACTGGAAGCTGACCCAGCCAAAGGAACAGGCTGGGTTCCGAAGCCATTATAGTACGACAGAACAGCTACACACCGTAAGGCAGATGATCGAGAAAGCTACAGAATATAACATAAGCCTATGGATGGCTTTTGTCGATTTCCGAAAAGCCTTCGACACAGTAGAAATCTGGGCTATAATAAAATCATTGAGAAATGCTAGAATGGATCAACGTTATATAAACCTTATTGAAAACATCTATAGGCCTTCGACAATGTCGATAAGACATGAATCAACTAACAAAATAAACGCCAAAAGAGGAGTTCGGCACGGGGACGTAATATCTCCAAAACTATTCACTTTACTCGAGGATATTTTTAAAAAGCTAAAATGGGAAAACAAAGGATTGAACATACATGGTGAACGCTTTCAGAATCTAAGATTTGCCGACGATATCGCACTGTTTGTAAGGGATAAACAGGAATTGATTAATTCGTTGGAAGAACTAGAAGATGAGGCTCCAAAAGTAGGATTACACATGAACTACACAAAGACTCAGTTTACTACAAATACACCAGACGCAGACGAAACAATACCGATTGATGACAGCGAAATAAAAAGGACAGAAACATATATATACCTTGGCCAAGCTATAACACCGGGCAAACAAAATCAAGAAATGGAGATTGATAGGAGAATTAGACTGGGATGGGCGGCCTACGGCAAATTAAAGTACATCTTCAGCACGAAAATCCCAATGACTTAAAAACAGTACTTGTTTTTAATCAGAGAGCCATGGAAAGACGAATTTTAGGAATTTCCTTGAGAGACCACAAAACAAATACATGGATAAAGGAAAAAACCAAAGTCTTCGACATAATAAAAGGATTTGGTTATCTAAAATGGCAATGGGCAGAACACGTGGCCAGAAATACAGAACACTGGAGCGGATATATCACCAGATGGAGACCTTGGGAAGAGAGGAGAAGTGTTGGCCCAGCAAAAATGGTACGACGAGATAACGAAGGTCGCAGGATTAAATTGGTATCGAGTTGCGCAAAACCGAAGCCACTGGTCAAATTTGAAAGAGGCCTATATCCAAAGGATAGAAAATGGCTAAAATAGGAAATAGGAAATCATATTGAAGTTATGAAGATCAAAATGAAAACCATTCCAGTTTATTTTTCTTAATTGCATATTGGTTCACATCAATAGAATGCTTAAGTTTAATCCGTATGACCAATTTTATTATGTGGACTTTTCTTCTCGATAAGCTGGATTTTTATCAGTTTTTACCCGAACACTATTTTATTGGAGGAAATTAACCCGATAAGGTTTACCAGCACCTTCCATATAAATATTATCTGGAAATATTTATTTCGGAATACGGTTGTAGCGTTGTAAAACGGCGTTGTATTTTGATAAAGGTAACACACTGCTTACCCATACGTTGTTTATTTACTATATGTTTGCATTTGTTGAATCCCGCTCAGACACTATGAGATATACTAAGATAAGGAATTGTTTTGGCAAATATACAATTCGATTCTAGAAAATCATTTTCATGCTTTCAGAAGGTATAATAAAATTAGGATTTTTTTAAATGTATTTTTTGCATTCGTTTTTAAATTAGTAGTAATTTTTTGCTTGTTCTTTCGATTGCTTTCAAATTTGGCATCCTTTCTTCATACAATGGAGATTTTGGCCGTTTGGGAGTAGTAGTAAACATCCTTATTTCTAAAAAAGGCAATCGACCTATCGGTCTTTCTGCCCTTGTTTAGTACATGCAGTCTTAATTTAGATAGACAAATAAAGGTAAAAATTATCTTATTCTAGGTAAATAATTTAATAATTTTACCTCTGTCAGACAAAGATCTTGGATTTATTGTCCGGTGGTCAGTTGCTATTGTAAGCTTTCGAGTAGCGTTGATGTAGGGAAACGGAAGCGGGATTGTCTGGTTGGTCTTGTAAGACAAAGGGGATTCAGTATGGTCCAGTTGTAGGGGTTGTTTGTCCATTTTGTCTGTAGATGTATGAGTCTTTCCAAAATCTTTGTCATGTTTGTGCGTTTGTATAGTAGTTGGGTGGAGGGGTTGTGTAGTGGGTTTTGGGGGTGTCTTATTCGTGTTATTAGTTTTAGTGAAATTTGTTCTGTTGTTTGTATATAACGTTTTATCCTTTCTGTTCCGTTGGTATGAGCATATGTCCATAGTCTAGCAAGGGTCAAATAGCTTTATATATTTTGGTGGTGGAATTTGTGCTAATTCCTCTGTCTTTGTAGGCTAGTGATCGGAAATGTTTTGTTCTCTTTATTGTTTCTGCCCTGATGTTTCGTATGTGTTTAGTGAATTTAAGTTTGTGGTGAATTGTGATTCCAAGGTATTTTACGTTGTTTTTTGGTTGTGTCGTTTGGCCGTCTGCAGTTATTGTAGGGGAGTCAGCGTTGAGTCTGTGGTTTGTGAGCAGAAGTTGGTTTTTTGACGCGTTTGGTGTTAGTCTCCATTTATAAAACCATGTCATTGTGTTGTTTGTTGGTGCTTGGAGTCTTTGAGCTGCTCTCTCAGTAGTTTTGTCATGTACAATAAGTGCCGTGTCGTCTGCGTATTGTAATATGTATGCCGATCTGTCGATTTGATTTTTGTCTGGTAAGTTGTAATTGTATATGTCCTGGCAGTATATATTGTAGAGAAACGGTGAAAGCGGGGAACCTTGCGGGAGTCCTTGTTCAGGGGAAAAAGAAAAATATAATGTGTTGTCAATTCGTACTTGTAGTAGTCTGTTTTCGAGTAAGTTTTTTATGATCTGGAGTAGATATGTTGGTGTGTGGAGTTTGTGAAGTTTGTAGAGTAAGCCCATGTGCCAGACACTGTCAAAGGCCTTGTTAATGTCCATGAATAGACACGCCGACTTTGTCAGTTAGGTGAGTGGTTTGTACATTGTTGGCCAAAATAAAGAGCGGATGAACGGTCGAGTGATGTTGTTTGAAACCAAATTGGTAGGTAGGTATATATTTTCAGATCAGTTTTTCAAGTCGCTGCTTTATTATGTACTCGAAGACTTTGCTAAGTACTGGGAGTAATGTAATTGGTCTGTAATTGCTCGGTTGTGTATTGTCCAGTCCATTTTTCGGTATCGGGATTATTAAGCCGTTCTTCCATGTTTTTGGGATTTTGTTTTTTGTGATGCAGTTGTTCAACTCAGCTGGGATCAGCCGTTTGGGATTAAGGAGTGAATATCAAATTTTTATCATTCTTATTGTGCAACAATTGCCGGAAGTAAAAATAATGCGTGAACAAGGTAAGAAAATATGTAATCAAAACTATTTTAACAGTCTAACTTAAATTTAGACTGTTAAAATAATTTTTTTTGTGCCTGCACCTCGGTTATTTTTGAGATTTAAGAAAACAAGAATCACTTTTGATTTTTTTGCATATTATTTCCGGACAAGTTAAAATTATGAAAAAAATTAAACTGGCTTAATTTTATTCAGGCCAAAATATTTACAGGATCTACGGAAATAAATGTTTACTTTTTCCCAAATGCATCACCAATACTAGTTTAAAGTCCAATAATGGAATAGAAGGCTGTTGGAGTGGCGACCACGAGCAGGTGAGGAAGACCTTCCACACGCTGGACTAATTTTATTAAAAGAATGGCAGGAAACTGGATGCAAAAGGCTCAAGATGGGGAACAGTGAACGAAAATTCGGGAGGCCTATTTCCTGCAGTGGACGCAGATGGCTGTTGGAGAATGGTGATGGATGATGATCACCAATACAAAATTTAAATCTTTTCTTCGCTCATGAAATATTGAAATGAAGAAAATATTTAGAGAGGACAATTGACGAAGCGATAATCGGACGGAAAGGAATATTATCATTTACACTGAATATTAACAGATTATGGTTTTATACTCAACCCATTGTATACACGAAAAATAGGATATTAACGGGGCAAGATTCGTTGCCAGCCGAGAATGTTTTGAAGCAACTTCTGATTGATTATTTTAATAAAGAACAAATATGTTTATATGGGTAACTTTTATACAAGCGTAAAAATAGCTAAGTTGTCATATATTCGGAAAAATAGCCATAAAGATACTATGAATAAGAAACTAAAGGAAGGTGAAGCTGTCTGGAAACGGAAAGGATCTGTATTACTGCTACTACTACTCCGCAGTGCTACAGCCCCTGATGGGCCTTGGCTGAGGCAACAATTTGCCTTCATCAGTCTCGGTCTTCCATAACTTCTAGACCATTCCCGATGCCCATTTTCTGATGAATATGACGTTATTGATGTTATGATGTTATCTGTGATGCTATATTATCACGCAACCTTAATCTCGGTTTTCCAAGTGGTCGTCTTCCTTCTGGTACTCTGTGTCCTATATTAAGCAGACCATTCTATCCTTTGGCTGACTTCGTACGTGCCCTGCCCATCTCAACATTTGTGCCTTTATGAGGTTAATCAGTTCTGGTTGATTGTATATTTCTTTTAGTTCTGCATTTGTTTTGATTCGGTAGCTTTGCGTATCCTGGTTTTTGGTGGGTCCGAAAATTTTCCTCAGCACATTTCTCTAGAATCTTCGAATGAATTCCTCATTTCGCACCGTAAGTGGCCAGGTTTCGCAGCCGTACATTAGCACGGGTTTTATCATGGTCTGGTACGTTTTGATTTTCGTTCTCCTCGTCACTTATTTGGACTCTAGTATATCCATTAGGGCGTATAAGCACCTGTTGGCTGACTTTAGGCGTACTCTGATTTCTTTACTCATGTCGTTGTCGGATGTAATTGTTGACCCTAAGTATTTGAATTGTTTTACGTTATCTGTGTCCATGGTCAACTTTTGTCCTATCCTAGCTCTGCCTGGTCTTGAGACATGCATGTATTTTGTTTTGGCCTCGTTGACTTTAGGTCCCATATATGCCGCTTCTTCTTTGATCTGTATTACTGACACATTGGAAAGATAATGATGTATTGAAGGCGTAGGAAGCAGAGGAAGTGTGAAATTAAAACTGAAATGTCGGCCATAACAAACATATGTCAGGTATAGATAAATCGGATCAGATCAGTGCTTATTACTCAAAGCCACGGAAAACAATTAGGTGGTACCGAAAAAATTTTCAGCATCTTATAGATCTGTGTATAAGGCATTCCTCATTTATTTCTAATTTTCGTAAGAACGGAAGAATTCGACTTTTATGGTTTCGAGAAGATATTATTTTGGAATTAATCAATTTCACTCCCGATACAATCAAAAATGGAAACATGGGACCATTTCAAAATAATGCTTAATAACAAAGTTGAAACTCGATTTTTAACTGTTAATATCTTTATTACCATATCAATATTTTTCTCGTACTCTCCATGTGAGCCCCTATAACCCCTTAAAAGGAATGACGCCAATTTTAAATCATCCTGTGTATGGTTAATTTTTAAATTACCTCTTCAAAACTGTTAATGTGTAACAATGTCTAACATGCATAAAGTTTACCTTTGTAGTTCCATAGTTTACGATCGGAATTCACGGTGTGTTGTTTAATACAAACTGATTATTCTGGGAAAGTGGTCAAAGACAAGAACATTTGTTTAACAAAAGAAAAGCGGCTCATTGCTAAAATCATACTGAAGGCAATACTCATAAGCAACGATAAGATACTCTCTTCAGCTCGAGAGAAACAAGCGCCCTACCACCAAACATTGGAACTAAGTATTTGAAAGGTTTTTGGTGATTTTTCTTGACTTCCAACTTATGAGGGATTTCCACATCAAGTAATCGTTTAAAGAAGAGCTACAACCCTACTGCTTCATCGATCCATATGAAATCTAAGCTTTGCTCTAAACAATGTAGAGATGTTGTGAAGTGAGGTTATGAAAATAAGTTAAGTCGTTTTTTGACTTTGCTCCAGAATAGTGCTCCAGAATGAGAGCAGACATACAAATGCAAGTTTTTATATCATAGCTTTGGGAACTCAATTGAATAACAAATTTTTAAACACTGACTTCTTCACAAGTGACTAAAGCAACTAATTTAGAGTTTCATCAGTTAAATGATCTGTTTTTTTTTTCTAATTGGTTTTTCAGATTGACTTGTGAGATGCTATTATGTAATGTTAATGAAAAAATGTAATTTGCAGGTGCAGTCGAAAAATCGTACTCTCAATGTACTTCTGTGTGTTTCTAGTTGTGTAAATTCTCACATGTCTGTAACGAGAGCTTATCGAAAACAATGGTAGCAGATATAAAATTCCCTGATCGTGCAGAAATAAATCTGCGGAACGTTAGTTAGAATCGCTACCTTGGAAAGGGAGTTATTAAAACAAATTTATTTTACTTTCGATTGATATGGATTCAGCTTCAAGATACAACTGCCTGTTTATTACAGATTTGTTCGAATTTATATTATTTAAGTGCTGATGTGTTACATACCATCAGTGAAACTACAGAACAATATTTATAACGTAAGAGTAATTAGATATTTCCTTACGCTGAGTACGTGAAATAAGATATCAAACTGTACGTGAAATGAGATATCATAACACGTTGCAAGTTGAAATAGCTTACATCGCATTATTTATTATTTAGTACCCAGTTTCAAGAATTAATTCCCATTGAAAATTACTGAAAGGGTATTATTTAAAATTATCATATTACAAATCCACCAATACTTGCGATTAAAACAAGTTGTTAGGACGATCAATCTCATTTGGAATGTGAATCATAGCACCAGAAGAGAAATGTACTATGCATATGGACAACAAAACCATTCTAAAAAATTAAAACTTTGTCTTTTTTTGCCTTTTTACCTGATCGATCTGAGTGAACTTTCATTGCTTTATAAACCAGCCATGATTTCATTATTGATTCGTGGTACCTCCAACCGTTTAGAAGTTTACAATGACCCTTTTATTGTAAGTGGCAACTGATTATAAGAAAAACATGTTTTCCTTCGTTAATAAGTTTATTCGTTCACCCTTCGTCTAATTAAAAAAAGTTGTCTCGTTAAGTATTCACATTCTTCCACTTCGTACCGCATGAAGCTTGTTTTTCGCAAGCTGTCGACCGTAATCTTCCTGTTGAGTTGTTCGGCATTTGGCCTCCGTGACCACATGATTTAGGACCAAGTCGGTTCTTAAACTTATAGGAGTTTTTGCAATGCCTTAAACTTTAATTAAAATAACTATATCCTTGTGATAATTTTATACAAATCTTGCTTATTCACCCTAGGTACATATATATAGTTCTCTTTTGCGTCCTGCTTTGGTGACAAACTGTTTCAAATTTATAGAAAAAATAAGTGATAAAGTCAAAATGTTTGCGAGTGGAATCAGTAAAGAGTTGTAAATGAAAGGTTTAATAAAATATTTGTAGGTACAATTAATCGTATATTTTTCCGTATTATGTTATACGAGAAGATGGTGATTCAACATTGGTGCTATTCCTCTAGAGGTGTGGGGGATGCTTAAGCCAATAAAGAAAGAATACTGAAAAAAATGTTCTGCTAAAACCAAGATAACTGCAAAGAAGACCATAAGAAATTTATTACAATGTGTTTGATTGCAGGGACAAACTACAGATAACGTTTTTCTTATTAACATTACGTAAATCAACAAATGTAGTTGATGAAACTAAAACGATGAAAAGAAATCAGTATTTTATTATTCAGTTTTTCAAACTCACGAAATTTCAAAAACACGAAAGCATTAATAAATACTTGTACTTTCAATACAATTTAGTACATAACTGCTTATAACCTCAGTTCAGAACATCAGTTCTCAATGTTTACAAGAGTTAATGCTTGGATCTGATAGTTCCATTTTATGAGAAAGTTTTTAAGAAAAGGTCGAGCGGAAATGTGCAAAGTTCTCTTCTTCAACTGTTACTTAATACGTTCCTTCAAGCGATCGAGATCAGGAAAAAAATACAGAAAACAACCTTTAAATGGTTTTTTATGATTGTCTTAGTGATGTTTGTCTATTGATCGATGCTGATAATAAATCATGCTATCGGTATGACTTCAGGTATCAAATGATCTGTTGCGGTAACTTTTACTTTCTGAGTAGAATCAACCTGTTTTTCATAAACAGTCAGGTTTGCACATTTATTATGTAGAATTCCAATATATTCCTGGGTTTTTCAGTCAATTTTATTGTCACTAATTATGGTGTTATGTGATGAGCCCTGCGTTTCGTCCCGGGTCTACCTATTGGACTCGTCAGTAAGGCTTTAGGTAGACCCTGCCTTATACGCCAGACATCGGTTCTACGTGTTCGGACGTAAATGAACCGAGCCGGTATAGATCTTCTGCGGTGAGATATTGGCAACCCGTGTTGCCGATTAGCATTAGATTGAAAACCACTCGTTCCATTCTGCTTTTTTCTCCCAAGCATCTATATCTTTTTCGTATATTTCTTTTTCCTGACTGTACTTTTAATTCATTCCAATATATTCCTGGGACGAAACGCAGGGCTCATCACATAACACCATAATTAGTGACAATAAAATTGACTGAAAAACCCAGGAATATATTGGAATGAATTAAAAGTACAGTCAGGAAAAAGAAATATACGAAAAAGATATAGATGCTTGGGAGAAAAAAAGCAGAATGGAACGAGTGGTTTTCAATCTAATGCTAATCGGCAACACGGGTTGCCAATATCTCACCGCAGAAGATCTATACCGGCTCGGTTCATTTACGTCCGAACACGTAGAACCGATGTCTGGCGTATAAGGCAGGGTCTACCTAAAGCCTTACTGACGAGTCCAATAGGTAGACCCGGGACGAAACGCAGGGCTCATCACATAACACCATAATTAGTGACAATAAAATTGACTGAAAAACCCAGGAATATATTGGAATGAATTAAAAGTACAGTCAGGAAAAAGAAATATACGAAAAAAATTATGTAGAATATTGAACCGATTTTGAGTCTCCCCCAGAACGGTAGACCGGATACATTTCTAACATTGTTATGCATTTTAAGTTTAACAAAGCATAAATGTTTATGCAAATATACTTGGCTGCTTTTTTCCGCTGTGCCTTTTCAAGAAACATTTACAGGAACGGAATTTCTCCAAATAGAAAATTGAGGCATTTAATATTGTTTTCAGGAAGAAACTGCATGTGAAAACTAATAATAGGAAGTACTAATTTATTTCATTAAAAAAAATTGAGCGAGCTGGAGATAGATGACTTTCGAAGAATGCTATTCGCATTGGTAATATGTACAAAAATTCAGGTTTTCGCACGACGAAAATTTTTCGGAAAAACACATTTATTCGCTTGTTACCACAATTTTTCTAAATTTAAATACCTTTCTTATACAAATTAGGTGACTGTACAGATACACACACAGATAATTAGGTAATCCCAATTGACTTCACGGACACGATAAATTGGTAAATTCGTAAGAAGTATGTATTCTTCTCCTTCAGTAACTTTCAACCAAATAATTTAAACTTGAGTTCGCACTGTATATTAGCGTTTTCGATGCGCATCCTTGTTTACAAAGTAAAGCTCTGAGGAGCTAACAACCCAACATTTTTAATAACGCAGGTTCAACTCGGTTAAAAATAGACAAGTCATTCTCGAAAACATTAAAAAATTGCTTTTAGAGCAGCCCAGTTAACGAGAAGCGTTACTTGCAAGTTTCGCTCCTTTATTGTGTTACCTCTTCATCGCGATGTTGTTTCGGAATGTTGCTGGGAAATTGGATTTAGATTACTCGTTACTAGTGTTATTATGTTTATTATGGAGATGCTAGTCATAAACGAGATTATGCTGACGATAAGAGCACATTCTTGGGCGCTGAAACGTGAGAATGGACACTTTGCGAAGCTGATAAAAATTGATACGTACTTTTCGAGAAATTTGACATGTTTGTGAATAATGCTAATACATTAAAAATATGCGTTAATAATTAATAATTTTTTAATACTTTTATGCAATTGGCCGTTCTAAAGGCTCCTGAGAGAATTTCTTAGAAATGTAAAAGTACAGGGTGTGGCAAATATTTCCAGATATTGTTTAGAAGGTATTTCCATAACATCAATCGAAAATAATTCGAGTCAACAAATATTGTTTAATATGCAGGGTGTCCCGTAAGCACATGATCAAAAGAAGACGATCTGACCCAACTTTTATTAACAAAAAATGTCTGGATCTCCTGCTTTGGTGGGTCAAAGTTCTTCAAAAAAATTATAGATTCTGAAATATCGGAAAAATGATCCGCACAAGATCCCACAAGGCCATTGCAGCCAATAGGGTTTAAAAATTAATGTCACGTGACCCATTACTTGACACCTCTTTCAGCTCATTATTTAGTTTTCAGCATTGCATAGCATGCATCAGCCTAATATTTATTAATTGTTATTATTTATGCTCCGGTGTAGCAGATTCTTCTCCTTGTCGTTTCGGCGTTGGTAAGTACCGGAAACCATATCTGGTTGAGCGCCATTGTCTATTTTTTTCTGTTAAAATTGTCTCTGTGCTTGTGTATTTCGATGGCTTCTCGTATTAGTCGGGGGCGCTAGCCTGTTGTGGCTAGGACTTCAGTGTCTGCAAATTTGATGCTGTGCACTCCCTTGCTGAGGGCATGTTCCGCCTCTGCCGACTTTTCCACATGTCCCGATCTGCAATTTCGTCGATGTTCTTCGATCCTCGTCCTAAACGATCTCTTCGTGGTTCCTATGTAGACGCTTCCACAGGAGCATGGGATTCGATAGATACCTGCAGTGGCGAGGGAAGGTCTTCTGTCTTTAACCGACCTTAGACATTCCTGGATCTTTGTCGTGAGCTTGTAGATTGTTTTTATATTATGTTTCCCTAGGATCTTCCCAATTCTGTCCGTAACTCTGGGAATGAAAGGCAGAAAGGCCCTTTGAGTAGTTTCACTCTTTTCGGCACGGTCCACCCTTACTGGTCTTTTGATGCCAATGTGAGAGTATCCGCTTTGAAGGACAGCCCTTTCTAAATGCTGTAGCTCCGCTGATAGGTGCTGTGGTCCACATATTTTCCTGGCTCTATCCGTGAGAGTCTTGCTGATTACTTGTTTTTGACTCGGGTGATGGTGAGATAGCTTGTGGAGGTATCTGTCCGTGTGGGTGGCTTTTCGATATACCCGATGGTCCAATTGGTTTCCTTTCCTAGATACCAAGACATCCAGGAAAGCCAACTGTTGGTTTTGTTCAACTTCCATGGTAAATTGTATCTCTGCATGTTGTTTGTTCAGGTGGTCAAGGAACTTGTCCAGGTTATCGCGTTCATGTCTCCATATCACGAACGTGTCATCGACATATCGGTACCAGATAGTCGGCTTAAAGGGTGCGGTTCTCAAAGCTGTTTCCTCGAATTTCTCCATGAAGACATTTGCTACAACCGGGCTGAGTGGGCTTCCTATGGCCACTCCTTCCTTTTGTTCGTAGAAGTCTCTCTTCCACAGGAAGTAGGTACCTTTTAGAAAAGCTTTGAAGAGATTTGCGGTACTCTCCTCAAATAGTTCCGACACTAGTTCTATGGATTCGGCCACGGGTACTTTTGTGAACAGTGACACGACATCGAAACTGACTAGCATGTCCGTTGGTTCCAGGCTCAGATCCTTGATTTTGCTAATAAACTGTTTGGAGTCTCTGATATAAGTGTCTGTGGATCCTAGATGTGGCTTCTGAAGAGAGGCTAGATATTTTGCCACATCGTATGTTGGCAATCCCGGGGCACTGACAATCGGTCTAAGTGGGAGTCCTCCCTTGTGAATTTTAGGTAATCCATTAAACGTTAAGGTTCTATTTTATAAAAGTACTTCGTTTAGGAAATATAAATAAACCGAACATAATTAAACTGAATTTTACTGAACTTGATTGTTAAATTTCATATAGTTACTTATCTAACCAAAAAACCATAAGTCCGCGGAGTGTTTTGAGCAAAATCCCACATGTTCAAACTTTTAATGCGATTTATATCAATTCCATAACTATACGATTTCAATAACCTGTGCCAGATTTAAATTTCAGTTGAAGTATAAACGACCAAATAAAAAATTACAAGACCAAATTGAAAATTATACTATAAAATAGTTTTCCGGCATTTGTGAAATTCTGGATTCGGCGGACTTTTGGGGGTTTGCTTGGCATCTCCTCAGTTAATGCCTGAAATTGTTTTATAGTAAGGGAACAGAATTAATTTTTTGCGCAAAAAATATGAATGCTGCATGATTTTACAAAGAGTCAAAGATTAGTGCATCAACTCAAAAAATCAGTCACGTCTAGTTACCAAATAAAAAGTTCTGGTAGTTTTTGTACCAAGACACTCAAGAATTCCTCACTCACTTGCGCAATGCGGATAATGATGCATTGGTATAATATGAAGCAATCGAGTGTTGCTTCATCAAAACACGAGTCTTACATAGGAACCACTTCACATCGAGTTTATTTCAAGCTATTTTAAGCTATATTTCAAAAAACATACATTTTCTTGATAAACTTTGACCATCATATGGTCTTCATTTGAGCCAAAGAATGTGTCAGTGCCCTTTTGATCATGCGCTTGGGTGTCCCATATCTTTTTTTGTAAACTGCAAATTATAATAAAAAATAAAATTTATAAGTGTAAATACAAATTATTCGATATTGAAATGATAAAACAGGTGAGTGAAAAAAGTACAGGAACAATTACAATAGGAAAAATGTTCGAATTTATTTCTCGAAGAGACTAGCTCTTGAAATCGTGATTTCATATTTGCTATGAAGCAATATTTTGAAAAATCAGTGATCATTTAACACACAAGCTAAACATTACAAATAAAATACTTTAAACTTGCTTATACTAAAAAAGTTGCGTATGAAAAAAACTTACTGAATTTACAGAAAACCGTGCAATTTGCAATAAAAATATATACTAAAACTGGGGTTTAAAAGTAAATTTAATATTAATATTATGTAATGAGTGTAGCTAAATTTTAAGACATTGACTTTTTCGAAAATTATTAAAGTGAGGAATTTATAGGTAAACTATTCCATTTTATCTATGACGCCAGGTTTCAATTGCCTTGTATTAATTATCAAATGACATATAAAACAAAAACACACGTCTCAATTTTTGAAAAATGCACGTTTTGCATAAATGATGTTTGTTTGCAATCTGTATTGCAAGTAATTTGAAGTAAATGGTCAAAATATTGATCTACCCATTTCAGTAGTTATTACTTCTTCTTAGTCTAACATCGCGATCGATGTGTAGTGATTATGAGAGATTTTACTCTTCGTCCATGTCATAGATGACTCTGTGTACGATACGTCGCCATCCTTGCCAGTTATTCGTTTCGCGTGTTGCAGTTTCCATCCTCATGTCTGTGAATTTTGAAATCATATCGGTCCATCTGGTCGGCGAACGTCCGCGTCTACGCTGTCCCGTTGATCTTCCTTGAACAACTAGCTTCTCGGTATTATCATTTCTATTGATGTGGCGAAAAATTTTTAAGATCCGGCCATATGTAAGGGAAGACAGTCGCTGTTGTGGACGGATTTCATTTAGGATTGAGACATTGGTCCTTCTAGACGTCCAAGGTATTAGAAACATCCTACGCCAACACCACATCTCAAAGGCGTCTATGCGTCTTCTGTCAGCGGCACGTATCACCCATGTCTCTGATCCATAGGAAAAAACAGGAAACACCAATGTTTTTACCAGCTGGATTTTCGAGGTTTCTATAAGGTTTCTATCCCTCCACAGCTTTGTTAGTTGAATCATTGCGACTTTTGCCAACTGAATACGCCTTCGAATCTCAGGTTCATAGCTGCCCGAGCTGTGCAAGGTGGAGCCAAGGTATGTGAACTGCTCCACAACCTCGCATTTGCCATTCCTTACAGGCTGCCTCCCATTCTCACTCTCGCGAGCAATTATTATGACTTTGGTCTTGCTATATTTTACTTTAAGACCGCAATCTGCACTTACATTTTCAAGTATATTCAACACTTCTAGAAGTTCTTCTTCGTTTTCCGCTATGAGAACAGTGTCGTCAGCGAACCGAAGATTAGAGATCTTTTTCCCCACAACTTGATTCCTCCATTCCAGTTGTCCAAAACTAAGAGCATTTTGAATTCGTTATATATATTGTACAGAAGGGGAGAGAGTACTCATCCCTGTCTAACACCTTTGCGAATCTTGCATTTCTCGGAGACAGTATTTTCAATCTGGACAACGGCAGTAATGTCCTCATATAGCTGCTTAATGAGAGTAATCAGATGTCTAGGTACGCCCATCCTTTGAAGCACTCTCCACAGTTGTGACCACTTTACATTATCAAAGGCCTTCTTGTAGTCAACGACACATAGGTTCATAGGAGTGTAGTATTCTCGAGCTTTCTCTATGAGTTGTCTGATGTTTAGAATTTGTTCTCGAGTTCCTCGACCTTTCCCAAAACCCGCCTGCCCAGGAGCAATTTGCCTAGAGATGAATGATTCCAGCCTTGATTGTAGTATATACAGCATTATTTTGCTTACATGTGTTATTAGGGAGATTAGGCGGTAGTTGTTGCAGGAGGTTGTTGAGCCTTTTTTGTGTATGGGTATTATGGTTTTATCACCGCTTTATCATCCTTAAGCTTCTTAATAGCGGACAAACTTCTTCCTTAGGATGCCTGGTTCTTCCTCATATTCACGAACTTCTATGTCGATAGCCTTATCGTCAAAGTAGAGGTCTTCACAGTAATTCCGTCATATCTTGATTATCTGGTCAAATTCGTTGATCATGTTGTTATCTTTATCTTTAATTGACCAATTTCGTGGTTTAAATTGTCTAGTAATACGGCGGATCTGTGTAAACAGGTCCTTGGTATTGTTATGGTCAGCATATTTTTGTAGTTCTGCACATATTTTCATAAAGTGTGTATTTTATCTCTCCGGGAGCTATTTTGGATTTCTCTGTTTAGGACTCTGTAACGTTCCCAATCGTTGCTGTTGCTCATGCCTGCGTTCTTAATATGTCTTCTGCTCGAAATGAGATTCAACGTCTCAGCTAACCACGGTTGTTGTTTTTTAATTTGTGTTTCCGATGACACTTCATTAAGTGTTTCATTTATACGTGGTGCGACTTCAGGCAAGACCCCAGCAGCTGGGGCAATACTCATCCTCTAAGACAAGTTACACTGTTCCGAAAAAATCAATTTGCGTCTAATACACAACAGACCGGTTTATTTTGTTGACGATTTCATCGATTTAGAATCTTCATGCATGCAAAACTGTGCAAGTTTAAGGAATTTAAAACACCAAAGTTGGAAGTGCATACTTATTTAAGAGTTAATATCTTCGAAAGACAAACGAATTTTGTTCAACTCTCGTACTCTTCAAGTAAGCACAGTAGCCCCTTAAAAATCGACGCTAATTTAGAATCACTCTGTATAGTGGAGAAAATGCCGTAAATATATTCTCCATTAATTTAGTTAAGTATTGTAATGTGTGGTTATGTGTAAGTACCGTGTATTAAAAATCGGACAGTCGCTGTACCAATCTTACATGTTCAATATTTAATTAACGACGAAAGCACGGAGGAATGTCCGTTGATAATTTTCTTGTTGGCAGTTTGAGAAGCAATAAACGGCCAGTGTAATCCACCATGGGCGGTACAAACCTTGTCATCAAAATAACGCAAGATGTTCTGAGCTTAACTGTGATGCCATTATATTATTAAACGATAATAGGCGTCTTGATCAGAGTAATTTTTTTTCAGAGTAATTTATCGAGAGTATTCAAACGGGTTGTGAACGAGTCTAGTGCTACTGCCGCTGCAAGGAAACCTACTCGGTACACCATATTGAACCACTCGAAATAAAGAGTTTTAATGCTCTTCAATGCATTTACTAAGGTCTCGTACGGGTGTAGATATTTAACAGCATATGCAGGGTGTCCGGAAATCATACCCAAAAAATGAGTTGCAGGGTCTTAAAATAAAATGTTAAAAATTGTGTATTTTCTTTGTTTGTTCACCGATTGTTGTCAAATTTGGCATGCTTTTTTCAACATTTGACATGCACTTTAATCCCCCAAGGTCGAAATCACTATTGGTGTGAAGTAAAAGCTATAAGATTCTCAATTTTGGTCTCGCACTAACTAACAATGCACCAAACGGAAGAACATATAACACAAAAAAGTAGTAGGTAGGTATTACATCTCAAAAATGAGCAATTTTCAAGACAAACATCTTTGAATAATATTTTCCCGTGTATCAATTCCATGAAATTGAGACATTTTTGCAAAGAGTGTCTCAGAAACAAATGTTGTATGGTAATCAAGATAGATAATTATAAATTATTTTTATAAATAGTCATTAATGAGTCGCAAAGTCTCAAAATCGAATAAGAATAATACGAGCACTAATTCTTCAGATTAGAGGGCAGGATGTTTTTGTCTGCTTTATCGACTACCAAAAAGGTTTTGATAACCCAAAGCACGAGCCACTGATGGAAAGATTACAAGAGATCGGTTTAGATGGTATATAGTGAGTCTCAGAAGTAATGTCTATTAAAAGCTCGGATCGCCAATTGTTATTTGTAAATGCGATTTTTTTATACCAAATTTAATTATACAGGGTGGTCCAGAAATAAGATACGACCATCATTTTCTTTTCAAATGGAAGCACCGGCTTTTTATTTCAATTTTGAGTTCTCCATTGAATAAGTTTGATTCAGGTAATATGAGCTATACTTAAACTCACCAGTTAAAGACAAATTTACAATTGGACCTATCTATAATTAATAGCGACGATTTATTTCAAGAAACAGAACAACAATCAAGTTAAATGTTCAAAATGTGTGCCATTTCCGAGGCGATCAATAAATTCTTCTTGCACGTTTTCAACCATTTCTGGAGTTACAGCACGCGCACTTCTTTCGAATCTTCTTTTTCAACTCCTGGAGATCGTTTGACCTGTCAACACATTCTGTCGATTTGAAGTAACCCCAAACAAAGAAATTTATCGGAGTTAGGTATGGCGATCTAGGAAGCCATTCAATAGGTCCTCTCCTTTTTATCCACCGATAGGGAAAGGTTTGAATGCTAAATACCCACAAAAAATATTTTTGCATTGTAAATAACATCACCACAGAAGCATTTGAACGATACTTCAATACACTAGATCGCAAATACATATCAGGTGGTGATTACAATACTCCCAGAGGAAGATCACTGCTGAAATGTATAGACAAAAACAACTGTACCCCAGTAAGCACAGGCGAACCAACATATTGGCCTACTGATATCAATAAGACTCCAGACCTCTTGGACTTTTTTTTATCACAAAAGGTCTTTCTAGTAATTATATATCTCTTCAATCTTGTTTGGACTTAAGTTCTGATCACTCTCCAGTCACTCCCACTGTCAGTTCTAAAGTTAATATACATAAGTCAAAGTATAAAATTATGCAGTCCACACAGAGACTCGGACTTCTATGGAAAATACGTAGATGCTACTATAAATCTGCATGTTGCACTGAAATGCCAAGGTTAAATAGATGAGGCAACCGAAAACCTAAATAGGTTTCCTTCCAACACAAAACACAACAACCAAAATGGTATTCACTTCCCTTGAGAAATAATGGCACTTTTAAGAAAGAAAATAAGAGCAGGAAGAAAATTGTAGAAAACTCCCTGCCCAGATGGTAAAAAAGTTTTTGAATAAACAAGCTTGGAAAATTTCTCAAACGCTAATTGCGGGAACGACAAAATGAGACTTTCCAAACTCGACTTCAAAATTTGTCACCCACAGAATCCACCAATTATTCACTATGGAAAGTAACCAAATATTTGAAACGCCCCCAACAGTATAAACTTCCCATCAGAACTGACTCAGAGTGGGCCAGACAAAACGAAGAAAAATCCAATGTATTTGCTGTCCATTTGAACAAGATATTTACACCAAACGACATGGCTACGGATAGTGAAGCTGAATTCCAAAATAATATATCCAACTTCCTCAGCAGCATAATGGACTATCCTATCAAATTTACTACCCTGCAGAGATTCGTAGGATTATTGTCGGCTTGAACTGCAGAAGGGCTCCTGGATACGATTGGATAACACCAAAAATCCTTAAAGCTATTTAATTCCATATTAAGAACAAGCTGCTATCCAACTCAGTGTAAGATATCTCACATTATAATGATCCCAAACCCAGGAAAGTTAGCAGACCAACCTTCCTCCTATCGACCAATCAGCTTACTACCTGTGTTATCGAAGGTCTTCGAGAGGATTCTTCTGAGCAGAATTAAAGGTGATCTAACTGAAGACATTGTCCCAGACCACCAATTTGATTTTAGAGAGAGGCACTCAACAATGGAACAGATTCACCGCGTAACTCACAAAATTTCTGAAGCACTCTAGCAAAAACAGTACTGTTCTGGTGTGTTCCTAGATGTCCAACAAGCATTCGATCAAGTCTGGCACACAGGTTTGCTATTTAAAATAAAAAAGCTGGCACCAAAATATTACACCATATTAAAATCCTATTTAAACTGCAGAAACGTCTATGTACGGGTTGGTGACAGCGACTCTCGTCTCTCCAACATTCAAGCCGGAGTCCCCCAAGGATCTGTCCTGGGACCTTCTCTACTCACTGTATTCAGAGGACGCGGTCCAAGGTGACGACGGCCTGTTATCAACCTTCACTGATGATAAGGCATTCCTGACCTGTGATACAGACGCCCCAAAGAGCAACTGACAAAACCCAGGAGTACGTACATCAATTAGAGGATTATCTACGCAAATGGAAAATCCGAGTAAACCACAATAAATCTGTCCACATAACGTTCGCCTTGAGAAGAGGAACCTGCCCACCAGTAACAATCTTCGACCAACAGATTCCACAAGATGACAGCGTGAAATACCTGGGTATGCACCTTGATCGCAGGCTAACCAGCAGGACACAACTGAACCTGACCATCAAAAACCTCTAATGGCTCATCGGATACCGTTCCCAGCTGAGCTTAAACAACAAAATGTTAATATACAAATGTATAATCAAACCAATATGGACATATGGCATCCAGCTATGGCGAACCGCCAGCAAATCGAATATAGATATCCTCCAATGGTTCAAATCCAAAGCTTTGCGCGTTATTGTAAACACCCCATGGAATGTAAGCAACGCTACTCTACATGACGATCTCCAAATAACCACTGTCAAAGAAGAAATTCAGAAACGAGCCAGTATACTTATACAGGATGTCCCATCGGGAAAATCCGCGATCGATATCTGGAAAATTGTAATAAGGAGATATTTCAAAAGTGGACAGTGACCATGTATTTAGAATTTGGAGTAGAATTCAAAAATCTAATAATATATAGGTTGTTCCATTTAAAATAAGCAAGTTGATACCTACTTCCAATATAACTGGAAGTGTGGCCATCTTGAAAATACTTTAGATCGCTTGCCCCCAATGACTTTGGCACACTCTCCAATTTTCAAATTTCTCCTTATTACAATTTGCCAGATATGGATCGCAGCGGTTCCCGGTGGGACACCCTGTATATAGCACGACTAGAAATCCATCCCAACCACTTCGCAATAAACCTTCTGGACTCTGCCACCTACTACAACCGGCTAAACAGCATCAACCCATTTGAACTCTAGACAGTTCAACCAGCCATAAGAGGGTAACTGTGTTAACAAGTTTACCCCCGCCACTTGTGTCACCTTAGAAGTGTTGCTAAATGTACATATTGTAACTGGAAAATTTAAAAAAATGTAAATAACGTAGTGTCAGAGGCAAAGTATTTACCTGACGATTTTTTATTCTGAAGTAAAATACGATCTCTTACCAACCAAGAACCTGCTTGTGGTATTTTTCATACCCAAGTTAGAGCGGAAGTTAGACAATGGATCTCGGAAGAACATAGAAAGTACTGGGAGGAGACACCGCGACTCCTTACTTGAGCAAGGTAGTTGGTGGGACCTCCACAACCAGTGCATAAAAACGAACTGCTAGATTTCAGCAGGGAAAAAATAAGGAGGATAGTGGCCTTTTTAACAGGATACACCCCCTGCAAAAAACACCTCTTCAGGATGGGACTGAACGATCAACCGACCTTCAGGGGGTGCGAATTGGAGGACGAAACTACTTTACATATTATGTGTCACTGCACGTCATTTGCAACAGGTAGACGAAGACTCCTGGGAGGAGATGAAGTTCTACCAGACCAGGTCATGCGTACCCCTCTTAAGATTCTTCTGGAATTCATTGAATACACAGGGATAATGAGGGAGTAAAATACGAAGGCACAATAGGACAGAAATGACCTCGGTGCTAGGCCAAACAGCACTTCGGAGGCGATGAAGGGTTTTAGTGGGTAAAACAGCTAAGCTGGTGTCCCACACAGCCCAGGGCCTCAGAGCATCAACTCTGGGTGTGCGTCAGAGAGCATTTTCCAAACTTTTGGAATATTTATATAATTTCCTGTATTTTACAAAATGTAAAAATTTGATAACAAATAATAATAATACATATTAAATGATTGTGATTAAAAAGTAGGTATTGACCCCAACATATAATACGACATAAAAAAGAAAAAAACTTATTGAGGGACATAAAAATTAAGGTACTGCCATTAAAAGAATAAATGCAAAAAATTCGAGGATCGTCGTTTGACAATCGAGATAAGACAAAATTAATGAAACCAACATATCGAACATGCTTTTACAACTGTAAAACATTGGAAATAAAGTTTCCTTATTGATTTGCTTACATCAGTATTTTCCTCTATTCTAAAAGAATCTATATTCTTTTCAATTTTTAATTTTTTCTTTGTTGGTAACTGGGATAATGTATTGCATGTCTTCATGTTTAAGATTAACATTCTGATTATTTACCGGATATGCGTCAATTCTACAAATCAGACATTAAACATTTACGACATTTGCTCGTTAATTATAAACTGTTTAAGAATCAAAATAAAATGCCTTATGGTACCCAACTGGCTTATAAAAATCAAACCGGTATCTAAATTTAACCTCGAATTTATATTTTACAGCCCCTTTTATTGTTACACCATTCCATTTTACTAGTTGTAAGTTTATACTGACTCGTGAAAATCCCCTGTTTATTAGTTTATATGCTTTCATATTTTGTATATCGACAGTTTATAGCCTTAATCCCGTACACTGCTCATAAATAATACCGAAAATGTCGATAAATCAATGGATCCATAATCTAATAATGTTTCGACGTCTTCTTGATATTGAACGGTGATGGCGATTACAAAAAGTACTTGACCCCAACACATAACAGACATACGACAAAAAAACATAAATTACTGGCAGAATACAAAAAGAAGTTTGACACAGAGGACAGTCTTCTCCACCAAACCATATAAGACTGTCAAAACCCCAACATGTTTCGAGTATAATTTCTCTTCATCAGGGCTTCAAATAGCATGTATAGTTAGATAATAATAAATTGATAAAAACAAGGAAACTAAATTTTAATGACGCCTGTTTTATAACAAGTAATATAGTGAAACAGTCTTTCAGTTGGGAACGAAGTATAATATTCGTATTATCATTTGACCCGACGTTTGACGACTAGTAAAATATTAAAGAAACAAGTAGTAAGCACACAATGAAATAATATAATGAATTCCTACAAGTGCGACAAGCCAGCAAGCATGAAGACACACGAATATTACTTGTGTCAACTCAAATATTTAATTTGCTCTCGAAAGCTGATGTAACTTGTTCAAACCCCGTTTTCCACATTGTGTTGATTTGGGTGGGCTACCTGTATTTTTAGACCGAATGGTGATTGCTAAGGCACTTTGCTTGGACAAATACAGCCAAAGTCGTTTGCTCTTCAATAAATCGGAATTTTAGAAAAGTTTCGCTGCAATTATCACCTCAAACATGTGTGACTAATTAGGAAAGCTGGAACGATATGGGAAACGTGAAATATCAGAGAGCTTTAGCATATGGCAAGTAGTTGGTTTTGAAGGAATGCTTTGAAATAAGTGTGTTCCGCTGCTAATTATTGGTTTTGGTTATTTAATAAATTATTGATGTAAATGACTATACGTTAAGGTACGTGAGTTTTTGATATACGAGACGGTTCTGGTTAAGCTTATAAAAGTACTGAATAAGAATAAAGAAAACAAGCGAAATGCAGCTCTACACCATTCTTAAGTGGTACTCGTGAGTTTCGCAAATTGTATATGAATGGGTGCATTTATTGTAGGTATGAGAAAGGCGCCATAAATCTAAGAATGGTAGATATCAAAATAAAATAGTTGTTTTAAATCTAACCAAATATGTTATTTATTAAGAAGTTGAATTATTGATTTCCACGATCACAAAAGTTTTGTAAAACTACTTTTATTTGGGTTAGTACTAGTTAGTACACTAGGCATGGGTAACACTGAGTTGAACCTGATTCAATGGCGCTTTCACAGCCCATTTCCCTCACGGGTAAACTGAGATGCTGTTCTACGTTTTACGGTTTGGTTTTAGATGGCACCACCATGCCGTGCTGCAGAATACATACGTTGTCTTTTATTGACATGATACATTTATCAGGCTGATAACTGTTTGTGAAACTTGCAGTTTTCGACCTGATAAAACTTGGTGAATGCAATCATCAGAAAACCATTATTGGATAAAATGCTACCATTCCAAACGTTTCAAGTTTCGCGCTTCGAATATAAGGGGCGACAAAAACTTCATTTCGAAATCTAGCTTGTCAATCACGGGTTGTGTGCCGATATGTACAGATACGCTGTGAAACTGCCGTTTAACTCAGTGAATTTTCAGGCGTTGGCAACACTGCGCCAGATGCCGCAACGGAGCGGCTTGGTCGGTCAACACAATGCCCATAGAGGGACAAAACATCGAATGGGAAAGAGATATTAAATATTTGGGAGTTGTTTTAGATAAACAGCTGACCTGGAACAAGCACATAAAAACAGCGATCGACAAGGTTAAGGCAACAACTGCCAAGTTGTACCCACTCCTCAACTGAAGAAGCCAGATAAGTATTAGGAACAACTTACTCCTCATCAAGACCATAATCACGCCGACACTGGTGTATGCCTCCACTGCGTGGGGATATGCAGCCGAGTGTCACTATGAAGTCTATTCAAGACTTCAGGCCACAGAAAACAAACTTCTGCGGATGGCCATAGGTGCGCCCTGGTTTGTTAGCAACTCCCAAATCTACAGGGACCTGGAGTGGGAGCTACTAAGAGAGTTTCTCACAAGGAAAGCCAAAGCCGACTTCGAGAAAGCTGGATGGCACTCGAACGAAGAGCTGCGAAAACTCGTAAGTTACACGCCAGAAGATCTGGGACCCAGGAAAAAAAGGCCCAGACATCAACTAGCCCACTAGGGCAACAGGTAGCAAACGGCGTAAGGTGTAAGTGTGGTAATAATGTAGTGTTTGTAGTAAGTAGCATGCATGTATAAGTAAGGCGTTAAATTAATAAGAGAGAATGCGATGCTATGGCATACGGATGCCGGAGCTGACAAATTCTTAGAGAGGACTACAAGTTTTAAAGGATAACTCCCGAAAACTCGTAGTACAAAAAAGGGGGTTTTTTAGTTGGTAAAAATCCAACACTACCCAGGGTTGGAAACACTGGGTGTCTTCGCGAAGATTTTTACTCCTCCAGCCGCCGGTCAAACAAAAAAAAATCAACACAATGCACCGGCGTAGTTTATGATGCAGTAAACTCATAATACGATACACAGAGGACTGTTTGATGGGATGCAGTAAATTCATAATACGATAAATGTGTAGGGAGATAACAGAGGACCTTGTGATGCGTGATGTGTAGTGGTCCGTAAGCCCATGCGTCATGGGCTTTTAAGGGGTGCAGCCCGTTCAATCTATTTTTCATTGGTTTTACTGAAGAGAGACCATGAAATAGGCCGGTTGCGTTGTTTTAATGAATGGAATAAATGAAGTCGCAACATATTTTCTTGTTTTTACTCTTCTGACTCTTTTTAGTCTTTCTGAGTACATTTCTTAACTTTTCGATGTACATGTGTATGAATCAAGAACTGTTTTTGTGCTTTATTGATTTTGAAAAGGCATTCGATAAGGTTCAACATCAAACACTTGTTGAAACACTAAACAATCTGAACGTCGATAGACGAGATATTAGAATCATAACTCATAACAAATTTTTACAGGAACAAAAAGCAAATATTAGGATTGGGGGCAACTTTCGGAGAAAGTTATCATTTTGCGAGGGGATTTTCAAGGCTGTGTGCTTTTTCCACTTCCCTGTAACTTATTTGCGAGTCAATTTTTTGAGAATCCTTAAATAACAAAGAAGAAGGAGTAGCAATTATTGCGCAGATTTACTCGTTTTTAAAACAACATATTTCAAAATTTTACATACATTTTGCATCTGAAAACCCATAATAGAGCATAGACAAAAATTAGTAAAACAAAATCAAAAAATGATGGTCTTGAAATGTATCTTCAAATTTGCAACTTTTCCTCAAGAATGCGTAACATCGATGTTAAAGAGAGAAAATATTCTTTAAAAAAGAATTATAAGTAAGTTTATATTTTCTATGAATTTGAAGTTAAAATATGTATCCCTTTGCTAAGAACTTTTCTTAGTAGATAGTGGTTTTTGGAAACTGTGGATTCCGACCTCTTTTGGATCATTGAATTTAGACATTTTCCCATAAGAAAAGTGGCCACGCCATCTTATTTTACGTTTCAAACCAAGACTTTAAACATTTCGCAACAAGTTGACAATTTTCTTGTGAAATTATAAAAAAAACGCACGATTACTTAACCGAGACTAATCAAAACTAACCCAAATATCTTCTCGAAGTCGAGGAATATGGATACTAGAAAATGACCAGTGAATAATAATAATGATGTTAAGTTATAAATAAAATGTGATTCTGCTGCTGCAATTTTTAGTGAGAAACTATATATGCGACATAAACGTTATTACTTCTGATTCATTTAAAATAATGTTCAGTTTGAAATGATCCATATTTTTTGGTAAACTCGGTTTGTCTTGGCTACATCTCAAAAATCAAACGAAAAGTTCTGCGCTATAGTTTATTATTGGATTCGAGTACAGCGTACCTAACACCGGCTTCTCGCTTCAGTCCATTGCCTTGTCTTGGTCCTGGGCATTCTCGGCTTGTTCATCTTTCTCAGATTGCATCTTGTTATAGGCTCGTTTTGGCCTTTTATTTTGTACCTGGTTCTCGGATACGCTTGGTTGGTGCGAGTTGGTATGCCACAGATTCAAGTCCGATTTTAATTTCAAGGGCTCTGTTCCAGTTGACCAGTTTGCTACATTAAATGTCTGTTTACTGAATTTTTTTATGTTAAGTTTGTACGTTTGGCTTGCTGTTTACTTAATTTTTTTCATACCCTTTAAATACCCTCTCTGCCATTAAATCAAATAATGTTTCGCTTCCGTCTTCGCTATTTAAAAAGGTGATTTGTATAGTGTAGCACATAGCAATAATCAAGCAAACACTAATAAATAGTTGAATATTCTGTATTAAAACAGTGTTATTTTAAGTGCCTGGTCTGCAGGAACCTACATATTTTATACAATTATTGTATAACAACAATTATGGTGAAAAAATCTATATTTTACTTATTATTACTCTTTTCACTTACAAAGCAAACGAATGACTGGTAGAGTAAACCAAAATAGGAAAACAAATCATTTTAAAAACCAAATAATATCTTGCGTAAAAATTATGATGACAAGAAAGAACAATTTCTCGTTGACAATATTGACATTTCGAAAAAGTAGATCCCTACATGTAACAAATCCTGTTGAATTTACCGTTTATCCTTATCTATTTTATTGTCGCTTTCTGTATTTTTCTATGGTTTCTGGAGTTTTTTTAAAATGACGAAGCAACAGCTGCTTACGTAATGTTAATTAGACAGATTACTTTGAAGAACCGTTGTGAAATTGTTGCCGTCCTTCTGATATAGTTTTTTGCAAATTTCTCAGTTTTTAATAAAATTTAATTATTTTTACTATTTTTTCTGTACTCGTAAAACACCCCCAGAGGAATGACGCCCATTTTGAATTCCCCTGTCAAAAAGCTAGATTCTAGTTTAATATGAAAACAATATTTTCACACTCTTTTGAACGGAAAATGGAAACAATTAGAAGCTCATTGAATTAATTACAAAACTAATCATTTTCTATTTAGTGAATTCGATCGTGAATGATCAATATATGAATGGAAAAAGAATCGAAAATCGCCAGCGTTGATCATTAAAGCTTTTTTACAAAATTTATATTTCTTGGACCTCTTGGAGTAAAAATAAAAATATTTAGACAAACATATCCACATTTTGGAGGCAAGGGGATGTCAAGATTATAATTGAAAAATGTTCATAACTTTGTATCAGGTGAAAGTAGCATTCACATATTTACCTGGATGTATAACTGCCTCACTTTGCTTGAACAATTGCTTACATTTTTCAATTGGAATATTGAAGCCCCAAGGGAATGACGCTGGAGATTTAAATCTAAGATGTACCAAATTTAAGGATACTCATATATCTTGCTTCTAATTGTATTTCATAAACCATTTATTTTTATACCGTCACTCATACTGTATATTCGAATTAAATAAACATCAAATACTCAACTGTAACCAATTAGCAACCAAATCATATTTTACTTGGGAATTAATTACTTCCAAATTCGAAACGGACATTTAATTTCCGACCAATAACTCATATTAATAACTTGCTGTCAGGCTTTGTAACTTCGTAAAGTTGAGCTCTTTCCAACAAAGGCCGTGTCTAGAACCGCTTACATGGCTGTTTCCCTTTAATGGACCGAGAGGTACCGCCTTTATTTACATAGGAATCTTCGAAAACAGGGACGAACTCTCGGCAGTTATTCGCTAAACATTTAAAACAGCCAGAACTGAGACATCGATAACGAACGTGATTAGACAGGAATGTAGTCAGAGGGTGTTACTTTAAGACGAACATGTAAAAGGGTAAAAAACATGTTTTATACATAATTGATAAAAATAGTTATTGTTGAATATATTTAAGTATGTCTGAAGTATGTCTTAGATGTTCTAAACTAAACCTAATTAGTTTCATCCCGCGAGTTTCACATAAAGTAAAAACAAAAGGATTTGGGGAAAAGTCCGGAAATACATCCCCAACTCTTTCAGTCACATTTTTGCCGTAATCAAATCCATAATAATTTCCCATTATATGTAAGTTTTAAAATGTAGTCATAGTTAAACGATCAAAATGATATAAAATGAAAATTCATATTAAAACTGCAAGGTTCACCCTTGAAAAAGTTCCTGATCAAGTTAGTGTCTAAGAGATTCACTGTTCTACTTAGGACACAGAGCATATTCAAGGAATGTATTTTTCCAAAATTGCTTTATTAAGGACAGTTTGTGACGAATATATGTTATGTACACTTAAACCATCATGAACCAATTTGGAGTCGAATGTATCTGGACAGGTACAATCCGAGAATTGTATCAACAAGCAATCCGTAAAGCTTTTATTTGTAATGAGATGATCATTTTCAGTTCTCAAAGAATAGTAACGTTGGACATAATAATGTTTCTACATAAGGGAAATATAATATTCACAACACAAGCACTAACTGCTGGGTGTGTAGCAATCGAAGGTTCTATGGAATTTTGAAGAAATTTGAACTCCGGTTCAAGAATAAGAAATCGACGAAGTTTTTCGAACGAACCGAACAAAAAATATGTTTAATTGAAACTTCATGTGCAAAATCCACTGGTTCTTCGAACTTGTCAAATTATAAACAAGGTTTTTCGAACATTATACGTAATTTTGAAGCAGCCTCTGTATTTCGAAAATATCTTCCGATTTGTGTGTGCTAGTAATTGGGATGTCTCAAAACTTAAATTGGCCCAACTTCGTACAAAATGATTCCAAGTTAAACCCTTTTAGAAAAGTATTATTTTAGTTTTCATTGGAATAAAGCAACACTTTCTTGCTGAAAACTTGTTGTAGTTTTGCGGTTTTCAATGCCAATTAATGCGACAAATATTAAATCTTTCATTTTCGGTAAATGTGTCAGAACTGCAAGAACTTAGTCCAAGTTGAACCAAGTGAAGGATGGCAAGCATCTACGTATAGTACATTTTTTATTTTTCGTGACATACAATTTAGAAACTACAGATAGTTATAAAATGTGTTATAATAACTTAATTTTCAAGTTCTCCTGCCGTGGAGATTCTTGGGTCATCAGCAATAAGAATATTGACAAATAAGTCTTCTTTTACGTTGCTACTATGCATTAAGGTTGGAACCTTCTACAATCACAATAGACTGTTCACACATACACACACAATATGGTACAATACACATTTCCACTTCGAAGGAAAAAATCTAAAATGGTAGCGTAGCCCCCGAAATAAGCGGCAAGCGTAAAATAAAGTTTCGACAAAGTGGTAAAACTCAATTAGCGGAATTTAATGTTCTATAGGCCAATTAATCTAAATTAACTTTTCGAACAATTAGCACGAATATCTGCTTTATTATGTTACCAATTAGCGTAATATTTCGATTTAAGCGAGCAATTTAAGCATAAACAATCAGTGTAAAATGCTTCCAGCAAAATTACCGGGATCCTTCTGATTCGCTTCCAATACCTTATTTTTTAACTCTGTTGCATCTAGCTTTCAGAGTATTTCATTTTCTTTAAATATTCGCTTTAAATTTGGTTCAAGAATTGGGAGAAAATGGGATGCAGGATGATGAGAAAAAGGGGGCTGTGTGTTATCACCTTTTAATAAAAATTATGTATGTATTTTATGAGCAAATATTGTGATGTAGTATGCAAGATTAACTTTGCAATTTTTTACAATATTGTCCTTGATCAATATGTTTAAATAATTTTTGTTAGAGGTGATACACATCACTTGTTTTGTAACTTTACTTTGTGGTCTGTGTATCATTTGTTATATATCATTAGTAAAGGGTGTTCCAATAAGAACGACGGTTTTGAATTGCGCGCCATTTGTAGTGTCATGATTTGACATTAAAAAAGGCCGTTCGTTAGTAGACAGCAGGAGGTTAAGTAAAATGGAGCGGTTCAACACACAACAACGAATTCTCATTGTGAAAAATTATTATCAAAGTGGTGGAAGTTTTGCAGCCACAGTTCGCAAAATGCGTACAATTATGGGCCATCGGAATGGTCCAACTGAAGCCACTGTGAGAAAATTAATGAAGAAATTTCAGCAAACTGGGTCTGTTAATGAGGTGACACCAGAAACACGCGTTCGTTCTGGTCGCTCGACTGAAAATATCGCAGCAGTACGTGCAAATGTTAAGGAAAGCCCAACCACATCAATTCAGCATAGAGCTCAGGAAATTGGTGTTTCCACAACCACAAGCATCGAATTTTAACAAAAGATTTGAAGCTTTATGAGTACAAAGTTTAATTGGCTCAAGAGCTAAAGCCGGAAGACCATGGGCAACGAAGAGCCTTTGTTGATTGGAATTTGGAACAACGACAATTGGACAGTGATTTTTCAACGAAAATCATCTTTAGTGACGAGACCATTTTGATGGCTTCGTTAATCGAAAAAATTCTGGCATTTGGGATTCCGAAGATCCACGAGTGATCGTTCAGAAACAGATGCATCCAAAAAGAGTCACTGTTTGGTGTGCATTGTGGGCTGGAGGCGTTATCTGTGGGGTGGAGGAGTTATCGTGAAATGTTAACTAACTTTTTTGCCAAAATTGCAAAATATGAATCTCAATTCCTGGTCGTGTTATTTCTCGTTTTGGAGATCGGCATTGGTCGTCCAGATCATGCGATTTAACGCCTTTGGACTTTTTTCTTTGGGGTTTTTTAAAGTCAAAAGTCACAGTCCTTGACAATTTCATGAAAAGAGCACGTCTGTGCCAGCAAAGCCGATGCGGTTATTTGTCCGGTGTCTTATTCCATTCATAACCTCATGATGTGTACTGCATTTTTCAATAAAAACTTATGACACAAATATATATGTTTTATTTAAAATTTAAATCCGTCGTTCTTACTGGAACACCCTTTAGTAGGGTTGGACGGATTTTACAATGTATTCAAATTTAATTTTATTTACTTTATAAACACTCTATCGCTTTATATGTTTCGAATATTTTCAGGCACTTTATTGTATTTGTGTTGGAAACTTTCTCCCATTTAAACTATACTTTTAAAAATTTCTTTGAACAATCTGCACAGAAGCGAAATTTGACTATCCATAGGTTCCAGATATCGACAGCAAATCTTGAAAGTGAGAGAGTAAAACGCCACTGTACACCACGGTACTTAGCTTCTTATGAAACGAAATTTCAACATTTATAAAGTATGGGAGTCATTGCTGTTAGCTTACTACATATATGATTTAATGTTCAGACCAATTTCAATTATTATCAATAATCTAGTATGTATTTCACACTTTGAACTTCCTTAAGCTTTAAGTTATTTATTTGTCTGTTCAGTTCTGGTGCAAATGCTTATTGTTTTGTTTAAATGCTCTGAAATTTGTTTTATTATATTTATTTTTAGTCCGTTGCAATATAATCGGCTTAAATACGAATTTAAATCACTATTGATCGGGCTGCCCAATGACTCCACGTGCTCCCATTTACATCAAAACAGTATCGTCATCAAAGGCATAGTAACGGCCACCGATGTAGAATTAGAATACTTCTTGCAAAACAAAAAAAAACATCGATATCCGACACCTATGTAAATGTAGTAAATAAATGTAAACTTATTTCTCGCGGAACAAGTTTTAAAAATCAAATTTAATTTTCATTCTGACTAATAAATTAAGAAAAGTGCAGACAAATTAGTTATACAGGGTGTCCCCGAAATGACTGTACAACGCTTAACCACAAATTCTTTACCCGAAAGTAAGACGATTTAGGCAAACTCACCTATATCCAATGTTGCTTCATTTTGCCGCTGCAGGGCGCCAAAGTTCTCAAATTAATATAGTTTTTTCTAAATAATTTATAAACTCCTATATCGATTTTCACTAATTTTGGAATCAACACTTGCCACATAAATTGACATGTTTTGACGTAAGCGTAATATTTTATTAATGCGCGGAAATATT
Source organism: Dendroctonus valens (assembly GCA_024550625.1). Classification (NCBI taxonomy): domain Eukaryota; kingdom Metazoa; phylum Arthropoda; class Insecta; order Coleoptera; family Curculionidae; genus Dendroctonus; species Dendroctonus valens. The sequence goes on from JAJTJO010000749.1 coordinate 2,466,936, forward strand.
TAAATCGACGCAGGTAATGTAAGGCTTGGTAACATGATTTTAAAAATTATAAACAGTCCAATTTATAATGTATTCAAAAGAAATAGTAAAGTTTAAGTAAAAGATTCACAATATAAGAATTTTTTTTTTCATATTCCTACATTTATTTCGCAAATGCCATCACAGTTTGTTATTTAAATCAATGCAAGTTTGTATCAGTGATGTCTTGCATGAAGAACTTCAAAGAAATGTAGAATTTACAACATATAATCCAAGTACGACCCTGGACAACCATTTGGTGGATAAGAGAAATATTGAAAATTCTAAACGAGAAATTGATTACCGGTTAGCCGGTCACCTTGTTGGGCTAGCGAGAACGGCCTGTAGGAACACATAAAAACTCAAAACAAATAATAGGAGGCACCATAGTCGAAGATTTATTGGACAGTAGAACGCTTTGTATAATTAGAATTTGATGTAACGATGAAGACGATTAGTATTTATGTTTCTTCCAGTAATACAAAATAGTTATTTGCATATCTAGGCCATGAAGTACAATTTTAAATAAATTTTAGTTCCCAGTAGAAAGTGAAGATTTAGATGATATCAGCTCTGATGAAGATCTAGATGATATTTATTATACCCTTATCAATCTTACCATAAATGACTTACTCAAATCTTCCCAAATAAAATGCAAATATTCCGAAGCGAAACAGATGGTATAAATGCTCAATGTGTAGAAAATGAACTCTTGTCTGATTAAATTTTGCAATTGAAATACACTTTTATATATTTACATATTTTTTTATCATATTGCTGAAGTGGTTGTCGTACATGCCTGAATATTAGATTAAAAAATTGAAAAACAACTTGCACAAAAAAATAATATTATACTACTTTTCACACTCAAAATTGAACTGTCCATGCAGTTGTTCAATAGAAGCCTACCAAATAGTGACAAAAAGGGACGATCAAATAATTAAAATCGGCCTATACCAAAAAAAAGATGCCAAGAAGCTTAACCATCAAGAGAAATTCAGTTAGATGGTGTTTATCATTGGTCAAATTGGACAGTGGAAAGAGTGCAATGTAAATCCTTCGACTTTCGTCTCGCGTACCGTATACTATTTTTCTTGATCCTCGGTGGAAACTAGCCGGGAAAAGTATAAGCTTTTGAAAAAGACGTCTTTGAAACTGTTGTCAAAACAGTCAGTGTCAGTCAAGCTGTCAGCGGGCGCGTCGTGATTTCGATGCTTGTATGGCTTTCAAAATGTTGACAAAACGTCCGAAACGATTTATCAACGAAATTCGTCGTTGCTAGTTACCGAGTCAGAAAGGTGCGTGGCGAAAGCTATTGTAATGGGTAAAAGTGATGCTTTCGCCATCGAAAACAGTGGCGTACTTTCTACCAGGGGATCAAGAAAAATTATCTTTTTTACTTGCCTTTATACAACATTAATCAGAAACATTATTTTTAAAGGAAAATTTAAAAATTTAAATTTTAAAGTGCTTTTAATGCGTAGGTAATACGCTATGTATAAAAATAACGTTTTTTCAAAAAAAAATTATTATTTTTACATCATGCATTAGAGGGTTAAGGCGATACCACCGAAATAAATAAAAAACATTTTCATAATTTGAAGTAAAGTTGGTAATTTTTCTTTTCGAATGCTTAAGTATTCCAATACTCTCGTACTCGTACTTTCTCGTACGAGAAACATATAAAAAAATATTTTTTCGAAAATTTAAAAAATATATTGAAAGTTGAAAATATTAATAAAAAATATTAACAGTTGAAAATCGAAGTTCTCTCGATTGATAGCGTATTGAAATACTTAAGCATTCGAAAAGAAAAATTACCATCTTTACTTCAAATCTCCAAAATTTTTCAGATTAAAAAAGTACTCTTCTACATTCTTTTGATGAAAAGTCAAAGCGGCAATGATGTAAATTAGTCATTATCAGGTAGTTACAGGTACATAGCTTTTGTCAAGAATAACAAGCATTTGTCAAATTGTGACTTACTTTGAAGGTTCTTTCACAAAATGTACACCAACATCGTTGCGTACAATTACGGATTTGCAATTAATAATGGCAGAATGCCACAGTAATATAGCAGAACCTGTAAGAACGCAAGACACTGAACGATTGGCTCCAGGAATTGACGCAGCTATTAGACGATAGGAATGCTCGGGTTCCAGACCTAGAGGAACAGGTATTGGAGATACTTGCAGCAGAGCCTTCCAGGAGTACACGGAGCATTGCACAACAACTGATACTTTTCCAGGCACCGGATAATTATCCCGATAACTCCCCCCAGGAAGGGCTACATTCCTACCATGTATGTAAGATACACAGGACACAAGGACACATTAAATCTGTGATCTTGCGAACACCGGTACAAATTGAGCATGAGATAATTAACCGAATCTGCTCAAAATGTGAGCTCAGAATGCTGCGAAGAGTGCACGAGAAAGTGATTACGCGGACACAAACATGTTTGGAGTTACACGAGATGAACTTCGAACACCTCATCTGATTTAACAACTTAATTGAATTTTATTTGTTGTTGTTGTTTATGGTGTTGTGGCTCTGTTCCAATTGAGGTTTGGTTGTTGACATCTGTGGCGGATTCAGGTATTTCAGTATTTTCTCCAAAACGGTTGACAGCACTGACGGCAAAGTGTCAACGTTATCCTAACCTCAAAATATTCAATTGCCACTTTCACTTTTTCTGTTTCCCCATGGCTACTACAGTTGTTAATAATTAAGAAGCAACAGGTATTTACGAAATGTTAATTAGGCGGATTGCCTTGAAAAACATTGTTGCTGTCCTTCCGATATAGTTTTTTGCAAATATCTCAGTTTTTACTAGGAATTTATTTTTTTAAAAAGTTTTTCCGGTACTCCTAAGACACCCTCAGAGGAATGACGACAATTTTGAATCTGTATATATTTCTAACTCATTTCAAAAAATTCCTGGGTTTCAGTCAATTTTATTGTTTATTATTCAAAATGTTACAAATACGTTTCGTATATTTCTAACACTAGGAAAAAACATCCTATCGATCCGCTTATAATTATATAGCGTGTTCCATAAAAAAAATAATTAAGTACCGAATTTTACGTCAATTTCGACATTTACGTTCTACATTTCGAGTTTTTATTTCAACTCCAGATTTTAAAAATTTGCGCAATAATGGACTTTAATATTTACCACTTTTCACAATTTTTTTGAAATAAATGATAAAGAGACATGATGAAACACCCTGTACACATTTTATACTATTTTAGCATCACTTTGTATCAGTGGTTGGTTATCAGTGTTATATTTTGTGGTTTTAAAATGTGATATTTCCATCACATCCCTACGTCGCCAAATGTGGATAGTCTTATGTAAATATTTGGATGTTCCCTTAGCCCAAATTTTTTTTCAGACCAAACACTTACTGTAAACAGCCCAACTGGCTTTTATAGATTAAACCCACAGAAAATAAATTTTGATCAATAAAAACTTTTATTATCACTACAAATATTTTAATGGTTTTAAAGTTTAAGTTGATGGCAGAAAATACGACTTAACGGGAATTCCAATTTTCATCATTCTAATTGAATAAATATTGAATTTGTGACCCTTTAAAGGTCTACGAAATATACAATTTAAGAAATATTGCTACATGACTGTTGGATAGTAATGATTGTCAGAGCTATTTAGTCAGATGGCTAAAACGGAAATAATTCGACACTCTTTTTACTTCTTTTGTCTGCTTTAAAGATGAACTTTTGTCACTTCAGGTAATTGCTCTGTGCTAGATTGAACCAGCATTTGCAAATATAATGACATATTTTCCAGGCACCGGAAAATTGTCCCGATAACTCCCCCGAGGAAGTTATTTATAAGAAATTCCTACCACGCATGTAAGATACACAGAACACAAGGAGGCATTAAATCTCCAGTTTACCGAACACCGGTACAAGTTGAGCACAAGTTAAATAACCGAATACGAGAAGCTGCTCGAGAAGAATGCACAATAACAATAATATGATTAAACGGACAGAAATTTGTTTGTAGTTAAACTCAGAAATGTATTTGTCAACATCACTTTGAGGTTGGATGCCAATAAAAAAATTCTCGTTGACAATATTGACATTTCGAAAAAGTACGTTCCTACATTCTACGAATCCTGTTGAATTTACCGTTTAGCCTAACCTATTTCCTTATCACTTTCTGTATTTTTTCATGGTTACTGGAGTTTTTAATAATTGGGAAGCAACATGCATTTACGTAATGTTAATAAGGCAGATTACCTTGAAAAACATTGTTGCCATCCTTCTAATCTAGTTTTCTGCAAATATCTCAGTTTTTAATAACAATTAGTTTGTTTTACTATTTTTCCTGTACTCCTAAAACACCCCAAGAGAAATGACGCCAATTTTGAATCGCCCTGTATATTCGATATAACTTTGTAAATAGTAATTTATTCAAGCACTCATTAAATTGTGTGGAGTAAATTCGTTCTACTACAATATGACAAATTTAGAATATTGCAATTATGATTTTGTATTCTTATATTTATTAAAGGACGAAACACAATGTCTAGAAATAGGATAGAGCCGATACGAATTTTAATAGAGTAAAAAAATTTATAACAGCCAAGGACCAGGTGGACTATGTTGTTGAGGTTCCAACTTTATGAGTAAATAAAATTTAAACACGAAAACACTGGCGGGTTTCACGCAAATTGCAAAACACCGTTTTAAACCCTAAACTGCATCCACATTTCACTATTTCCAGTGTTTTCGTATTTAAATATTATTTTTTTCTTGTAACTTCAACAACATTTTCCAGCTGGTCCTTGCCTGTTATAATTCTTCTTTTCAAAAAAATTATTTGCTCTAGTTTAATATTGTAGTTCCTGTAATGGAACAATTATTTGCCAAAATCTGATACACAAATGTGTTTAACAAAAAGAGAAAATTATGATTCACATGGGAGGATATCACGGACACTGAAAACGGGGCCTTAATACAGATTCTCGTGTTAATTTTTCAATATTTAACGTTATAACCAAGACATAATTAATGCAAAAACTAAAAATCTAAAAACACTGCTTCGATCTCATAGCGAGTGAAACTAACGTTTATTCTATACTGCGTTGACTTCTTCGTAGTTTTACACAAAAAGAAACCTTCAACTAAATTATTGAACAACTTTGCACGAAAATAGCCAACCATGGACACTAAACTTTTTCAATAATTTTTCTAATCAGTCTCATTTGGCCCTGGTTCGGTTCAACACTCAGTGTAAGATTCTTACTGGGCATTATAATAGGGTACAAGATTAATCTTAACAAACAAAGCCTGCCAATGCCTCGAAGATAAGAAAACGGTGGGACCGAGTCCCGCTTTAAAACGAGCTGGTTTGTAGCCGGAATAAATACAAACCAGCTGTAAAATGCGTCGATTTATATAACGATATAGAATTATCTCGACATATTAATGCCCCACTACATACTTATTAATGCCTCATCGAGAGAAATCTCTGGGAAAACATGTACTAGTTATTCCACTTATTAATAAGTTTTGCGCAGCCAGCGTATAACGATCAGTTGGAACATTCTTTAACACATTTTACAACTCACATATTAGAGAGTTATTGGAAATTATAGATACTGTCATGCAGTAAAAAGGTTAACCCTTATTTGAACACTGCATTAGCTTTATTTCTTTAACGAAATGATAGTTATTGGGATGTCAAGTTCACTTCTTTCTATATTAAAAGTCTAACCTAACTTTACAGAATTAAATTAACCTTAGGTTGGTCTTTATTTTGTTTACCTTTTTTTTTGATTTTGGACGCTGTTTGAGCATGTCCGCTTAATTGTTACAATGGAAAAACGTGTAGAAATAGAAACTAGGTTATGTATACAATGAAATAATCTGCAAAAGATCGTTACTGCTGTCGCCTGCCAGTTTAAGGTAGAAATGAAAAGTGCAATATCGCTGCACAATTAGCACAGAACAGTATCCTTATTAAGGGATCCCTTATTTTTAGACTCAAACTTTATTACTGCTTGCCCTTATTGACCGTCCAATAACTCTCTATTACGTTTGCCTAATTGCTTTGAACTAATCAAAGTAGTCCTTCCTGGTCAATGAGACTGTCGCGGCTCGGGAAAAGGTCACACTGTATACATAATATTATATCTGTTCATAACTGCAAATGGAGCCCTAAAGAGTTGAAAAACTTTATTTAACAGTACGTTTGTCTAGCAGGAGAATAACCGGATTCTCATTAGCTACAGTCGATATGGTTTGGGTTTATAACAATTGTTCTGAGAGTATTGCTATCCGGCTCGAAGGACCAAATGTTCTGGAGGAGAACCAAATGGTATGAGAGATTAGTGTTTGGTGGGTCTAGTTGCTGGCAGTCGAGGAAATAATAAGCGTTATGGCCTTTTGCCAAGTGCGAAACCAGTACTGGTAACCACCGTTTAATACTTCAGTGTGCGATTGGGCTGGGCAGTTCTACCTTTGTAGACTTGTGACTATTTGTGTGTGGCGAAGACTGTCTTGAGATGACTACTGGGTGTAGTCCCGAAGAGTGTATGCTCACGACTGTTTTCGACAAGTGTGTGGAGACGACTGTTTTGAGATGACTACTGGGTGTAGTCCCGAAGAGTGTGTGGCGACTGCTCCCGACAAGTGTATGGCGATGACTCTCTCAAGACTGTTTGTCCCTTCTTTCGACTTGCGTGGTCAAAATTGGAGAAGCAGGGTGAGGGAAAGATGTTTCCCACGATTTGGGTTTCGGCCCCTGGGGTTGTCGCGCCATTGGAATGTGGGCTGATTCTAAAGGGTACCAAAGTAGACCTCCCGCCGAACGCTATAGAGTGATTTCTCACATCCTTCAAATTCAAGACAATGGTCATCGGTCAGCTGTGACAAGTGAGCCACCCAAAACAAAACAATGACCACTTATCTACAGGATGCTAAAATTGTCGCGACTATGATAAGCTGGAGAATCAACCTTTCAATCGCTAAACCCGGAAATAGCACTTGTGGTGACCGTCCCGAAGATCTTCGACAGGGGCGCACCATTTTCGGAATTCAATATAGAAAAAGTCACAAGCCCAACAAATCTCTACAACAATGTTCAAATGTTATTTGAACATACTGCCCGCCTTGAAGCGACATAGCTTCAACTAATTAGCCTAACTTAAACAAACAAATTGCGACATCAATTTAGCAAGTAAAACATACAAGCATTACTATATACTAACTTATTCTAACAAAGCACGTAAATTTCAATTTCCTATTGGAAGAGGACAAATCTTTGTTATACTACGGGTAATAATTCCATCAATAGTTCGAATTTTTACTAGTCGAACCTTACCATCACTGCCAGGCATAATTTCAACAATTCGGCCTAGCGGCCACTCAAGGGGTTTGCAATCTTCGGATCTAACCAAGACCATATCGTTTATTTGTATGTTGTTGCCATGAATTAAGTGACACGCGTTTTCTGATCTAAATGGGGATTGAGCTGAGCTAGATTGAGTATTGCAATAAATGAGACTATCTACGGGAATCGGCCCACTTATGATGTGGCCAAGATGAGTTTCCACCATATTCAATGAATTCCTGGGTATTTGAGAGGGGGGTCCATAAACAATGGAATAATAGACATCTGCGCCTAAAAGCATGTCTATTTGTCCAGGAATGTGGAAATGGGGGTCAGCAAGCGTGCAATCGGGAGGTATTGCAATATTTTCTCTAATTAGTGTGCAATGGGGCATGCTCTTCGTGATTTTGTCTAGGACATAACATGAAATATCAAATTTGGTATTCTCCTTGACTGTCGAGAATACCGAAATGTCTACCATTTTGTTAGTGTGGGTTGCAATTCCATGAATTCCTGTTAGAGTTATGGGACTGTCTCTAGAATTTATTCCTAGTTTTTCTACCAACTGCCTACTAATAAGTGATGTGGTGCTGCAGGAATCGAGAAGTGCTCTAGCATATACGATTTCCTGTTTTACGGAAACTAGTTTGACATAGGCAGTTGCTAGCAAGACTTCTTTGCTATTTGCGTGCGTGCTCAGAACGGTATTAAAAGGAACTTGATGTGGTGATGGAATTACATGAGATGTCGAACTGTTACTTTGAATTTCAGAGGGTGCATTGACTAAGGGGGCAGTGTTGTGTAACACGGTGTTGCTTGATACTTGTGGCTGAGTGTGAGAGTGCGTGTTATGAGTCGATTTTCGCCAATTGGGTAATTGTGAAGAACTATTGCTTGAGTTTGACTGAGTTCTGGGACGAGTACTAGAGCTCTCTTTATGGATCAGGGTGTGATGAGGTTGTTTACAAATGCGACAACGTTGAGACTGACACTCTTTGGCAGTATGTTTAGAACCCAGACAGTTAAAGCATAATCGGTTTTTCTTGATAACCTTATATTTCTCATTTAGCGACAGATTCGCAAACTTAGAGCAGCCATAAATGCGGTGCCCTTGCTTACAAAACAAGCACGAACTTGCGAGGTGAGAGGTTCCGTTATGTTTATAACGAGAAAGAGCATTGCGTGGCTGCAAAGAAACATTGTTTCTGTTATCAGTAACATGGACAAACTGGTGTCCTTTGTGATTATACCTGACAGTGTGAGAAGTCGATAATTCAGGTATAATAGCTCTTTCTAGAACCGAGCACTTTGTATTTAAAAACTTTAAAAAGTGTTGCAAAGTGGGGCGATCATTAGCCTTTAATTCAAAATCAAAGGCCCTTCTTGTGCTGGCATCCAGCCTTTCCGAACATAAATATACTAACATTAAGTCCCAAGCATCCACATTTACGTGTAAGTTTCTTAAACCATCACAATTTTGTTTAATTGTGGTGATAAATTGTCTCAAATTGAGCGCATTTGCCTTTGTGATTTGCGGAACATTCAAGATGTTTCTTATGTGTGCATAGATTATGTTGAGTTGATTTGCGTATCTTTCTTTAAGCGTATTGAGAGCCACAGAAAAATTTGAGTTAGTTAATTTTAAGTTAGCTATCAAACTGAGAGGTTCTCCTGACAAATATGAGCGTAAATAAATTAATTTTTCAACATCAGTCAATACGCTGTCCTTTTCAATTAAGGCTTCAAACAATTGATAAAAACCTTCCCACTCAATGAGTGCGCCGTTAAAGGGAGGGATATTTAATTGCGGTTTATTAACTCGGGTTGATGTGGATGCCTGTACTTGAGTTCCTGAGGATGAGCTTGGGTTTGAGCAGTTATTGCGAGTAATATCACTCATTCTAGAGCACAATCGTACTGACACATCGAAATACTGCTCTTCTACATTATCTCTGTCGGATTCTTGTTCCGGAGCAGAGTCCTCAATTTGCTGCTGAATATCACAATATGAGCTATACGAGCTCTTTAGTGTTTCTAATCGCCTTTCAAAATGAAAAGGATTCGATTCTGTTTGCTCATTTGCATTGAGCCAAGATTGAATGCGAGTGATGCTGCCTTTTATCGCACTTCGACGCTTAATTAAGGGCTCCATTTTAACTAAATTTAAAATAAGCAACTTAACTTGAACTATTGACTTAACTTATTCAGCAGCACTTGGGGATTGACTTATCAAATACAATGCAATTTCGAGTTAGAAAATAGCTTAGATCCTACCTCAATTCTACTACTTTGTCACTTCACTGTGCTTTGGTACTTGACCCACTAGTACTTCACTGCGGTTTGGTACTTGACCCACTAACACTGCTGCTGCCGCTGCTTCTTCGATCAAGTTGTAACTAACTTGATCCGGCTCGAAGGACCAAATGTTTTGAGAGTATTGCTATCCGGCTCGATGGACCAAATGTTCTGGAGGAGAACCAAATGTTTCGGCTCGAAAGACCGAATGGTTTTTGAGATTAGTGTTTGGTGGGTATAGTTGGGGCAGTCGAGGAAATAATAAGCGTTATGGCCTTTTGCCAAGTGCGAAACCAGTACTGGTAACCACCGTTTATTACTTCAGTGTGCGATTGGGCTGGGCAGTTCTACCTTTGTAGACTTGTGACTATTTGTGTGTGGCGAAGACTGTCTTGAGATGACTACTGGGTGTAGTCCCGAAGAGTGTATGCTCACGACTGTTTTCGACAAGTGTGTGGAGACGACTGTTTTGAGATGACTACTGGGTGTAGTCCCGAAGAGTGTGTGGCGACTGCTCCCGACAAGTGTATGGCGATGACTCTCTCAAGACTGTTTGTCCCTTCTTTCGACTTGCGTGGTCAAAATTGGAGAAGCAGGGTGAGGGAAAGATGTTTCCCACGATTTGGGTTTCGGCCCCTGGGGTTGTCGCGCCATTGGAATGTGGGCTGATTCTAAAGGGTACCAAAGTAGACCTCCCGCCGAACGCTATAGAGTGATTTCTCACATCCTTCAAATTCAAGAAAATGGTCATCGGTCAGCTGTGACAAGTGAGCCACCCAAAACAAAACAATGACCACTTATCTACAGGATGCTAAAATTGTCGCGACTATGATAAGCTGGAGAATCAACCTTTCAATCGCTAAACCCGGAAATAGCACTTGTGGTGACCGTCCCGAAGATCTTCGACAGGGGCGCACCATTTTCGGAATTCAATATAGAAAAAGTCACAAGCCCAACAAATATCTACTACAATGTTCAAATGTTATTTGAACAACAATCATAATTTAAATAATGAGCGCTTTTGTTAAACAATTACCAAAACTTCCTTAAACAATTAATTAAATTATTAATTAATTAAACAAAATAGATCTACGCTCTTATTGGACGAAACTCAAAATATTCATATTTCTAAAATAGTCTACCGAATCTTGGTAACATGAAAAGTAAACTTTCGACAGATTAAACCGACAGAGTATAAATATTTTGATGCTTTAAAACAAACAGTGTCTTTACGCTTTTATAAAATTCAAAGGAAATAGCTTGTTTTACAAAACGTGGTATGTTATTGTATTTATCATTCAAATACACACTTTGATCACATAAATCGATAATTCATGCTAAATTGTTGTTTTTTACCTGTGAAAAATTCATGTACATTATACACAAACGTATGACATGACACACATTAGTGAAAGTTGTAGGCGATATGAGTCAGATGTGATTATATTAAACTTTTCATATAAAAAATCTACATTTTTCAGATTGTTTAAATAGGCTGCTCATCTTAAGAGAAGTTTTTTTTTACATTTTTTATTATTAACTATCTAGAATCTGCCTGCTTCTTGGCATTAAGAAGATGAGTTGCATGGTTTTCTTCACATGTAACAGGGTGCATTACAATAAACGACCTCTGGGTTTGCCTTCAATTTGATGAGTATAGTAGAGTGTGATTCCGGTTATTCTGGCTGGAATCTATTGCAGATGTCGGATGGTGTTAGTGTCTTGAGCCTCTTGTTCGGTGCTTTTTTGAAGTAGGTTGACTGTCAGTGGACTTGGGTGGCAATCCAGCCGCTGAAGATATTTTTCAGCGAATCTATGTATTTCTTCTCTTATAGTTGAGATATTTACGTCCCCATGCAGAGTGTCGTTTCTCACGTACCATGGGGCGCTGTCATGTAACGTAAGGTTTTTGATTGAAATCTTTGTTGTAGTATTTGGATGTTGCTGTTGCCAGCTGTTCTGCCCCCCCCCCCCCCCATAGGTGTATTCCGTAGGTCCAGATTGGCTTCAGATTGGTTTTATAAATTAGGACTTTTTTCTAGGATTTCCAGGATTGACTTAGATTTCCTTTCTAGAAGACAGTAAATTTTCTTATCTCTTCAGTTTAATTCTTTTCTTTTTTTCTTTATATGAATTTTCCAGGTTAGTCTTCGGTCCAGGAGCATGCCCAGGCATTTTGCATGGTCTGTTGTTTTGATTAGGGTGCTGTTTATTGTGATTGAAAGACATTCCCCTCTCTTCATTGTGAACAGGACCTGGACGCACTTGTCCTCGTTTATTCGTATGCACCACTTGGTTAGCCATTCTTCCATTTTGTTGATTGTTGTTTGCAGTTTTGTGATGCGGTAATGGGGTGTGGTTTGATGTTAGTATAGCTGTATCATCAGCGAATGTGGCTGTTATGTAGGTGTCATCCTGTGGTAGGTCAGCTGTGTATATAGTATAGAGGAGTGGTCCAAGAACTGTTCCTTGTAGCACCCCGGATTCTATTTTGAAATGTGACGAAAGTTAATCATTGATTTTTACCTGAGCCGTTCGGTTGTTTAGATATGTTTTGATCAGCAGGTAGAATTCAGGGAGTTGTGTTTTTATTTTGCATAGTAGCCCAGTGTGCCAAACTTTTTGTTGACCTGTGTGCAGTGGTATTTATTTTAGTTTTGTATATTTTCCTGACTGTACTTTAATTCATTCCAATGTATTCCTGGGTTTCAGTCAATTTTATTGTTTATTATTTAAAATGTTACAAATACGTTTCGGTGTCTTTATCCACCATCATCAGTTTGTCTAAAATATATATTTACAGTTATCATCAAATTAAATAGAAAACTTTCACCAAAATTCACATATTAAAATACAAATCACACACATATTAAAAAGTACAATTTGACTGGTCACAGTGACCAGACAAATGTGAAGTTGGTAGCAACTATCGAAGTCAACTTTTGTTTTTCTTATGGGCGCAATATTGAATTTCTGCATTTTTAAATTCCCCTTTAAATATGCTCTTCAACCATGTATAACATGTTTATGTTCGGTCAAGATAAATAATTAAAATTATCATAATTAAGATTTAATGGTAGTAGGCATTGATATTTCTATTAATTATTACTTTAAATTATTATTGATCATACATCGAACACCGCAAAAGAACAAGTAACATTTTAGGATTAAAGTAGGTGTTCAAATAAGCCACTGTTTTCTCGCAGGCACAATATACATCGTCTCATTACTGCTTCACAGGATTTCTGGGGTAATTCTGTTAACAGCTTCTATAACAGCGTGTCTCAGCTCCTCTTCGGTTTCGTATGACCTACAGTATACCATATTTTTGAGGAAACCCCATGCAAAAAAATCAAGCGGTGTTATGTCAGGGAATCTCGCCGGCCATCTTACTGGTCCCAGGTTGCCTATCCACTTATTGGGAAATTCGTGATTTAAAAATTCTGTGATAATACATCCATTATGTGGCGGCGCGCTGTCTTGTTGGAAATACAAGTTTTGCAGGGTAGCTACTGGAACATCCATAAGTGCTTCCGCTACGTTAGTTTGTAAGAGGCTCAAAAATTCAAATTCAATCAATGTTGTGCGTGCGAGAAAATGATGGCTTATTTGAACACCTACTTTAATCCTAAAATGTTACTTGTTCTTTTGCAGTGTTAGATGTATAATCAATAATAATTTAAAGTAATAATTAATAGAAATATCAATGCCTACTACCATTAAATCTTAATTTTGTTAATTTTAATTATTTATCTTGACCGAACATAAAAATGTTATACATGGCTGAAGAGCATATTTAAAGGGGAATTTAAAAATGCAGAAATTCAATATGGCGCCCATAAGAAAAACAAAAGTTGACTTCGGCCTCATTGAACATAGTGGGCCCAGATTATTTTTTACTTTATTTGCAAATTCACGCTCATTTCTTACCCCCACCCTGAAAATTTTGTTATTGTATCTTTTATAGTAAACACGATATAAAGGATTTTATAAAACGCACTTTTTTCTTTTTTTCCCTGTATATCCGTTGCTATTCCGAGTTCAAAGAAGTTGGTGACAGATTATTTATAGGCACTTGATTGCGCAACTTTTTCCCCATTTGGTCCACTCTGTATCTTTAACGGTTTCCAATATCCCCATGTACATCATTTTATACTGGACACACTGTATACATAAGTTGAATTTAGATCTCTAAACAATAGATTCTAGTCTTTTCCCAGACGTGTTTGTCCTGACTCATCACCTGAAAACCAATGTTCTGGATGTACTTTTTAATATGTGTGTGATTTGTATTTTAATATGTGAATTTTGGTGAAAGTTTTCTATTTAATTTGATGATAACTGTAAATTTATATTTTAGACAAACTGATGATGGTGGATAAAGACACCGAAACGTATTTGTAACATTTTAAATAATAAACAATAAAATTGACTGAAACCCAGGAATACATTGGAATTTATTTTAGTATAATTATTTTATTTCAGATTTACTTTTAGGCTTAGGGTGTAGTAGATGAAAATAATTTAAAATTCGTTGAATAATTAACACATCAAATAAAAAATACAAATTTAAAAAGCTGAACGCCACTCCGATAGTGGGCAATTTGGAAAACCTTTTTTACATATTTTTATCATTTAGTTACGACTTCCATTTCTTCCAACTATCGTGGGACACCCTATATGAAACAGATTCAGTCTTTTTTGAACGTTTATATTTATTTTTGACCAGATTATGTTCTCGAATCTTTCGTATGAATACCTTTAACACCTGGTTGCCACCAGAGTAATGGCCCAAAGTGAAAGCAGCGAGATTGAGGTAAAACTCCAGGTAGCAAGAAGACCAAGCGAACGCTAATGTTATGAAAGCATACATAAATTAGGGCAGGAATCTAAGAATGGACACTATTTTATTCTAACAAAACATATGCGGTTGAATTTGGAATCATTAAAAAATCCAGGCGTGAAGAATAGAAGTATTAAAGCTATTTGCCATAGTTCTCTAACTTTTCTTTGATCTTGTTGAACTTTGTACCCGACTTGTATTTTGGATACCATATCCGAACCAACCAATTTTCATCTTGACACCCTCAAAACGGTTTATATATAATAAGTACACAGTTAGAAATATATTCATTAAATAATTATTTGATAAATAGCCATTTTAAAACGTTCAGTTTAAACGACGCTTAAACTGTGGCTCATTTAATAAGAAAATGATTGGTTTCATACATTTAGGATTTCATAAACGTATAATATTTGCATCAATTTTCCTAGGCTCAAATGCATTATTTCTATAAATCTTTTACAAACTTTCTGACTACCCTCTTGATATATCTTTATATTGAGTTTAATTATTAAGTCCAACTTCAAAAAATTAACTGACGCTTTAAATGCAACAAGAATTAAAAATAAGAAATATTTCGTTTTCATTGCATTACCCTCCCTGTATAATGTGCACATAAATATATACCAGCCGATAAGCCAAGTTCGGACGAAAGTATTTCTGAACATCAATGTCCGGCACGAAAGCACCAACGGCTGACCAGTTTTTACAGATCTGTTTCTCATTTTCATAAATACCTAAATACATTCCTTGGCCGTGTAATTCTTTGAATCATCAACCGTATTACGTTTCAGTTCGGATTCTCTTAATGCTTAAAATAGCCACTATATTTTTTACGGCTGATTATTTATGAAAATATTAACTTTGACTTATTCTGGCACATATATATAAAAGCCCAATAATCAATAGATTAATTGTAATTCAGTCGCTAAATAGTTTTGGGAATCAAGTCAATAGACGGATTACTATTTCATACAAGCTTATTAGAAAGGGATTTTACATAGATGTTGTCTTGTGAAAATTTCCAACATTTTGCAAACCTATAAGCCGAAACATTGCGATTATTTGCGACTGAAAATTCAATCATTAGCAAACCGAATATTAGGTTCCTTGTACATTTTAGAATTGAACTTCTAAAGTTTTCGGCGGTTTAGGAAGCGTCCATAGTTTGGGTTATTTCTTCACTACGGTAATTGATACGCTATAAACTTTATATAGCCAATAAAGTACAACTTTATTACGAACAATTTTTTACATCCAGGATGATCGATTTGTTCTCGGCAGAGAGTAAAATAAAAATGTTTTTCAGCATATTTTTCGAAAGTTTTTCGCCTTAAAGATGCATTTTCAACTTTACTATAAAACAATATCTTAGTCAATGAAAGTCATTTGGCAAATTAGCAGCTAGATGAGCATTACAATTAAAACAAAAAAGGACGATAGGAGCCTCATTGGTGTTTAGATTTTAAGTTGTTTTTCCTAATTTAAAATGTGCGCACTAGAGCGGACTTGGGGATTTTTAAAATAGGTCACAACTTAAAATCTTCTACATGGTAGACGAGCGGAACTAATCTGTTGTGCAATACAAGTGAGCTAATTCTTCTGAGAAAGTTAAAGTTGCTCAAGAAAGTGAAAGTAGCCGAATCTGAGCTGCTGATGTTATACTGAATGTGCTACAGTGCTCATAATAGCATAACATAATACTAACCCATTATGAAAAGCCGTTTAGACGTTCGTGCACACTTTCCTTGATCTGTAACTTTTGAATAAACTCCGTATCTGATAATGGTTTAAGGCGAGTTTCCGCTCTATCAACGTTTACCTCAAACCTTTGCTTTAACATACAATTGTGCAATTAGTTCTAGAATGGAAAAATAATTTCATGCCAAAACTGAAAGTAGCAGCAACTACACATACGAACTGATGATGGTGGAGAAAAACGCCGAAACGTTTTTGAGATAAAATAATCAATAAATAATTGACTGAAACCCAGGAATTTTATTTTGAATTGAAATCAAATACAGTCAGGAAAGTAAACACAATTATACTATACTTATATATTATTATATTAATATTATTATACATTTGTATAATTCCACCAGAATCATTATATTTTTTTACATTTGCCTTTTAGTTTCACTTGTATACGCCTAAGCAACACGCCATTGCAAAGAAATGGCGTCAATTTTCAATCCCTCTGGATGTATTAAAGATATATTGTTGTGTATATTTTCCTGACTGTACGTCAATTTATTTCAAAAATTCCTGGGTTTCAGTCAATTTTATTGTTTACTATTTAAAATGTTACAATGACAATGTTACAAGACACCGAAACGTATTTGTAACATTTTAAATAGTAAACAATAAAATTGACTGAAACCCAGGAATTTTTGAAATAAATTAGAGATATATGGAAGAACATGTTTAGTGCCAGTTCACTAATAATTCCAGGCTGTAACTGAGTTCACACCAGGCACTATTTCCCTTGCAAAGCCGTGCTATGGGAACCGTTAAAATAAGGCACTGATGAGATTTAATTATAATTTGTAACCTATAAAATTTGTCACTGTTTATCCATTTAGTATTTCTTTGTCGGTGTTAAATGAATCATTCAAAAGTGTATATTCAACATATTTAATTTTAAAAGTGCTTAAGCAATGGATTATAAGATAACTCATAGGTTTGAGAACTCTAGGATACATGACGGTGTTACTAAATCATCCGCAGTAAAATAAGAATCAAATTGTGCGAAACGTAAAGAGTGCTCGAATAAAGACAGGCCCAAAACTTATTTGTGGCAGGCTTTACTATAAATCAAATACGCATGTGCAAATGTCAATATAACGGCTGCACTATTAGTGGCATAACTGCTGTGGTGTTCCATATCTCTCTACTCTAGAGTCTTTTAAGAACGCTTTCGCCATTTTCCAAGCTAAAGGCAAAATATTTGCTAACAAAGCGAATTTTCAGTGTTCAATTTTCATATTAAGTAAGACACGATTTAAAAACAAGATGTTACACATAAAAATACATTCATAAAATACTTCATAAATTGTATGTCTAATTTTTCACAATAACGCTCTGACTGGCTTATTTTTATTTCTAATTGTGAGTTTTCAAATCTTATTTCAAAGTATAAAGTATAAATTAGTGTCAATTTTTGAAATGGTGAAACCAATTTTTGATTTAAAGTTGCATGATCTATGCGGATGTACTACTAATGTCAGAATATTACTTGTAAGAACGACTCATTATAAGTAAAATGGTCGAAAAACGGACTGTAACAAACAGCGCCGTATTGACTGTGTGTCTATAACGAAGACGTTAACAAGAATTACTTCTGGAGCTATTATTCTGACTATCTAAATAATTCTTGGTTTTAAAATTTCAAGATTCTCAGGCCGAGTATTGTACAGCTTGTTTTTTGAAAATTTATAAAAAAGAGAGTCCAATAGTAGATCCGGAGATGGGTCTGATCATTCAATTGCATCTCTTTTACCTATTTAGCGATTTGGAAATCTTTCATTCAAAAATTGGTACGAGCACAATAAAATAGAGAAAAGCACCATTTTCCATGAAAAACTAGTCTCGTGTGGGAAAATAGGAGTACTCTGATCCAGTATGAGCTCCAATTGTAGAAAAGGTTAAAATAGCGTACAGCGCTTATATTATGTTGAAAGAAGTAAGAGTTGAAAGCTCTTCTGTCTACCAGACAACAACTTTCGTAATTTCTTGGGGAGTATTGAGTGTGACACTTGCTAAACTGATATCGAAATTTTAGAAGTACAAGAAATAGAAGTTCTGTTTGCTCACATGACGATTTAGAGTATATGTGGCCTCATCGATGATCTCTTTTGGTAAACGTTTCATCATTATTGCATTGTTCTTGAAGTGAATAACAAAATTGCATTTGCCAAACCAAATCACCTTGCGAAAGCTTCTGAATTAAACGTACTTTAGAAGGATGATACCTTTCCTTTTTAGATACTTTAGAGGCACTGGTTGATGCCACATTATAAATATGTAGATTCAATATTTCCAAGTGTGAAATAAGGATTTTTACTGCCAATATCATATTCACGCTGATGAACTCTGCTCGACGAATACTGGACTACAGTAGCCTGTCATGACCCCAACCAGAGTTCTCAGGGCCCAGCCACTCATTGACATCAACCATTTGGATGTTGCCTTGGCATTACTTGGGGTTCCAATCAACTCTTTGGCTTGTCTACACCCTTCCGCCTTTCTCCAAATACAGAAAATCTGCCATTCAGCTTCCCAGCGAAAAGGATGCTCTCCTGTTGGTGTCTTGCCGGTACACGCCTGCCCCAGACCATCCCATATTGGGCGCCCGTGAGCAGTCCGTGTACCAACATTGCACACCCTACCGGGTAGCCACTGTCCGAGTATTCCAACTTTCTTTTGTTGGGATTTCTACCTTAAATTTCCTTTCGAACCTAAGTCCGCTGTCAGGTGGGACCACCTTTGCATCTAATATTGGAAGGTCCCGATGCATGGCGGTCCCTATTTTTGTATGTCCCTGACGAAAGTGGTTGTCATGCCTTGTAGAGCTGTATTCTATCCTCTGTAGCGCCGCAGCGGCCTCCCTGAGTATCCACAGGGTTAGCTCAGGGAGGCCCAGGAGAATGTTCAATGCTATCCTCGTTGTCGTCCTCATTGCGCCGGTCATCGCTAGGCAGGCCAGTTTTCCCCAGCGGCTGTCGCAAGTGCCACATAGTAACGGTAGCCTTTTACTTAAATTTCTCTACGTGGGGGTTCCACATGAGTTTAGTGTCTAGGGTCACGCCTAGGTACTTGACCTCTCCCACGAGGGTAAGAGGTTTTCCTATAATCTTTAATTTTCCTTCTCCTTGTAAAGAACATGAGTTCCGTTTTGCTAGGATTAACTAATAATTCGGCATCGGTGCACTATCTCTCTATTATTCTACATGCAACCTGCATTCTCTCGCAGACCACGCCCAGAAACTTCCCCTTAACGAGGACTAGGCCATCGTCGGCATAGGCTTGTGCGTAGAAGCCCTCCCGGTCTAACCGCCCCAGGAGCTCGTCCATAACCACACCACAGGCGGGGGGAAAGGCAGCTGGCCTGTGAACAGCCCCCCCGCACCTTGATCTCCAGCCGGTCGCCCACCAGACGTTTTTGCCAAAAAGCAGGGCTTAAAATGATAGTGACTTTATGCCCTACCTTATCAAAGCACTAAATCTGATATAACTTTAAAAACATATTTGTATCTCGTCGTAAACTCCTCCACTCATATTCTAGTTTCCCCATTAGTTTACGGCACGTTAGGTCGGCTTTTTTGAAAGCACAATATATTCCATTATTTTTGATAATTCGGCGAGTGGTCCATTCAAATGTCATTTACCATCCTTTGTTTGTACTGAGAATAATCGAGTCTCAATCGGGCGGCATCTAAACGGGTGGCTTAAATTATTATTCCTTTTACAATTTACCATTGTTTTCAATCTTTTGTTTCTTGTGACTGTGCGTTGGAACAACTAATAGACGAACGTGCGGGAAAGAAATATACAGAGCAAATAAAAATTTGGATTATTCCTCGGGAGGTGTTGTCTGTAGGTATTTAAGAAATCGAGAAAAATATTTAAAACAATAATTCTCACTTAAAACTGAGATATTCGTATTATAATTGATACGGAGTTTCTTCAAAAGTGGAGTGATGATTGCAATCAGGAAAAAATTGAGCTTAATCTTTAAATAATTTTCATGATGCGTTAGTGCTTGTTTTTATCAAACTAAGTTGCAGCCACTTTCACTTTGTCAGAAGAATCAATTTGCCTGAAATCAACGACAGAGCGCCTTTGTAAAGAAGTTTCAAGTTTAGAACTTTTATCTAAAAAGTTTTGAAGAGCACAATTTGAAAATTAACCCCAAATACACTGCAAAGCTAAAGTGTTAATCAATAAGTAGATGCCTGGATGTGTGGTAGCCGCTGCGCTTCTTCTTTAAAAAATAATAGAAATGTAGTTTTCCTTAATATAAGTTAAGTTTTCTTGCTTTAAGCAAGTTTATCAATTATTAATTTGAATAGTTTAGCTATATTACTGGCCTGCCAAATGACCAAACTACCGTAAAATATTGCTTAATAGCAAACTTGAATTGACTCTTCAAGAGTCATGATCTTTAACAAATAAAATGCCATAACATTTTGGCTCGAAGATATTAGTCCTTAGTAACGCCTTCAAAAGATTCATTCAAAACTATGTTTTTTACTTTCGTTTTTTACATTAAAAACTGAAGGACCCTATTCTAAATTTCTAAATAATAGAAAATACATTAGGTTTTACCATTGAAAAAGGCAATAATGTTTTCCTAAAATTCTTATATACTTTAATTAACTATATTTGTTTCCAATATTTGATTTTCCAAGTCTCATATTTCTATTCCACTATAAACTTATAAAGTGTATTAAAAATATGTCTTCTGCTGAAAAAAAAAGTTTAATAATTGCTAGAACAAACAGCTGAGGAAAAGTATGAACACACGTTATTGTACACAGTGTTTCGCATCGAAAGGTAGCCACCCTCAGTATCTCCTAAAACTATCATTTGGTTGAATCTTGCGAAAACAAATAATAAGAATAAAGATAGCAAAACGGACAGCCATCATTTCATAAGAGTGGATTTTACTAGGGATTTTGTGTTTTCGAACAAGATTGAGACATGAAAAAATAAAAACTGTTTGTGTTTACTTTAATAAATTAAACTTTTTTTCTCAAACTGCTTATGCACAACAGAATTATTTTGAATGTAATTTTTTTAATTGCATTGTGACTTTGCCTCGGAACTGGAAGGATATTCTCAAGAAACGACCAATGCAACGAAATACGGACATGAATATAGGAACCTGGAACGTCCTGAGCTGGTACAGACCTGGGGCTTCCTTCCACTAGTACTGTGTAGCAACTAGAAAACATAGGAATGGACATTACAGCTGCCCAAAAAGTGAGATGGCCAGACAATGGAAATATATAGATTAGCAAATCCACCGTGTTTTTTAGCGGGAGTAACGATGGAGGCCACAAGTTTGGAACTGGTTTTGTGATGAGAGATGAAATAGTCCATAATGTATTAGATTTCAAACGAATAAACGAGAGACTGTGTTACATTAGAATAAAGGGGCTATGGTACAACATGTCCATCATTGCACACGGACCAACAGAGAACAAAGATGAAGACACCAAAGACGATTTCTAAGATGCGTTGGAAAGAGCTTTAGAGAGCATGCCGGATATTTTAATGTCAAAATAGGCAAAGAACAGAGTTTCTTTCCGACAATAGGCAATCACAGCCTCCATAACAAATCCAATGATAATGGGCAACATTTAATAGAAACTGCAGCAAGCAATAACATGCTGAGCAAGTCAACTATGTTTTTCACATAAGGACATCCACAAGCAGACGTGGGTATCAAACGACCACATCATCTGTAACCAGATCGATCATATCATTGTGGACGCGAGACATGGCAGGAACATCATGGACGTGAGAAGCCTCAGAAGGGTAGATGGGGACTCAGATCATTGCCTGGTCATTGCGTGTGTCAGGACCAGAATATCAACACACCAATATGATAAATCAAACATTAGTACGTAATGGAACATGAATGAATGTCAGAATCCGACAAAAATATGAATAGCAAATAGAGAGATCCCTGTACTCTGAAGCAGAATACAATGACATTGAACAGTTATGGGGGAAACGGAGTATCAAAAGGACGTGTCAACAATAAACTTTCTGGCAGTTTTGAAATAAAAAACGGGCTCAAGCAAGGTGACCCAATCACCTGTGCTTTTGAATCTTGTTATAGCGAAAGCAGTGAGAGAAGCCGGAGTAAAAACAAAGTTACTTACAGTACAAGGACCTACACTGCTGCTGGCATACGCAGACGATATTGACATTGTAAGAAGATCGACAATCTCCTTAGAGGAAACGTTCAACAAAGTTGAAAGTGCCACGAGTAGAGTAGGGTTAAAAGTTAACGAAGAAAAAAACGAAATACATGTGCGTAAACCGAACACAAAGGCGATATAGATTAGGCCAAAGCATCACATTCGGCACCCTCAATTTCGAAAGAGTGGAACGCTTCAAATGTCTGGGAGCAACAATCACCGCAGATAACGACATCACGGAAGAAATAAAGAGCAGGATACAATCGACAAGCCGATGTATGTCCGCACTGGACAATCTGATGAAATCTAAAAGTCTTACAAGAACATCAAAAGTGAAAGTCTACAAAACCATTGTCCGACCCATACTAATCTATGGGTCTGAGATGTGGACCATGATAAAAGAAAACGAAGAAAAAATCAAGCGGTTTGAGCGTAAGATTTTGAGAAAAAATTTCGGACCATACCACGACACTACCACGAATGAATATAGAATGAGAACAAATGTCGAATTTAGAAGATTGTATAGGGATGGGGATGTGGTGCAGGAAATCAACGGCCAGATACTGAGCAGTATGGGCAGCACATGTGCATAGGCTGCAGGATGAGAGATTGGTGAAGTTGATGAGGAGGTTCCTACGGGAAGAAGAGCACCTGGACGACCCAGTATGGAGCGTTGGAGAGACAACATTGTGCCAGCTCTATAAAAAATGAAAATCCCCTTTTAACATAGAATGATAAAGGATCGAAACACCTGGAGAAAAGTTGTACAGTCAGCTAAGACCCACCCAGGGTTGTAGCTACTTGATTGATTTGATTTTTTTATGTATTAATTAGTAGTCAATACCATTGACTTTCTTTTTTGTAGACTAGATACAAGTACCGTAAATGTATAAAATGGTCAAATAAAAGTATTCTTCAAAATTAATACCTATAAAATACATAAGACCTTAGATTGTATTTTAATGAAATTTGTCACTATTGGAATGCGAAAGTACAATATTTCAAAGCTCGGAAAAATTTTTGAACTGATATTCCATAGTTCTATTAGTTCGGTAATATCTTATTTAACAAAGTTCTCTTCTGAATTTTAGAAAATTCCAAATACTTCTTCAAATATTATATTTACATCCACAAAAGTCGCCTTTTATTTAGACTCAGGCTCGATTTACTCGGCCCCCCTTTTCAATTAAGATTTTGGGGTCCCTGCTTAAGTGGTTGCAGATAGTGGCGGTTTAATTCGCCAAAAATGTGTAGCTTTTGAAAATAAAGTTTACGTGTCGAGGTTTTTTTCGTAAATCCACTAAGGTGCTCAAAACCACCTTACCTATGAATATTTAAAAAATTGTTATGTTATTGTTATTCCTTAGCGAGTACATCTTATTCCTCTGCGTCACCCTGATTTATTGAGATAAGCTTTTAGCTAAATACTGGACATAAGTTCAGGAATTGACTGAGAAAAGAGTTGGAATACCGTTATTCCACATTTATAATAAAATAAATAATTGGGATAATTTTGGTTTGCTTCTTACTTCAATGTGTGGATTTTATATGCGCTAATTACTCCTTTTCAGTTATAAATGGGTGGGTTTATAGTCTCACTTCATAAAATGATAGAACTATGCGTGATAAAGTGTAATATAATACTTCAAATGAAGCCAAAAAAAGACTTTTCATCTGATGTACTTAAGTTCATCATCAAAAATTGCAGATAAATAGTTGTGGATGAAAGCAAATAACCTTAGGTTTTTAATTTCCTTAATCAATATAGGAACAGATGCAGACAAATATCGAAATAATGGATAAAAACTTACCAAACATTCGCTGCCATTCCGAAATAGTATAATAACAGGAAGACGAAGGCGCAGATTAAATTAGGCAGACCATCTGCCGGCTTTAAAACTGCCGAATCGGGTGTCCAACATGTTGAACCTGTGGGTCCGGTAAACGATCTAAATGCCCATCCAGATCCTACCAATAAGTAGCTCAGTGATAATCCTACTAATGGAGGTGCACGAACTCTACCACCTCCTAGTGTTAGAGTTAGAAGCGATGCAAGACTTGTAGCTATACAAGCTAGTGCCCAAACCGTTATCCAGACCTTGAAAATAAAAATATACCCGTCTTAAACTTTATATTAAATATTGTGATATAATTAAGTTTAAAATCTAACCATTTCAATTAAAATATCGTTTTAAAGCGAATACAATTGTGCTTTTCAGTAGGTAGTAATAAAATTAAACAAACCATTTTTGGCATTTAAATAAGTGATAATGATTTTCTAGTAAGAATTTTCAAATACACTCAGAGCAAAACGAATTTCGTAAAGCATGTTGAAATAGCTCCCAGTCAACACCAAACGTGATAATCACGTGAAGAAGACGTGATAATATAGGTCGCAGCCACGAATCAAGACAATACTCGTATACCAAAGTATCATATGGTAAAAAAAGTTAATTGTGTGAAATGTGATAATATATTGAACGATATGAAACCATATAAACGGTCTTATAAGTTTTTTAATAAACATATTTATTGCATACATTGCACAAAAGTTGTTTTCGCAAATAAACAGAAAAACAACTTTTCCAAAAAAAATTATTACGCCGACTCAATCGACCGTGGGTACGACCAATCAGCAATTTTATCTGAACATAAATGTCCTGATGTCCCAATTTCCATATTTTCGGAGAATTTTTATATTTTGTCCTTAGCTGTCCCAATATTTAAATCTCAATGGAAATCAGTATTTTGCATATCACAGGGGCTCCGGCTTATGTTGCAGAAAACTTTGTTTTGAAATAAACATCGATAAACATTACATCCCCAGAATGGAATGCCATAAGTCCAAATAGGTTTCAGAATTTACTTATAGAGTAGACATTTTTGAGAATCATGGCAATTCAACTTCTTACTCGAATAGCTCTTGCTATCTCGTCTTGATATATCCTTTATAGATCAACTTTGCATCCAGTACTTCTTCTTTCTGAAGTACAACTGCAATGTGATTTTGGCCCTTGCTTATTTCGAAGTTGCTATGAACGGACTTTATTTCGTACAGTCTAGTCTCCATTTTTTCGTTCATCAGCTGATTTCGTGGTTTATTTATCGTATGGCATCACAACAGCATTAATAAAGTGTATCATGTATAATATATATCATATTGTCATTTGGGTTTAGACCATATTCAGGCTAGAGATCCAAATCTAGGTGATGTACCCATCTTAGTGCTGCAGGGGAAGGTTTCATTATGTCTTCTGTAGGGCCATCGTATTTGCGTGATGAACTTTCTTGTATTATGTGGTCAATTGTTTGCTCAGGCGCGCCACAGTCACCATTCGAGGATTCAACCAGCCCCCATTTGTGGAGCATATATCTAGTTTTGGCATGGCGCGTCTGTATGCGGTTAAGTTTAGACCATTCCTTCGTTGGGAGATCCAATCCTGGTAAGCGTTTTGACAGTCTGGGACTACATGGTGGTCTCTAGTTGAGAGTTTCGAAGTGTTTTTCCATTCTTCTGAGATGTTGAAATTGAGCTGTCTTTCCACGAATTCGTTATTCCATTTTGGATTACGGGATTTTAAACGTGTATTTAGGGTGTTATTAATTACGTCGTAGATCGGGAGATTTGGAAGAAGGTCTTCGCGAATTTATCTTAGCAGTTGCTTCTTGGCGTCTTAGTTCTGGGGGGAGGGGCGATGTTACTGGAGACATGAAGATAGTGGGATGGATTTTAATGTTCCACTTATTACTCTCATGGTCTCGTTGAGGTGTTTGTCCACCCTGTTGACATGGCGACTTCCCTGCTCGACTGGTGCACAGTACTCGGCTGTTGAGTACACCAAGATATAGCGGCTGTACGCAGGGTCGTTGCCTGGGCTCCCCATGTTGAGCCAGCTAGTTTTTTAATTATGTTAGTTGTTTTTGCTTGTAGTTTTTGTCCAGTGACTTCTACGTGTTTTTTGTATGTTAGTTATCTGTCCAAGATGACGCCTACATATTTGGGGTTAAAGTTATGCTTTAGTCTCTGGTGGCAAAAGTTTACATTCAATTGCTTGTTACTCAGATGGTTGTTGAGGTGGAAGGCGCCGACCTCCAAAACCAGGGCGTGCGACGTACGCCCAGGTCAAATCCTTTCGCCCGACCAGCCTAACATCGTTCTTACTTAACACACTAGAGAAGCTGATCGACAGGCATATCAGGGAAGAGGTTATTACCAGAAATTCTCTACACCACAACCAATATGCCCACCAAACGGGACAATCCTGCGAATCTGCAATCCTGCTAATCCGAACTGGTGTAGAGGGCAGAAACCTCACCAGGGCGCAAAGAAATTGCTCTGGCGGCTTTTCTGGACATAGAGGGAGCTTTTGACAATATCCCTTTTCAGTAAATATTCAGAGCGGTGAAAAATCGTGGAGTGGATCCTTCAATATGTGAATGGATCCAAAACATTCTGAGCTTCAGAACAGTTACCGTCGCACTCAATGAGGTCAGCGCTGAAGCTTGGGTTGGTGAAGGGCTGGAATTCAGCCCATCCAAAACATCTATTATCGCTTTCACAAAGAAAAGAGATCTTAGAGCCCTAAGACTAATGTCTATATATGGAAACACAATACATATGTTCGACACTGTTAAATATCTTGGTGTAACCCTGGATAAGAAACTGCTGTTTAAATTACAATTTCACCGAAGATTTCAACCTATAATCACATATCCCGCCGTAATATGGTGGCATAGAACCAAAATCAGTACATATCAACAGTCTCTGAACAAAGTTCAGAGGCTGGCGTGTGTGGGAATAACTGGAGCAATGTCAACAACTCCGACGGCCGCTATGGAGACACTCCTGGGGCTGGAGCCTTTGCATTTATCCATCGAAGCTGAGGCCCTAAGAAGCGCTTACCGTATGGGTGACGGTGCCCTCAGGAAAGCGACGGAATTGGGACACAGCGCGATCTTCAGAAAGCTGAAGACAGTCGAACCCATGGGATTGAAAGCTGATCGAATTAAAACTCTAAGCACTTCGTTACCTTTCAGAACTTACGTTCGGGATGAGGGGCGAGATGGTGGAGCGACTCCATTAGCTATCACAGGGTACTTCGTATAGTATACGGAAGGCACAAAAACAGCATCGGGCACAGGCGCTGGTATAGTCGAAAGAGGAAGAACCGGGGAAAGGATTACCTTAAACCTGGGTACAATCACTTTCATCTGCAAATGATACTAGCAATACCAAATTGCCCTCGGAAAATGAGGGAAAGAGCCTACACACGTAAGCATATTACCATCGTAACCGGAGATCAAGCCACAATAAAGGCACTTAAATCGTACACAATCAGGTCGCAATGTGTGCTAGATTGTGTAAAAGAACTTATGACCCTGGCTGGGAACTCAAACAGAATAAAACTCACTTGGGCAACTGGCACAAACAGGAGCAAAGGAAACGAGATTTCTGCGGAACTTGCTAAGGCAGGGGCCGAGCAACCGCTGACCAACCAAGAACCTGCTTGTGGTATATATCATGCCCAAGTTAGGGAGGGAGTTGGGCAATGGATCTTGGAAGAACATAAACAGTACTGGGAGGAGACACCGCGGCTCCTTACCGCAAGGCAGTTGGTGGGACCTCCACAGCCAGTGCGAACGAACGAACCAAACGAACTACTAGATCTCAGCAGGCGAAAAATAAGGAGGATAGTGGCTTTTTTAACAGGACACGCCCCCCTGCAAAAAACACCTCTTCAGAATGGGACTGAGCGATCAACCGACCTGCAGGGGGTGCGAATTAGAGGACGAAACTACTCTACATATTAGTTGAGCTATTAACATATTATGTGTCACTGCACGTCATATGCAACAGGTAGACGAATACTCCTGGGAGGAGATGAAGTTCTACCAGACCAGGTCATGCGTACCCCCTTCAAGATTCTTGATTGATAATGAGGGAGTAAATAAGAAGGCACAATAGGACAGAAATGACAGTTATGCTAGGCCAAATACCACTTCGGAGGTGAGGAAGGGTTTTAGTGGGTAGGCAGCTAAGCTGGAGTCCCACACAGCCCAGAGCGCCAGAACATCAGCTCTGGGTGTCCGTAAGAGAGCATTTCCCAAACCTCAACGAAAAAAAAAAACTAATGCCATAGGCCGGTAGCTTGATGCGTCGTCCGGAGGTTTACCTGGTGTTAGTATTGCCAGGGTATGTGCCATTTTGAAATGGTGTGTTTTAATAGATGTTTTATGAATTCTGGATATATTCGTCCGGACCAGCGGCTCTCGGATCTTTATCTTCTCAATCGGCACGTTTATTTCGTTTTCACTGAAAGGACTCAAGTAGGGTGTGTGTTGTCGCGTATTTCCTTTTATTTGCTCCATCTCTATTCTTGCTTCCCTTTTAACGCTCTCACGCCCTCAAAACGCTCTGTGCGATTTGCGATGCTGTTAGGTGTGTCCAGGCTTTGCTTGAATCCAGTTCCGATGTCATTGTTGCCCATTTTTCCTTTCGCCTTTGGTTTAAGAATTCTAAGATTCGTTTTTTCGTCTCCAGGTTCCCACTTTTTTTGTGTTGTTGGTAGAGATCCTCTGTGGTTTCATCCCAGCAAGATATATTCTTTTCGGAAACCGCGCGTTATTTGTCTTTTTGCTGCTACCATTAGGACGTCTATAAATCTGTTATAGTTTTTAGATGTAGGTTAGATCCAACGCAGATGTGAGTCGACTTCGTTTGTACATTGAGTTCAATTTGCTTTTTCGAAGTTCCATCTTGGTTTATTGATTGAGTTTATCAGTGAGACTTCTATACCAATGCTGACTATGGTGTGTCGGTGTTGCCTTGGTGGGAAGCTTTTTAGTACTTTTCTTGTGTGGTGCAATGGAGTCTTGTGGTTGTCCTGGACACAATGCATAAATCGGGGTTAGTGTCGTTTTTCCATCTAGCTGAACGGAATGTGTTTAGCTCTTTTGCATCGTAGCTAACATGAGTTCCTTGGTTCTCTATCCATTCGCTCAGATTTTCGCCGTTTTCATCGGTGTTGGTGTATCCCCGGTCCATATTTCTGCAATTAAAGTCACAAATATATGTGCATGGGTGATTCATTGCTGGTAGTGATGGGTTTGGTCACTTTGAGTTAGGTGGTTTATATACTGAAGTTATCGCCAGGCCTTCGATTTCAATTCCCATTAGTTCGATTTCATGTTGTCTTTGGATGGTCATTACATTGTAATTTGTACGCTCCCCTCGGATGTACACGCTTGACCAGTGAATAGCGGATGGGATATTTGTAATTGGATTATAGACAATCCAGATATTTGATTTATTCCACGGTGGCTTCAGGAGAGACGTGGGTTTCCTGCAATGAGATGATGTCACATTTATGTTCTGTTGCTAACCTGCTCAGGTGCTCACATTTATCATGTGAGAGTCGTTCCACATTGATTTGCAAAATATTAACTTTCGGTCCGATATTTCTTGTCGGTTGGCTCTTAGAAGTGCCGTTGATTGCTGGTTGCTGTTGATTTCATCAGCCGCTTGTTGTAGTTTATTGATAGGTTGTAGTTTCTTGGTGTTCAGTGTTTTCACCCACTTCAAGAAATGCAGTATCATCTGTGTGGAAGTCGTAGCCTCCAAGAGTGCCAACTCCAACAAAAGTTTTCCTTTTCAATTGAAACCTCAATTACATCAGTAATCCGGTATTCCTTTATTTCTTTCCACAACTGGCATGCTTCGTTTTAAAAATAATTTCAAGTTTTGAAATTATTTTCAATAATTACATTGGCCTGTATGATTTTGGTTCTTCAGTAGGTTTTCCTGGTTCTGAAATCATAATTTCCTCAGCAAGTTTCCATATGATGGGAGCATGTTTCTAAGCAAAATTTCCCCTGTGACTAAGTTTTATGCAGGTACTTATTTGTAATTTATATTAGTTTAAATTTTTTCTAGTTTCTAGTTAAGTAAGTCCACGATTATGTATAACTTAACGAATGTGTTCAAAGTTATCACCATTAACTTCAACGCAAGGTTCGGCTCGATGCAACCACTATTCTTGGCGGCCTGTAATAAAAAAAATCAGGTTTTTGCTGATTGCTTCTGCAGCCTGCTGTATGGGAAAGATATAAACTTCCCGTCTGTTCACGTGTGAGTTGTAAACTAATTTTTCATGAAACTCCACCATAAGAAATCGCAGGGGTTCAGGTCTGGCGATCCTGTTGAACAAGCAGCTGTTCCATTTACCATTACCAGAACGTTTTATTTGGTAACTGGAATCAACTGATTTTTTTTTGAGTTGCTGCACTAATTCTGTTTTGACAAAATTTGTAAGCAATCATAGTTTTTGCGCAAAAAAAATATTTCTGTTCTCTTGCTAATTGACAATGTTAGACATTCATTAACTTTTTACATTAACAAAACTTAGATCAAGTTTTTTTAACATCGGGAGAGCGCGCAGATGAATTTTTATGAAACTTACTTTGGATTTGTTCCTACGTTGAAGTATTTTTCCTGAGATTTCTGATGAACGCATTTCTGACGAAAACGCCATAAGACATTTTGGAAAAATGGAACTGAATTTTTTTCTGAGAAAACTACGGGTGCTACACGATTTAACAAAGAGCCCAAAAATGTGAAGAAAGGATTGCATCTACTCAAAAAAAATCAGTTGATGCCAGCGACCAAATAAAAAGTTCTGGTAGTTTTTGTACCAGGACACTCAAGAATTTACCACTTGCCCAAAGCGGATGAACTCGGTTGCTTCATCAAAACATGAGTATTACATAGAAACAAATAAAATAAGTATAATAAAAAATATATTTTTTTGAAGAACTTTGTCCACCCTCAATAGCAAAGAAGCCGGACATTTTTTCTTAACAAAAGTTAGGACAGATTGTCTTTTTTTTATCCAAAGAATATCGCAGTACCCTTTTGATCATGTGCTTACGGGACACCCTGCATATTTTTTTACTTCCTCCGAGCTCATTTGCAATCACTCGAATACTTGTTGTTGGATCTTCCTCAATAACATTTAATATGTGTTCTTTCCTTTGAAAAGTTTAGGTCTTTTCGGTCTTAGCGCTACTCCTTCACGATGTTTCCGCAAAAGACCGGCATGTCCAATCTGTTGAACAGCATTTAGACAACTTCTAAGTGTTGAATGAGTTCGCAAGAGAAACGTTCTGCGTAAACTCCAAAAGCTGCTGTCGCACTTGGATGACACTCTGTAAATGGGCAACATACCGATTAGCTCGAGCAGCAATGTGACATTTTAAATTTTAAACAATTTTTACGGCATTCATCATTTCAAAATTATAATAATTTTAAAATTATTGATGTACATTTATTATTTTTAAGTTATTTGACAAAACCTGATTCGAAAAATTGCTGCTTCTCAGTCTGCTAGAGTTAATACTTTCTAAACATTCCAAAAATAATTGCAATATAGTTGGCATTGGTACATCCTGCAGAAAACACGGGACATTGTTTTAGAAGGGCATCGACTACCATACACGGCAATGGGACAATGGCTTTCCTAAAATGCAGGTTATAATATAGGCTTTATGCGGGCTGAAAATCTTTTTTGTGGTTGAATAGTGAGTAGATATTTATTTAGAGAAGAAGAAACAGGTAGCCCAGAATGTCATAGGGCAAACGCGAGTTAATGATTGGAAGTTCTTTTTTAAGAATTTAAACAGTTCTCTATCATTCACATCTGATATCCTCATTTACAAATATAATTATTATTGTTTAATGATTAGACGAAAGTAAAAAAATATATATGGTTTTTACTACCCAATAAATCATTTGTCTCAAAGTGAAAAATTTCCATATTAATAAACGAAAGCAAAAATAATATCAACTTGTCAACGCCGATTTTTGTAGAACCAGTGCGAAAAATGTTATTCACATTCAAATCTGCTTTTTGCAAATCTTAAGGGCCATTTAGAATAGACAATAAAGCCAAAACATTTGAAGTAGGAAAAGGGATGCAGATAGAAAGAAGTACGGTAGGCGTCGGTGGTACCTATTGTACCACCAGTGGACAAGTGTATCCCGTCTCTGATAACAAATCAAAAAAATGTGTCGGTGTCGGCGCCAGTCCCGATGACGATGACCAAGACATTACCTACTTTTTGAAAAAAAATTAGTCTGTATTTAGCTTCAATTACATTAAATTTGTGTGAAACGCTTTCAATATAGAAACAGTGACAGTGAGTTGTAATTTAAAGCGTCTCATACTCATTCTTCAACAGCACTAAGGTGCAAAACAATCCAGCTAGTTCTTCGCCCAAATTTTCCATCTTGTTGACAACAAGTACAATTTTGGGTGTTCCTCACTTCACATCTGTGCAAAATGAACTGAGCTTGTAAACGCCAAATTTTCGTTCAGTTCATTTGCACAAATTTGGCATGTGCAAGCCAGTTTGAATATGTTATTGCTGTTTCGACTGCTAAACACAAGCGCACAATGAAAAGTAGCACATATCTTCCGGATAATTTAATATAGCTACTTTTTCTACAATCGTGTGGAAATTTTAAAGAAACCTGAAAACGTGTTTCAGAACCATCTTGTTGTCTTCCAGTAGATACCAATGTTCTGAATCTCGTGTATTTTACAAAATTTAATAAACATATAGATATAACTGGCAGATCTACGTCAATTCGCTAAATTAATAATTATACCTCAGCAATTTTTTTCTCGGTGTCATCAAACATCGCTGTTCCTTTACAGTTCGGAGGTCCGCAACCTGGAACACCGTTTTTGATGCTATGTGGCGAACATTCTAACTTTCTGATGGCAGGTTCCACAGGGGCCCGTACATCAACTTTTTCTTTTGGACCTTCCATGCACATGTGCTCGTGATTATTTTCCACTGGGAAACGCGAGCAGTCCAAAGCGTCAGGCCAAGGAAATCCAAAACCCTGGAAAAGGAAAAATTAATAAACACAAAAAGGCGGTAGGTAATGGTTGGAAAAAACTTTTCTGTTTTTGACAACTGCAACAACAGACACAAATAGTTTAATTGCAAAAATCTATACTCAAAGTTTACTTTTGGTTCTTTTATCCAGACAAATGTCTTATTACTAGAGGGAAATGTATCGAAATAAGTCAGCGAACGTAATTTTGATTTACTTATGGTGCTTACAATTAACAAAGCGGACAATCTGAAACAGATGTGAAAGTTAAGAAACTGAGAGGGAGAAATAAAGTTTTGACCAGCTGCACGTCAACGTTCCTAACTGGACTTTTCACCGAATAGTTACTTACGACTACAAAAATATCTTGCAAATCTTTCGATAAAATAACATTGTAGCATAAATTCATCTTTACATTTCATCTAAGCCCACACGGTAGAATTTCTTCTTGACGTTTCGCAAGCACGTGTGGCTTGCATCTTCAGAAGTGGTTTGCTTGAACGCTTACACTGTTCTGATGCGATTCCTCGGGCGCAGTCCGTATTTATGCACCGGTCGCGATGACGTGGTTTGTGATGACGTGGCCTGTGTCATCGGAGCTTGCGCATTCTGTTGGCTGTTGCTATCCTCCGGTGTACATGATTCTCTCTCCTGTCCTGAGCTGTTGTTTTTTCTTGCTGTTTTTGCGTTGGTGAGTGCTGGAAACCATATCCTGTTCAGCGCCATTGTCTCTTCTTTTCTGTTGAAATTGTCGTCGTGTTTGTAGATTTAGAAGATTAGAAGAACATCGACGGAATTGCAAACTTGGACATGCGGAGAAGTCGGCAGTGGCGGAACATGCCCTCAGCGATGGAACACACAACATATATTTCGGAGAGGCACAGGTCCTGGCCACGACAACAGGGTATCGCCCCCGACTAATACGAGAAGCCATTGAAATCTACAAACACGACGACAATTTCAACAGAAAAGAAGAGACAATGGCGCTGAACAGGATATGGTTTCCAGCACTCACCAACGCAAAACAGCAAGAAAAAACAACAGCTCAGGACAGGAGAGAGAATCATGTACACCGGAGGATAGCAACAGCCAACAGAATGCGCAAGCTCCGATGACACAGGCCACGTCATCACAAACCACGTCATCGCGACCGGTGCATAAATACGGACTGCGCCCGAGGAATCGCATCAGAACAGTGTAAGTGTTCAAGCAAACCACTTCTGAAGATGCAAGCCACACGTGCTTGCGAAACGTCAAGAAGAAATTCTACCGAACGACGGCCTAAAAACCCGAAAAACCACTTGTTTCAAGGAATGGCCTCGAAAGTCTATCTCTTTTGATACCTAAGTATGTGAGAAAGTACTTTTTTCGAAAAAAAAAACACTTCAAAAATTCAAAGAATGAATTTTGAATTATTGTATATCCTATACAAAACACAATAACAAAACAAAATAGTAGAACACATTGTTTTATATCCGAAATTGTTATAAATTTTGAGTTCTTAATAGTACAATTTAAAAAATAACCACACCTACACTGTCCCGATGACATGTTTGTCAAAGAACCTCTGGTCGGATGCTTGATTACCGCTGTGTTTTCTTATAAAAAGTAAATATGAAGGTACTTTTTTGTAGTAGAAAATGTTCGTAAGTTGAAGCAGGCTTTGTTTGTTGTCAAAGCTACCACTTAAGTGCAAGTTTTATTTGTTGTCAAAGTTTGTTGTCACAAAAGTTAAATGTTTCCCAAAGTATTCTAATAGTTTCCTAAATGACCATGAAACTACTACAATTTCAAGAGCTACTATGTTCGAAAAATAAACGCATTTTTGTGAAAACATTGTCGGTTTAAAATACCCCCTTGCAAGTAATGACGACAATTTTTAATTTCTCTCTTTGATACAGGTAAATAATCAGCTTCTAATAATTAATCAATTAAAATTGAACTCAAGTTGGAATTCTAACTCATAAATCAAACTAACTTAGATTTCTACATTTGAAATTTGAGACAAAAAACATAGGATCATAAAACAATTTTCCTAGAGGGACTAAAATTTGAATCTAAAAACCCGACTAAAAATGAATCTGTTTGATTATCTAAAACGTAAAAACTGTCTCAACAACACACTTCTACAGGGTGATTCAAAAGTGGCGTCATTCCTTTTAAACGGTTATAGGGGCTCACTTGGAGAGTACGAGAAAAGTATTGAAAAAATTTTTTTCGAAAATTTCTAGAAGAAATTAACTAGTGAAAATCGAATTTCAACTTTGTTATTAAGTATTATTTTAAAATAGTCCCATGTTTGCTTCGTAGCCTTTATATATAACCTATAAATTACGATCTTTGCTTCAAATTACGAAAATTTTTGATATTAAAAAAGACATCCTCTACAATTTTTTGACGAAAAGTCAAAGCGGCAATGATGTTTTTTGCCATTAACATATAGTTACAGGTAGATAGCCTTCCTCAAACTTTTGTGATTTAACAACTTAATTGTATGTTATTTAATTAATATTGATCATTGATACATAACCTTCAACAGGAGGTTTTCGTTGACAGATGTGGGGGATTTAGGTATATCACTCATCTGCCCCAAAAAGAATGGCAGCACTGACGGAAAATTGACAGAGTTATCCTAACCTCAAAATATTTCTTTTGCTTTCTCTTTCTTTGTTTTGTGTTTATCCATGGTTACTACAATTTTCAATAATTAAGAAGTAACAGGTATTTACGTAATGTTAATTAGGCAGATTCCCTTGAAAAGCATCGTTGCCGTAATTCTGATCTAGTTTTTGGCAAATATCTCAGTTTCTGATAAGAATTATTATTTTTTACTATTTTTCCTGTACTTCCAAAACACTCCCAGAGGAATGACGCCACTTTTGACTCAACCTGCATATCAGACACATAAAAATACATTTAATCAAATTTTCATCAAAAAAGTTATACTAACGAAAGAAAGGTCTAGATAGCACAAAACTCTAAAACAAAATGCAATCTGCTCTGAATTTTATTTAAATTTCTCCATCAACCTGAATAAAACATATTCTTCAAAACTATGAGATTTTCCAATCCAAAACAATTCCCGAAAAATCTGATCTGAAGCTAATTAATAGAAAATTTGAATTTGTCGTTCCAAAAAGCTCCCAAATAGAAATTTTTATGGTCAGTGTAAAATTAGTTAAGAATCTATTAAGAAAAACAAAAACTTTATTTACAATTTGACACCCTGCATCTTGGAAACTATTAACTTTTAGATAAGACGAATTTACCTGAAATGTAATATTTTTGCCTAAACAATGTCAGTGAATTTTGGCACAATAGTTGAGGACCACCCTGTATAAGTCTGAATCCATGATATAATCTGCAATTATTGGAGAACAAGTAGTTGAACAATTTCACTGAATTAATTTTTATTTGGTATCAAAAGAAGCCCAATAAAGTTTGATTTCCATTAAAAAAATTATGATGAATTGAAATATTTGAATATTGATAATTTGTAGAAAATACATCTGAGCAGGTAATGAAACTTTATACTTAGAAAAAGAAAGACCACTTCTTCCTTTAACAGTGGAAAAATGAAGTATGTTATGTTATTTCTTACCAGGTCCTTTCTTTAGGTCGATAGCCGTTTTTAGAAATAAAGATGTTTACTACTACTACTGCAGCGGACTGTTTTTTAGAAAAAAACCTCGGCCATGTCCGTTTTTATTTGTAAATGCGATTTTTTATACCGAATTTATACAGGGTGGTCCAAAAATAAGTTACGACCATGAACTTCTTTTTTTTTAATGGAAGCACCTGCTTGTTATCTGAGTTTTGAATTCTCCATTGAAATTCAAGACAATCAATAAACGCTTCTTGCACGTTTTCAACCATTTCAGAAGTTATGGCATGCACTTCTTTTCGGATCTTCTCTTTCAAGTCCCGCACATTGTTTGACCCGTCACCAAATACTTTCGATTTGAAGTCATCCCACACAAAGAAATCTATCACAGTCGGGTCCTCTACTTCCCATTCACCGATTGGGAAAGGTTTCATTCAAATTTTTACGTACAATGGTAGTTCGCCCGGAGAGTCTAGCTCGAATGGATTTGAAAATAAAGACACGAATGCTGGAATTGATTCAAGTTGGAGAAATTCTAGACATACTTGTCCAGTTAGAGACTGTTCAAATAAAAATAGTGCTATTCCGTCTTCCATGCACCATTCCACA
Organism: Dendroctonus valens; assembly: GCA_024550625.1. Lineage (NCBI taxonomy): Eukaryota > Metazoa > Arthropoda > Insecta > Coleoptera > Curculionidae > Dendroctonus > Dendroctonus valens. Next base: position 2,504,502 of record JAJTJO010000749.1, read on the forward strand.
CCACACATTTATTTTTTGTGGGTACTGGCTGTGAACATCCATCCTGCGGATTTTTTGTTGCCCAATCTCCACAATTTTGTCGGTTCACATTACCATTCAAAGAACGTAGCTTCATCGGAAACAAAAATGTTTTTTACTAAATTATTATCTAGATTGCACATATTTTACATGCGTTCGCAAAACTCATTTCGCCTATCGAAATCAGCTTCAAATAACTCTTGCACTGGAATATCTTTGAAGGGATGATATTTGTGCTTTCGAACCATTCGGTGACCAACAGATTTCCGCATGTGTAAATTGGCCCCAATCTGCCAAAAACATGGATTTTTTTCCGAAGAAAGTAAAACGTCATGCTGTTTATTTTCATCTTGCGCAGAACTTCCAGATTTAGACAAGTCTCTTACATGACCGAATTCTTTGAATTTAGCTTTTATTCTACGCACTACTGTTTGACATATGTGAGGACAATCACGGTGGATTTCATTAAATAATTGAGAACAATGCAGATAATATTTTTTTTCATTCCTTAACTTTGGACGTTCACTTCACCATTTGAAAGAACGTAAACGTAAAAATTGACATTTTTGTTTATATAATAGTTTGCTTATAAAATTCTGCTATTTTGCTAAATATAGCTATTTATGTACCAAAGGTGTTACGGATTGTATAATGCCCTGAAGGTCGAACTAGCTCGTGGGCCTTTAGCCCGAGGGATAGGTTTCGGCCTGATGGGCATTATTGTCTCCGTAACCCCTGTGGTGCATACAATGCTTTATGTCTCACGTAATGGTTTTTCGTCAATTATTTATAGTTATGAGCATTAAAAGAAAGGCATACCTGTACCTGCATGAAATTGTTGTGTATATTTTCCTGACTGTACATCAGTTTATTTCAAAATTTTCTGGGTTTCAGTTTATTTCAAAATTTTCTGGGTTTCAGTCAATTTCACTGTTTATTATTTAAAATGTTACAAATACGTTTCGGTGTCTTTTTCCACCATCATCAGTTTGTCTAAAATATACATTTTACATTTATTATCAATTTAATTTAAAAAAAAAACTTTCACATAATTAACATATTAAAATTCAAATCACACACATATTAAAAAGTACAATTTGGGACCTTGGTTCTCAGGTGATGAGTCGGGATAAACATGTTCGGGAAAAGACTAGAATCTATTGTTTAGATATCTAAATTTGACTTACATGTCTAGATGTTTCTACCTTTACATTTGGTTGGACATTGAATTACCTATTTTATTCGATATCGAGCGAGCGCCCGAAAAACCTGTTTATACTTCGCCTTTTCTTTGCATTCTTGGAATTGCTCTGTAATTCTTCAATATCTGCTGTTTACTTTTTATTTACCAGGTCCATTCAGTTCATGCATGCGATCATCTAATTAATGTGTGATATACTGAGCTAAGATTGTCTGTATCTGATCTAAAATTCATTGCATTCTGGTGTTTTTTAGTCAGCACTGTATGTCTGCCCATTATTGTTGGGAGCTGTGTCAGGTCGTCCTGTAGTTGCGTTGGTGGGTTATGTAGTGGGTTGTTAGGGTATCTAATCCTTGTTATCATTCGCACGTCCATTTGTTCTGTTATATGCAAAGGCTCTCTTGTTCTGTTCGTTGCGTTTGCTAGTAGGATGTTAACGTAGTCATGTGCTAGTCGACACATAAATGTGTAAATTTGTGCTGCTGCCCCCGTACTTATGCCTTGGTCCTTATGTCAGCGACTGAAACACTTTCGTTCATCTTATTGCTCCTGTTCTAGTATGTTGTACATGTTTCCTTAACTTCATCTTGCTGCCAAGCTGGATATTTTGCGGTGTTTCTAGGTTTGGAAATTTGTCGGCCTATACTGATTGTAGGTGAGTCGTTCTTAATGTAATTTCTAGAACTCCTGAATAGTTGATACTGCTGGATCTGGCAATTTGCTGGTGCTGCATGTGTGTTTGCGCCATGTGTAATTAGAGCAGCATCGTCTGCGAATAGAGCTGAGCCCTGTGGAAGGCCTTGTTCACGAGTAACGGAAAATCAGTTATTTTCGCGCACGTCTAATTGTATGTCCATTACCAAACTTTTGACAGTCATTATTAAGTATTTTGGAATACCAGTCTTGTAAAGTTTGTCCACCATGCCAAACGCTGTGGAAGGCCTTATTTTTTTGGTTTTTTAGGTTTGTGTGTTGTGTGTCGCAACAAATACTTAAGTGGTGCATCGTCCAGTAAGAATGTATAATTTTACATTATTCCTACTAATTCAACAAGTTTCCTTGATTTTACCAAATGTTCTTATGTTTTTTTTTTCTTAATTGTTAGCTAAAAATTTAGATAAATATAATTATTCAGTTGCTGGCAAGATCAATCACATTTAAGTAGTGATTTAAAATACAAACTTAGATTTAAATAATATTTGACCTTATGAAGGCTGCATTATAGATTGAAAACGGACTTACTTGTAAAACAGGGTAGCATCTGGATCGGACACTTTCGCAAAGTCCCCGGCAAGGCCCAATAGGATTCGCCACTTTTTCAGTACACATCGGCACATACACTGAACACAAAAACAGCTTCAACTGCTGACTGCATCCGTACTGTATCAGAGGCGTGAACGATTTTAAACTGTAGTCGGCGTCTTGTTGAGCATCGTTTCCTCCTAAATTCGGCATGCCCGTCATGTTATAACCAAGTCCCATACATAACTCAACACCAATTGGTTCACACGTTCTCAGAGGTTCGCCCGAAGTATTTTCAGTTAAAACCAAAGAGAAAAAGAAAAACGAATATAAGAACATGTTGAACGAGGGCATTGGCGTGATCGCTGCACTGCCGAAATAACACGAACTCGTACTCTGCTCCGTCCGGCGGCACCACTCGCCTCTGAAGTTGAACGCGATGTGATTAAAGTTGCAAATCGCTAAGCACAACACCCGTTTTTCTTGTTTTGTGCCTTCCAGTTGCCGGGTTGTCGGATCTCGGAATTTACCTGAAATTTACTCATTTTAGTACCAGTTCCAATATGTGAGTTTAAAAAATGAACGCTTAAACTTCAACTTTTTGAATTTGCATTTTTAGTGACACAGTTGGATGGCCCGTCATTCTTACAGGCCAAGCAATTGTCCATTTTGTCCATGGCATAAATTGTCCTTGACATATTGCAGATTGTCCAGGACATAAATCCTATCTGAAAACCACCTACGCCATCATGTGCAGGGCAGTCCGTACTTTATTTCCAGTATGTTTTGGACATGCACAACAAAAGTTACATAGGTTTGATTTCGATAACACAAAAATATTAATCAATGAAAACAACTATAATAAGAGAAGAATCCATGAAATGATACAGATTAAAAAACATCAGAATGCGATGAATTTCAGATCAGACACAGACAGTCTTAGCTCTGTGTATCATACACTAATTAAATGAAATATAAACACCTGATATTGAGGGATTGCAAAGCAATTCCTAGGATGCAAAAAAAGGCGAAGGATAAACAGTTTTTTTTGTTCCGCTCGCTCGATATCGAATAAAATATGAAATTTCGTGACCAGTCAAATGTGAAGGTAGAAACAACTATATACGTAAGTTAAATTTAGATCTCTAAACAATAGATTCTAGTCTTTTTCCAGACATGTTTGTCCTGACTCGTCCTGACTGACTTCGAGAAAGACACCGAAACGTATTTGTGACATTTTAAATAATAAACAATAAAATTGACTGAAATCCAGGAAAATTTTTTGAAGTAAAGTATGTTTTGGACAACGAAATGTCATTTGTTAATTTTTCATAAACAATTTTCAACAAAAAATCGCATTTTTTTTCGTTTGTGAAATCGAAACCATCGAAGCAATCTTAATGGTGTAAATGGGTGAATTGTGGAGCATTGAATTACGAAGAGAATGAGAGGTCGATCGACCCGCTCGGATAATTAGAAACGGAGAAAAGTCGGGAAAACCGGAAAACTTTACGTTTTCTTAAACAATTCACACCTTGGCCATTTTCTAATATTAAGAGCTCAAATGTTGCTTACGTGTAGCTATTTATATATACTTTATTTGTGCGAAAGCTTTGCTTGGTTGGATTAATAATTTTCGCACAATTTCCATTTTTATTTTGTTGAGCTATTTTTTCGCCGAGGGCTCCTTGCTCCTGAGATTGTCCGATTGAAATTGAAAATATGGATTTGGAAACTAGATATAAGTGGCAACAAAACTTATATTCCAGTTTTTCGATAAACTGCGTTTAAGTGTGTCAAACAGAGTCTTGAATATGAGTGAAAACGGCCGAGCGCACAAAAGCGGTCGAGTGGTGGCGGTCGCTGCTGGTTGAGGGGAAAAGAGAACGCACGCGATGCGCGCATTTTGTAATTCTTTGCATTAAATTATTTCAGCATCTACTGGAGCTATTCCACCGATTTTTTTGGATTCTGGGGTATATGAACATGAGGAAATCGATTTTTTACGCAGATAAAATACTATGTCAAATTGTGAAATTTGCGTTTTTCAAGTTTATACTCGAACTTCAGATTTGAAAATTTTGACTGATAATGAACAACTTTTGTATTTATCATTTTTCATAATTTTTAAATAAATGGTTTAGGAGGGTTCAACTAATGAGGAAACGCCCTGTACACCTATGACGTTGAAGATATGTGTTAAAAATTCAATTTTGAGGCTTGCGCATGAAAGCATGGGTTGAGTGCTTTAAAAGCACTTTTAACACGAATACCATACAATATTTTCTCTACAAGCCGTAACGACCATAGTTGCTCCCTTTGCTTGAAAGATGGCATCAAATTTTAAATTTGTACTTTTCCTGCAAAAGTACAATGAAACAAATTAATGACATTATAAATACATTAACAGTATCATGTATCGAGTCTTTTGATTATAATAAACACCAGACGAGTGTTCTTAGAGCCTAACCCTCTAAGAAATCGGGCCTGGATATGGCAAGGAGCCAATGGCATTGGACGTCGTGGAATTAGAAAGTGTGCTTACAGCTGCAACGACTCTAAGCTTCCTCTTAGCCATCTTAATAGGATGGAGTCAACTATAGAGGGTGAGTAGTTGGTCCTGATGGCAAAGGACCTTAGGATATTTAACTAAAAGTTAATTAAAGGTACATTTGTGTGATTGGTGACCTATATTGGAGACAATCGGCCACAATCCGAATAAACGGCAAAACGTCAGAAAACGTCTGGATCATGAAAGGAGTGAGGAAAGGCTGCGTCTTGTCACGGCTTCTTTTTAACATATACTCAGAAGCAATATTCAGAGAACCACTTGACGAAACAACAGGAGGAGGAGTAGTGAATGGGAAGGTAATAAATAACATAAGGTCCGCGGATGACACCGTCATCATAGCCAGCAGTCCAAGTGAAGTACAAGGAATGATCCATAAAATAATCAAGCAAAGCGAACGATATCGTCCTTTCATGGACATATCCAAAAGCAAGACCATAGTCTTCTCCAAAACGCATAAAAATATAAGATTGGCCATAAAAGGAAAATATGTAGAGCAGGTCTCCTTGTTTAACTACCTGCGCACCTCGATAGATCAGGACCGTGACTCTAAAAGGGAAATCAGATCGAAAATAGAACAGGCCAGAAGGTCTTCGCTAGTATGAAGAAGCAGTGAGAGCTGGACCCTTGAACCCATAACGGAGAAGAGAATCGGCGCATTTGAGATGTATCTCTATCGACGCATGCTCAGAATTTCGTAGATACAGAAGATAACCAAAATACAATTTCCAAGACGTATGAACAAAGGAAAGGAACTGCTACAGACGATAAAAGAAAGGAAAACGCAGTATCTTGGACATATTATGAGGGGCAGCTGATACGAAATCCTGAAGCTCATTATCGAAGGGAAGATTCAAGGAAAAAGATCCATCGGAAGACGCCAGAACTCATGGTTAAAGGTCATCCGCAGGTGGTTTAGGCGCACATCCACAGATATATTTCGAGCAGCTGTTTCCTAAACCACGCAATGGGGCAATTGGTTGGCTGAACCAAATATGTACAGAGGGTTACCCATACTTAAACCGTCATTTTGTAAATAGATTTTATTGTTGAAAGAGAAAAGAGTTAGTCAGATCAAAGGAGACCATTATGTCATCTGGGGGTAAAATTAAATGTTTAGTTTTGTTGACAACAAAATTTTGAAAAAATAGTTCTATGGTACCCAAAGCATCCAAGGTATCCTGCTAAATCAAATTTCGCGCATCATTCGTCTTTCTCCGATCATTGTTTTGTTCCTGCTGATAATGCGAAAATCTTAGATAACGTTTTTGGTTCTTTATTTGGGTTGAAGTGGCTGGAGGATTTGGAGATTCATCTGGAGACCGTCAGAGTGGATTCTAAGTGCTTAAATAGGCAAGTTAGCTTGAACTGCGATTTTCCCCTCATTTTTAATGGATTATACGGATTTGACTCTGTAACTATCCAGGGATATATCATTTAGCTTTATTTCGATTAATCTCAATTTCCCTTTCATTTAATTTATATCGTTTTATCGTTTATTCTAAGTCGTTAATTCCAAATTGACCGCGCTATCAATTTCATTCTATGGCTGTGTTATTATAATGCTGTATCAATGTTATTACAATTTATTTTATTTCATCTTTCATTATTTTGTTAATTCTCCATAATAATAATTAACAATAGGTTGTCGAGATGGTGCGAGACTGCAAATTATTGTCTTTCACTCTGTATCGTAATGTTATTTCGTTCTCTTTGTAGCACTTTTATTTGTTCGTTTGTGATGCCTTCTGTCTGTTACAGTTGATTCTAATGCTTATCACTGTCCAAGCCGGTTGACGAATCATTTAGTTTTTAGTTCGGAATCATTAGTTTTTAAGTAAACAAAAATTTTATCAGTATTTTGCACGGATAAGGAAAGCAAAAATCTCCTTTTGGGTCCCAATATATATAACTTTTGCGCCAAAGTTTTAATATTCCATCTGTCTCTGGCTGTTCACCTGGCCAAATTCAAAAAAAGAAAAGAGATCCTTTCTTAGTCCCTTAGACTAATGCCTATATATGGGAACATAATACATATGCCCGACACTGTTAAATGTCTTAGGGTAACCCTGGATAAGAAACTGCTGTTTATAGAACATGTGAAACAGAAAACAAACAAGGCGATCAGGGCGTTATGGATCTACAAACGCAGTTTTGGAAAAACATGGGGAATTTCACCGAATTGATGATGATTGAATTGACGAAGAATTGAAATGATTTCAACAAAAGATGGAGTACTGGACGTAAGTCACCATTGTGAAACCTATAATCACATATGCCGCCGTAATATGGTGGCATAGATCCAAAATCAGTACATATCGACAGTCTCTGAACAAAGTTCAGAGGCTGGCGTGTCTGGGAATAACTGGAGCAATGTCAACACGGCCGACGGCCGCTATGGAGACACTCCTGAGACTGGAGCCTTTGCATTTATCCATCGAAGCTGAGGCCCTAAGAAGCGCTTACCGCATGGGTGACGGTGCCCTCAGGAAAGCGACGGAATTGGACACCGCGCGATCTTCAGAAAGCTGAAGACAGTCGAACCCATGGGATTGAAAGCCGATCGAATTAAAACTCTAAGCATTTCGGTACCTTTCAGAACTTATGTTCTGGATGAGGGTCGAGACGATGGAGCGACTCCATCAGCTATCACAGGAGACTCCGTATGGTATTCGGAAGGCAGAAAAACAGCATCGGGCATAGGCGCTGGTATAGTCGAAAGAGCAAGAATCGGGGAAAGGATTACCTTAAACCTTGGTACAATCACGACCGCTTGACGACCTCCACAACCATTGCGTAAAAACGAACTGCTAGATCTCAGCAGGAAAAAAATAAGTAGGACAGAGGACTTTTTAACAGGACACGCCCCCTGCAAAAAACACCTGTTCAGGATGGGACTGAGAGATCAATCGACCTGCAGAGGGTGCGAATTAGAGGACGAAACTACTCTACATATTATGTGTCACTGCAAGTCATATGCAACAGGTAGACGAAGACTCCTGGGAGCAGAGGAAGTTTTACCAGACCAGGTCTTGCGTACCCCCATCAAGATTCTTCCGGAATTCATTGAATACATAGGGATAATGAGGGAGTAAAATACCAAGGCACAATAGGACAGAAATGACCGCGGTGCTAGGTCAAACACCACTTCGGAGCTGAGGAAGGGTTTTAGTGGGTAGACAGCTAAGCTGGAGTCCTACACAGCACAGAGCACCGGAACATCATCTCTTACGCACAGAGAGCATTTCCCAAACCACACCGACAAAAAAACCAGTAAAGTTCCAAGTTAAGTTTAAATTTAAGACCGTTTTGTCGTTAGTTTGTATTTTAACTATTGTGACCTATATTTGACATGTTTTGTTCGGTGCTCTTGGGGATATTTGCTTGTGTTTTGCGAGTAAGTTGTCCACCCATTTTTCTTTCTATTTCGATTTGCATGATATCTCCCAGGGTATTAACCGTTATTTGTTGTTTTTTAGAGGCCCTGATGATGAATAATTGTCGAAAGCGCTTTTCTATAACTGATATTCAAGAGTTATTTTTAATATTTTTTAAATACATTTTCGTGACATACACACTTTATTACAAGGGTTTGTTTGATTAAATTAAAAAGGTTATTACTTCCAGTCTAAATTCATTTTAATTAAATTTAAATTTCAGCATATACAATAAATATTTTATTATTGTATGAGGATCTCATGCTCATTATTCTATTCCCCAAGGTGACACCTGCGACCCGAGCCGCAGGCGAGGGTCGTAAATCACTTAAGCCAATAATGGCCATAAGAACTGTTGTTATACGGTACTTTATCCACGACTAATTCGAGATTTGTTTAAAAGCCATACACCTGAAACTAGACCTTGCGAATTTCAATTTGACGCTGCATAGACCTTTGTATTCTAACGGTTTTGTCCTTGTCATTGTAATACACAGTGTGAAAGGTAAAAATACACATAATATACTTTCGTGTAGAAAAGAGCGATGATATACAGCGTGGCAAAAACCCGGAACACCCTTAACCACATAGGCATGTTTATGAAAAACGACAGTACCCGTTGGTTTTTAAAAATGTTTGAGAATTTTCAGAACCACATTGAATTATTTATTCCAGACTGCTCCAGAACCCCCGGCACACATCAAATTCAATTTTTTTAAACGGCATATCTTAAATTTTAGTCGATTTTTCAATTTTATTTAGGATTGTCAGTTGTTTTTCAGATATCACAATATTAACAAAATTATGGCTATTTTCATTGCATTAATTAATAGGGAAAAAAATACTTACAATCAATTTAATCCAACATAAAATAATTGAAAAGAATGTCCAACTCACTCACCCGATTTGGTTCGATTGGCATTTATTTGGTGGGAATATTTGAAAAAAATATTGTATAAAATCAAGGCGTTGGACTTAAGACGTTAAAAGTCACTTAGCCCATTTAATTAATGATTCGACTTTTCATAATTAGAATTTATTCCTACAAAGCGGTTGTTCACATCTAATAAACTTACTTATTGCTTACATTGTGGATTGGGATACTTCAGAAACAGTAGATGATCGAAATAAGGTAAGTTCTTTGAGAAATATTCGGGATCTTTCGTAGAACTAAACCATGGAAAGAAATTTGAAAAAATATTTGTAAAAGCAACAAAACAGGAAGTGTCACCGCCCTGGTGCGAAACAGTAATAGCGATTTAAAATTTAAGAGTTAGAAAAGAAAATATTCAAAATAATTTACTATCTAAAATACGATATTTTGATCCATTGCGAACTAGGGAATACTTATTTCCTCTCATTATTGAGATTAATAAGCATAGTAACATTTAACTAGACAGACACATTCAGAATTAGCTTAATATTGTTAGCCATTCAAGGCTTTTACTCTTTCCTGGAGCTTCATTTTGTTAGGCAATCGTCGCCGTAGGCAGATTTTGTTTCTTCTGCACTTGCAGTGTCTAAGCCCTAGGCCCACAGGGGGGAAGGGAAGGAAAGAACTTGGATTTTTGATATGCTGTTACAGCTTATTAAGGATCGAATTTTTGAAACCATAGCCGCAATGATTTCGGCTTCAGGGAGTAGCAGCAGTTGCACTTACTGCGGGTTTAGAAGTTGGGGAATTTGTATAGGGTTCGTGGCTGGTTCTTTCAGGACTTTTTGAGGGTTTTCTGGGGTTGGGAATTTTTTGGGTTTACGGGCGTAGGAAGCTCCTACTTTTACTTTATTGTTCAATGAGGTAAGCTTTCGCTCAGCCTCATTTCCCAATTTTAGGTTGGGGTTTTTTGGACATTTAAAATAACTGGCAGGGTGAGGCCCTCCACAGTTACAGCATTTTGCTGGAATATCGGTCGGTTTTACGCAGGTTTTGTAAACAGATGTGGCGGACTCCATGTCTATTTATGGGGCTCTGCAGCAGACTCAAACATTGATATAATGGAACGTTTTCAATCCAAAACACTAAGAAACATAGTAGCAGCACCATGGTTCGTACCCAATGAAATTATCAGAAAATACCTTCAAATTACTACAGTGAAAGAAGAAATAATAAACTACTTTAAAACATACAAAAACAGATTATCGAAGCATCCAAATGAATTAGCAAGAGAGTTACTTAATAATAGAAATGTGGTGTCTCGTTTTCGGAAACGCAGGAACTTGTTCAACTTGTAAATTTTTAGAATTACTTAACTTATTGTTCACTCAATTTAAATGTTTTGTAAATAAGTGATCATGCTTGTAAGAGTGCTTTACTAATGAGTGAACACTCACATGTTATTTCTTATGTTAACATTTTTTACTTATTGTCTCAGGACAGATTGTAAACAAATAAATGGAGTTAATAAAAAAAAAACCTTATTAAGGTCAAATAATGATGCAAATTGATTTTGCAAAAATTGTAAATGACATTCGGCCACACGTTCGTTTTAGAAGAATGTTGATCACGAAACTTTATTGTAAAACAGGGATTTTTCTCAGACCACGAGCCACAATCTTCTGCCGAGACATTCCTATTCCAAATAAAATGTTGCTTCATCAGAAAAAAGGGTCTTCTTCTAACTCTTCTTGCTATAAATCTTTCAATTGTATGGCAGAGCTTCCTACATTGCATGTAACTAGAGTTAAATGGTTATTGTAAAAAGAAATACTATTGTTTTCACTGCAAAAGGGTGTAATCGCATACTTACACGCTGTTTTAGTTCTGTTCAACTGGTTTTTCTAAAAATGTTTCATATTGCGAAAATAAAGATACTTGGGCAAAATTCAAATTTGTTGTTAAATCTCATAAACACCTGAAAAAGATTTACATTTGACAGTTGCAGTTTAGGTTTCAGACCGTGCAGAACTTAACAATTAAAAATTATCAAAAAAAAAATTATTTTATATAGTTGTAACTACGGATACATAAATTTTTTCACAATATATTAAATAGTCGTCGGGAAAGCCAAACTTACCTATAATCAAATTTAGCAGAACTTTAAGTGTACACAAACATGCCACGACGGTTCAATATCACTTTATCTATAGTTTCTCAAGTTAGACAACTTTGAATAGGTACAAAAATACCTAGTGATTCATATAATTTCCGCAATGTTTTTTGTCTAGATAATATCAAATATTTGAGTATTGCAACACACGCCTTTCAACCCGCACGGCTTCAGAATAGTCAGAAGCTAACTAGATTTTTGGTCTCGTCAACTACTCTTTTATATATTTTTTATGAATGTTTATATTTGTTTGGGCTTGGAGACGGCGGTTTTTTAGGATAAATAGAATAATTACATGGTGGCGAGTGAGCTTTGACTTCAGCACCTTGTTCAAACATACAGGGGGAGATTAGATACGATTTACAATCTAAAGCGGCGTTTTTTTCAATCAAGTAGACTGCCTTTGTGGCATGCATATATGATATTATATACTGCATTATATTATATAAGTACATGGTGTAATACACGGAATTAAGTTGATTTTAAGTTGTGCATGAAGCTGTCGATAAAAATGCTGTAGTTTAAATATGCAGGAACATTAAATTTGCACTTAATTAATTAATCTTAAATTTATATTACCGAAAAAATAGAGTCAGCGTTGAATCTGTGGTTTGTGAGTAGAAGTTGATTTTTTGAAGCGTTTGGTGTTAGTCTCCAGTTATAGAATCATGACATTGTATTGTTGGTTACTGTTTGGAGTCGTTCAGTCGCCTTTTCAGTGGTTTTGTCGTGTACTATAAGTGCAGTACCGTCGGCGTATAGTAATATGGTAGTAATAGACAGATTTGTCTATTTGGTTTTTGTCTGGTAAGTGGTAATTGTAAATGTCATGGCAGTATATAGTAGTAGTAAACATCTTTATTTCTAAAACAGGCTATCGACCTATCGGTCTTTCTGCCCTTGTTTAATACATGTAGTATTAGTCTAAATAAAAAACAAAGATGAAAATTCTCTTATTCTAGGTTAATAATCTTATTAAATAAACTTTCCCATTCTAATGACAAGAAAAAAATATTTTATTGTCCAGTAGTTGCGTTTGTAAGTGTTCGAGTAGCGTTGATGTAGGGAAACGGAAGCGGGATTGTCTGGTTGGTTTTGTAAGACAAAGGGGATTCAGTATGGTCCAGTTGTAGGGGTTGTTTGTCCATTTTGTCTGTAGATGTGTGAGTCTTTCCGAAATCTTTGTCATGTTTGTGCGTTCGTATAATAGTTGAGGGGAGGGGTTGTGTAGTGGGTTTTGGGGGTGTCTTATTCGTGTTATTAGTCTTAGTGCAATTTGTTCTGTTGTTTGTATATAACGTTTTGCCCTTTCTGCTCCGTTGGTCATGAGTATATGTCCATAGTCAAGCAAGGGTCTACAAATAGCTTTATATATTTTGGTGGCGGTGTTTGTGCTAATTCCTCTGTCTTTGTAGGTTAGTGATCGGAAATGTTTTGTTCTCTTTATTGTTTCTGCCCTGATGTTTCGTATGTGTTATTTAAGTTTGTAGTCAATTGTGATTCCAAGGAATTTTACGTCGTTTTTTGATTGTGTCGTTTGACCGTCTGCAGTTATTGTAGGGGAGTCAGCGTTGAGTCTGTGGTTTGTGAGCAGAAGTTGGTTTTTTGACGCGTTTGGTGTTAGTCTCCATTTATAAAACTATGTCATTGTGTTGTTTGTTAGTGTTTGGAGTCTTTGAGGTGCCCTTTCAGTAGTTTTGTCATGTACAATAAGTGCCGTGTCGTCTGCGTATTGTAATATGTATGCCGATCTGTCGATTTGATTTTTGTCTGGTAAGTTGTAATTGTATATGTCATGGCAGTTTATATTGTAGAGAAACGGTAAGGGCGGGGATCCTTGAGGGCGCCCTTGTTCAGGGGAAAAAGAAAATGACAGTGTTTTGTCAATTTGTACTTGTAGTTGTCTGTTTTCTATGGTGTGTAGTTTTCTATGGTATGGTGTGTGTTCTTTATGGTGTGTAGTAGATATGTTGGTGTGTCTAGTTTGTATAGTTTGTATAGTAAGCCTCTATGCCAGACACTATCAAAAGCTTTATTAATGTCCATAAACAGGCAAGCTGTCTTTCTGTCAGTTAGGTGGGTAGTTTGTATATTGTTAGTCAGAGTGAAGAGTGGGTGAATAGTCGAGTGTTGATGTTTGAATCCGAACTGATACGATGGTATGTACTTTCCGACCAGTTTTCCCAGTCGCTGCCTTATTATGTACTCAAAAACCTTGCTAAGTACTGGTTACAGTATAATTAGTCTGTAATTGCTCGGTTGTGTATTGTCCAGTCCATTTTTGGGTATAGGGATTATTAAGCCGTTTTTCCATGTTTTTGGGATTATGTTTATTCTGATGCAGTTGTTCAATTCAATTAGGATCAGTTTGTGTGTTTCTTGAGTTAGGCTTTTCAGGAGTTTTGCCTTTATTTTATCCTTTCCCGGTGCTGTGTTTTCGATATGCGCTACGGTTTCATCGTACTCTGAGTCTGTGATCAGTTTGTATGTATAATTTGGTGAGCTGTTGAAATAGTTCAAATACCAGTCGTTGATCAAGTTCCAGTTGTCATTGTCGAAGTTAGGGTTTGTCGATATGCTGAAGGCCCTTTGATAGTGTCTGGCGAACGCGTCAGCTTTCTCTTTGTCTGTGTACCGTTCTATTCCGTTTTCGTTAATTGTGTCAGTAGTGTTAGTTTTTTTGTATTGCGCTAGTTTCTTAATTTTTCGACAAAATGTTTTGCCTTTGTCTTTTCGCATTTCTTTACATGTTTCTAGCCATTTGTCTTGTCGGTATTGTCCAATCAAGGTTTTAATGTTTCCGTTGAGTTGGTTCAGTGTCTTTTTTAGGTCGTTATTTTGAGTGTTTGTATATAGTCTGTACAGTTCTCTCTTTTGTTTTATGAGTCTCAGTATGAATTTGGGTAGTGTATGTCGGTAGAAAGTATTTTTTATTTCCGGGATAAATTTTCCTATGGCTAGTGAAAGTTGTTGTTGTATGGTTTCTATTGAAATGCGCTCTGCTTGCGATTGAATGTAGTCATATATATGTTGTTTCACTTTGTCTATGTAAGTCTTTGTTAGGTTTAACTTTTTCTCTATAGGAGGAGTACTGGAGGTAGGTTGCGTATGTTGTAAGTCTATGTTAAACGTAATAGCCAGGTGGTCGGATCCAAGTTCGTTGGTTAAGTTTATGTTGTTGATGGTGTTTGTCAAGTTTCTTGTGTGCAGTAGAACATCTGGTGTTGAGTCTGGGTTTGCGGGCATCAGAAAAGTTGGTGGGGTGTGCTGTTTCATAAAGTCCGAATTTTGTAGAAATCTTTTAAGCTGTTTCGTTTTGTTTTTGTTCAGATTAAAGTCGCCTATAATTATTGCATATTTATAGATGCTTGCTTTGGTCAATATGTTTTGCTCTAAGTTGGAGTGTGGGTGTATGTATGTGAGAAATATGTGTATCAGGTCATTTAGGTAGGGTATCGTAAAATGTATGCAGTCGTTCAGAGGGTGGTTGAGGGAAGGAGGATTTGCTCTTCCGAGTTTAAATGTTGGTTTTAGGAGAGCTGCGACCCCGCCCCTGGCATGATTGATGGTATTTCCATGCCTATAGATATACTGCCAATTTCTGTACGTTGGTGTCTGTCCTAGTTTGGTTTTAGTCTCTACAAATATGCAGTAGTCTGTGTCGTTTTGTTCTATGTAATTGTAAATAAGTGTTTTTTTACTGTTAAGTCCGTTGATGTTGGCGTAAAGTAGTCTCATGTTGAACGGACTATGTTAGTGATTGTTTGTTTTAATTGTTCATGGGGTTCTGTCGAGGTGTTTTGGTTAGGTAGGAGCATGTCGAACATCAATACATACATATGGTTACCAAATAAGACGACCGAGGTGTCGATGTCAAAATGTTCTATAAATTGTTTTCTCATTTTTTTAATCAAATCTTCTCTGTTAGTGTTGGTAGACTTGTTAATTTGATGTTTGTATTTGTTTAATATGAGATCGTGAGTTGTTACTGGTGAGTGTTTTCTGTTACCTTTAGTTATCGCATCCGACACCTCAGACGTTCTCTTGTTCAGACACTTAATTTTAACGTTGGGGATACCACTGATCGGTGCTGTTGGTCTCTTCGGGCACTTTATGCTCCATGCCGCATGCTCGTCCGAGTTGCAGGCAGGGCACTTGACGGGAAGTGGAGAACTGCAACTGAATGTTGAGTGAGGGCCAAGGCATTTGTTGCATTTAGCTGGTGTTTTGTAGGTTTCGGTCCGGTGTTCAAAGGAGTTGCATTTGGTGCATGCAGCAGGGATCGGTGCTGGAGGTTTACTCTCCACAATCCTGAACACGCGTCCAAGGAAGTGCACTGCGCGGTCGCTCATCAATTTCTCATATGTCGCCAGGTCGCCCGTTATCAGCCTCATCAACAAGGTGGGACTGTTTCTCGCTCTGGATATTATTCTTTTGCAGAATCTGATAATCAGACCTGACTTTTCCAAAAGTTTCAGGAACGTTTCGTCCGTCATTTCAAGGTCCACTCCAGTAGCAACCACTGAATATGTGGCTGTAATATGGTGGTTTGATCTTTGTTGTCGGATTAGTGGGAGGTGATCATTTTTTTGTAGTTTGAATGTTGTTATCATGTTTTCTTGTTTCAGTTGTTGTAAAATTTGTGTTGCTTTGTATCATGGTTTTAATTAGAAAGTGATTATCCTGTCTGATAATCACATCCTTGTTGTTGGGGTTGAGTTCCTCCCATCTGATTGCAAGTTGGACTCTGGTGATGGTCGGCATTGCGTTCGCTGTGAATATTTGCGAATACGTTGGAAATCTTGTTGATGTTGTCTTGCTGTTTGTTGTTTGGTTTTTATCTGTTGTAGCCTGATGATCCAACGCTATTCGTTTGGCCTCAGGTGTTGGCGTTGTGGGGGTTGGCTGGGTTGGCTGGGTCGTCTTCGGTTTCCTACCACGTTTTTTTGTTTGTGGCTTTTTGAAGCCACCATCCTGGGAGGCATAATCCGATTCCGATTCTTGCGAATTCCCAGGGTTCATTCTTTAGTTTGAAGTAAACCTATATATTCTCGCTGAAGCGATAAATGCGTTTGAATTGTTCTAATTCTTTGCCGTAGTGTAAACGACCTTGCATATATATTCAATATTCAAAATATTCCAGCACTGGGGACGTCTTATCACCACGAAGCTCGGCTAGACACTGGCAGTATATATTATTTATTGTGTATACTTTGCTGACTGTATTTCAATTTAATCCAAAAGAAATTCTTGGGTTCCAGTCAATATTAATGTTTATTGTCAAAAAATTTTTTTACAAATACGTTTCGGTGTCTTTGTCCACCATCATCAGTTTGTCTAAAATGCACATTCACAGTCATCATTAATTTAAAACAAAACCTCTACTAGAATATACATACTAAAATACAAATTACAAACATATTAAAAAGTATATTAAAAACATAGGTTCACAGGTGATGAGTCAGGACAATCATGTTTGGGAAAAGACTAGAATTTATTGTTTAGAGATTTAATTTTTACTTACATGTATGGCTGTTTCCCCCTTCACAAGTAAAGTAAAGATTTTTCAATAGTTTGTCAAATGTCAGGCAGTCATTGGACAGCCTGTCCAATAACTGCTTTTGACATTCGTTTTCATTGCATAGATTTCTTCTAGCTTTTTAATTTGGTCTAAGTTTTATAAACCTATTTAGAAGCTTAGCAGTTATTGGACGGCCGTGCAATGCTAGAAAATTCATTCCTCACATTGCTGTTTCAGAGTCGAGAAAATCAATGATCTCTCAGAAAATGCCCACCCTATTTTTGAATATGTTAATTTAATCTGAATTAAATTGTCCGAAGTTCTGAAAGAAAAAAATTGTGCTTATTGAGCTTACTGTCTTTATATTTTAGAATTATATATGCTTGACGATATGATGCCTCTACCGGACGTAGGGGAACACTAATCCCAGGAACAAATATTTGTTGCGAATAGTCCAGAAAGCAACAAAAAATGGTTGTAACTGAGATCTTGATTACGTATTTAATAAAATATTACAATTCCAATGTATTCCTGGGTTTCAGTCAATTTTATTGTTTATTATTTAAAATGTTACAAATACGTTTCGGTGTCTTTATCCACCATCATCAGTTTGCCTAAAATATATATTTACAGTTATCATCAATTTAAATAGAAAACTTTCACCAAAATTCACATATTAAAATACAAATCACACACATATTAAAAAGTACATCCAGAACATTGGTTTTCAGGTGATGAGTCAGGACAAACATGTCTGGGAAAAGACTAGAATCTATTGTTTTAGAGATCTAAATTCAACTTACGTATATAGTTGCTACCAACTTCACATTTGACTGGTCACTGAATTTTCCATATTTTATTCGATATCAAGCGAGCGAAACAAAAAAAAACTGTTTATCTTTCGTCTTTTCTTTGCATTCTAGGAATTGCTTGGCAATTCTTCAATATCAGATGTTTACATTTCATTTACCTGGTCCAATCAGTTCATGCATGCGATTATCTAATTAGCGTATGATACACAGAGCTAAGATTGTCTGTATCTGATCTGAAATTTATTGTATTCTGATGTTTCTTAATTTGTATCATTTCATAGATTCTTCTCTTATTATAGTTGTCCTCATTGATCAATATTTGTGTGTTATCGAAATCAAAATCATGCAACTTTTGTTGTGTATGTTGTGCTAATGCTGTTGCATTTTCGTTAACCTTTCTTAAGCTATACTTCTGTTCGTATATTCTTTTCTTTAAATATTGCCCTGTTTGTCCTATGTATGTGTTGTCACAGTTCAAACAGTCAATCTTGTATATTACGTTAGGTGTGTCCAACTTATCGCTTCTAGGCTTAAATTTTGTAAAACATTCTTTTGCCAAGTTGTTTATTATTATTATTTATGTTGTTCTATTTATTTGCATTGTATATTTTATTAATTCTTTGTTTTATAATTGTTTCGAAGAATTCTTTGGGATAGTTGTTCATTATTAGTACCTTTTTCATTTTTTCAAGATTTTTTTTGTCTGTATCCACAATGTGCTAATAGTACATGTAATAGTACAAGTACATGCCAGACAGTGTCAGGTATGTACTGTCACTTGGTCCAAAGTTTTCTATTAACAAAAAACAATACAAACCGGTTCATGAAGTCATAGCAAACATCGAACATGGAATCTTCTCTTTAAACAGCGATAAAAAAAAACGAAATAAGAAGTAAGTTGTGTAATATATTAACAAATTTCAAGAGTGGAACGTCGAACAAAGGTGTGCCCAATGATATCAGTAGGCTTATATGTGAAACCAAAACTTTTTTAAATGAACACACAAACATCTGCGTGTTAACGGCTGACAAATGTAGCAAGACAGTTGTTATGATGAAAAGTGAATATAGAACAAAAATGCTAGCATTAATAAATGATGTAAAAACATATAAACCGGAAAAAAAAGATCTTACTACAAATATTCAAACAAAACTAAATAAAATAATAAATTCATGGCATAAAAATAAATTCATAACAGATAATTTAAAACGAACACTGTCTTGCAACAACGGCCGAGCACCATTTATATATGGCCTGCCAAAGCTTCACAAAGCAGGCCACCCATTAAGACCGATAGTTAGCAACATAAATGCCCCAACTTACCAATTGTCTAAATACCTGCCAGCTGTGTTGAGTAATATATTGGGAAATTCACAATATCACATTAGGGACTCATGGAGCTTCTGCGAGTTTATAAAAAACAGAAGATACCTGAGAACCATCGCCTAATATCGCTTGATGTGGTATCGCTATACACAAACATCCCGGTAGATTACTCAATACAGTGCATAAGAAATAAATGCTCTGACATTAGGGAACATACATCATTGCCCGAAGGTGAATTTATTGGGGCGGTAGAGCTGTGCCTTAAGTCCACGTACTTCCGGTACGAGGACAATTCCTATTCGCAAATATATGGAGTAGCTATGGGGTCCCCCATAGCTGCAACAATTGCAAACCTTGTAATGGAAAGTCTGGAAGAAAAACTAATACCTGATTTGGTCTTTAAGTGTGGATTTTTTAAAAGATACGTGGATGACTGCATAATGTGCCTGCCAAACCAAAAAGTTCAATACACACTAGATAAGTTTGATGCATTCCATGAAACCATTAAATTCACCATTGAGGAGGACAAAAACAGATCATTAAACTTTTTGGATATGACGGTTGTGTATGACAATAATGGGGAAATAAAAACAAACTGGTACACAAAGGATGTGTGGTCTGGTAGATACTTGAATTACCAATCATATGCACCTATACAATATAAAAAAGTGTGGTAACAGCTCTTACTGTTAGAGCGATAAAATTAGCACATTGTGGATACAGACAGAAAAATCTTGAAAAAATTAAAAAGGTACTAATAATGAACAACTATCCCAAAGAATTCTTCGAACCAATTATAAAACAAAGAATTAATAAAATATACAATGCAAATAAATGGAACAACATAAATAATATAAAAAAGAAAAAAGAGGGTGAAATCAGGTATGTATCATTACCGCACATACCAGAAATCAACACAAAAATAAAAAATGTTTTAAAACCGCATAATATTACTATAGCGGAAAAAACTAAAAACAACTTGGCAAAAGAATGTTTTACAAAATTTAAGCCTAGAAGCGATAAGTTGGACACACCTAACGTAATATACAAGATTGACTGTTTGAACTGTGACAACACATACATAGGACAAACAGGGCAATATTTAAAGAAAAGAATATACGAACATAAGTATAGCTTAAGAAAGGTTAACGAAAATGCAACAGCATTAGCACAACATGCACAACAAAAGTTGCATGATTTTGATTTCGATAACACAAATATTGATCAATGAGGACAACTATAATAAGAGAAGAATCCATGAAATGATACAAATTAGGAAACATCAGAATACAATAAATTTCAGATCAGATACAGACAATCTTAGCTCTTTGTATCATACGCTTATTAGATGATCGCATGCATGAACTGATTGGACCAGGTAAATGAAATGTAAACATCTGATATTGAAGAATTGCCAAGCAATTCCTAGAATGCAAAGGAAAGACGAAAGATAAACAGTTTTTTTTTGTTTCGCTCGCTTGATATCGAATAAAATATGGAAAATTCAGTGACCAGTCAAATGTGAAGTTGGTAGCAACTATATACGTAAGTTAAATTTAGATCTCTAAACAATATATTCTAGTCTTCTCTCAGACATGTTTGTCCTGACTCATCACCTGAAAACCAATGTTCTGGATGTACTTTTTAATATGTGTGTGATTTGTATTTTAATATGTGAATTTTGGTGAAAGTTTTCTATTTAAATTGATGATAACTGTAAATATATATTTTAGACCAACTGATGATGGTGGATAAAGACACCGAAACGTATTTGTAACATTTTAAATAATAAACAATAAAATTGACTGAAACCCAGGAATACATTGGAATTGAATTAAAGTACAGTCAGGAAAATATACGAAATAAAATATTACATCATACGTTTTCTTTTATAGTTCTGATATATTTATTAGGCCGATAACTACGAGTATAAGTCAAACTTGCAGTTATCGGCCTGATAAAACTTGGTGAATGCAATCATTAGGAACCAAATATCAGATAAATTCATCTACACATTCTAACCGAGATTGGCACGCCCCACCGTCAGGAGCGCTAAACTTATATTTAAAATCTATCATGTCAGTTTCAATTCTAAGAGGGGATGTTCTGTGAGCCCAAGCTTAAGCTTCCATTGTACAACCCGACCTTAAACCGCTATCTTAAGGAGCTCGACACTCGATATAAGTTTAGTTAATAAAATCTGGTTTTTCTAATATTGTCCCTGGCGGACCTTTGTGGGTCAAGTTCTTATTTTGTGGGCCATTAGGTGCATATAGTTCCACAATGCTACGTAATTATTAATAATTAAGTAACGCTGCAAGATACCGTTATATATAATAAGCCTAACTAGGATTTTCGTATTAGCCTCATAAAATTTAATAGACTTAGACTCTATTTAAAGGGTGGTTCTAAGTGGTATATTTCACTATAAGTCCTGAGCAGAATGAATGTAAGATGTTTCCCTTTGTATAAGTAAACAGGTCCAAAATAATTGCTTTCTACGTTAAGAGCTTAGAATGGACTTCTCGATGGAAGTTAAAGTAAACACTACTAGAGCGGCTTCGCTACAAAAAGGCTCGCGGGGCTGTTTGAATAAAAGCGCGGCTTTGCTGTAAAAGAAATATAACTGGGTAGATAACGGACTTCATATCTAATTATATCTCGCATACAAAAGGCAAGATTAATTTAATGCGCTCCAAAAATGTCGGTAGCTATACAAAGCGGTTTACTGAGTACCTAAACACAGCGCAAATATCGGTACCACCTCAAAGGCATATTTTTAATGAGGGCATTTATAAGATTCTATTTCTAACATTAGAATCAATATTTTCTAAAGAAGTTTATGGCTGGGACGTTTTCTGCATGAAGCAAAAATTGTAGGTATATTTCGTTTAAACCATGTTTTTTTCAAACTTTTTACGGTTAAACTTGACCGATGTAAAGTATCAAGGATTTAACTTAGCTAGCTGTGTAATAAATAACTGCTGTAGACGGTCCCAAGCCCGTTTGAGAGGACGCTTGAGCGTGGAGCTAACCACCCTTTCAAAGCAGGAAAAAAGTATTGGTTATGAAGAAGCAACAGAAGCCTCGGATCAGGACGGATACTCGACGACGAATAACGCAAGGAACAAGGAAAGATCAAATGAATATTGGAACATGGAACGAGCTCAGTTTATATCGACCGGGTGCAGCAATAAAAGCGATCAAAGAAATGGAAAGAATGAATATGGATATCACCGCTCTGCAGGAAATACGTTGGCCTGGAGTGGGTCATACTGACGTTTGGAATTCAGTATTTGTCTATAGTGGCAATGAACAAAACGCCCACGCTTTCGGAACAGGTTTTGCACTCAAGCAATCTCTGCTGAATTCAGTTTTAAGATTCGAGCCACTTGGCGACAGGATGTGCTATATTAGGATAAAAGGCACGTTTTACAACTACTCGCTTATATTGGTGCATGCACCAACGGAAGACAAAGATGAGGGTGTAAAAGATCTGTTTTACGAAACTTTGGAGAGGAAACTAGCCCAACTTCCCAAACAAGACATAACACTCATCTTGGGAGATTTCAATGCGAAAATTGGACAAGAAGAGGCGTTAAGACCTCATTTGGGCTTGCACAGCCTGCACATTGCTTCCAACGACAACGGTCTAAGAGTGGCAGATCTTGCAGCATCAAGTAATACGTTAATAAAGTCCACTAGACGTGAGAAGCTGCAGGGGGAGGGGGGAAATGTCGATTCAGATCATTTTCTGGTCAAAGCCAAGATCAAAGTCAGAATATCTACAGCAAAGAACAAGCGAACCAATCGTCTCTCTCCTCAGTGGGATACAGAAAAGCTTCATCAGACAGAGATAAGAGCACAGTATCAGGAAAAACTAGAGCGACTTATCAGAGAAAATACTAACCACACGCAATACTGATATGGATACGCATTGGAAGTTTATATCAGGAACAATTACAGAAGCAGCTCGAAAGGTGGTAGGGGAGAAACCCAAGAGACAACACAAAAACCTGTGAAAGATTCTAAGAGTGACATCTACCCCTCCTAGACGGTAGAAACAAGAAGGCTAATAATATTTATTTAAAATGTCCCCCTAACAAATAAAATTGACGTGTCTCTCGGATGTTTCATTTTTCCAACTGCAAGAAAGATATTAAGGGTGGTAAATTTTCAAATTGACACCCCGTATATCGATCGCGGTGTTTCCGGTGGGACACCTTGTATAAAATGTTTCGAATTGGATGTGTCAGAATTAAGATCTCGTAAACCGTAAGACATGCAAAGTAGGTTAAAGTAGGGCAAAGTTGCGCATTTTTATTCTTAATAAAATGGTGTTATAAAAGTATAGAAATTCCCATGACTTTCAGAAATATTCGAAAAAAATCGAAATTTGCTCGAACGATTTAATTTTTTTGCGATGTTATTTGGAGATATAGTGCAGAATAATTGTTACATTATTAGAACACGTTTTGATTCGCTATAAGATTATTTTATCAGATCTGGAATTCAATGCTTGTTTTTTGGCCCACCATGATCAACTTATTGTTGTTATTTATTATTTTAAATTATAATTAAGACCTGTATGTTTTCCACCTGTTTATAAATTCTAGGGATAAAAATAAAGTGACTGTAAATTATCTTTTCAAATATTAGCAGTTGCTTCGCAATATCATATTCATCATTTTATTATCAGAAACTATAAGTACGACCCTGATTTAGATTATTAATATTAAGGAAAAGTTTTAGAGTACGACTTAATAAGACTCTCGTATTTAATAACATAAGATTAACAAAATACTCACGTTGTTTTTAGCACCGAAGTCTGATATAATCAGTTATTTCTTTTTGTATCAAATGAAATAATAACAAATTTTGTTTCCCTTTTTTTACTTTCTGTGGGGTGGAATAAAAAATGCGCTTTAGAGTAATGTAGTAATAGAGAATCCTGGGCAATTAAGGATACATATTCAAAGTACGCTTCGCAACGCAAGGCGCAGTTCAATAGCAAGGACAGTTTATAAATTATGTAGGAAAAAGGAGCGATGTGTGGTACAAATGGTAAATCTTTTTGAGTATTGAGGGAGATGAAAATAGTATATCAATTTTAATGTTGTCATTATTATTTTAAGTTTAGTACTTATTTACATACATAAGACGGTACATAGTTATTCGTTGTTGATACGTTTTACTCAGTTTATTTCCAATAAATAGTTTAATTGTGTGACTGAACAACCTAAATCTTGTCAGTTGTACCAACAATAAATTTTAATTTAGAGCCGTACTTACCGATTTTGATAATAAAATATAATTTATGAAATTGCAAAGAACCGGCTAATAAAAAAACATATATAGTCACATTATTTTGGTACATAAAATTAATGAACAGATGTCAACCATACAGGCCCGTATCCAAAAGGAAATAGTTGATAATAACGAGTTAAAATGCAAAAAAAATTATTTCAGATCGGAAAGTATAATTTTGTAGAGCGAGTTACATAGCCATACCCACCTGACTCTGCAACTACAATACTAGGAAACCACCATACTCCAACATTCCACGAGTCAGCAGAAGTGTTTTCCTCATTTGACTGTTTTGCATGAGAACTCATTCTTTGTAACCACGTTTTGGAATTAAGTAGCTAAATAAATTGTCGTTGTAATAATAAAAACTTTTTAAAAACGAATTATATCGTTAAAGTTTCATAATTAGCGTAAAGTGATGTTCTAATAATGTGGTAATTTTTTCAAAATATCTCTTCAGATAAGGTCAGATAAACACAAAAATAATTTGATAAAGTTTCGTTTTCTTCGGATAGAAATTGGAACTTTTTTACTTTTAAAACGCCATTTTGTTAAGTCGGAATATCGATATCCGAATGCTAACAACTCGAACTTGTAACACCCTGGATATTGACCGAGTATCATTTAAATTAAATCCTGCTGAAACATATACTGGATCATAGACATACGTTTATCAACAGACACCTACAATTACTAGGAATTGGTTATGTCCACAATATAGAACGGAGGAGGAAATATCGAATCACCTATTAGGAGTCTGTCATCGCTGGTCGTCTATTAGGAGGCGCCTTGTTGGGGCATCCTCACTCTCCTGCATGGAACTGTCTTCCTTAGAGTGGAGACGGATTCTTTCCTTCGTCAGGGAGACGGGACGTCTTGGTGACGAAGGTCCGGAGTGGTAAGGTGGGGGAGGAATGGCGCAAAGGGCTTTTAAGGCCTACTCGCCGGACCCATTCGGGTCTTCCCGTTTATAGTGAACGCACTGAATCAAGCAATTTCAATTCATTACAACGGTGCTTCGCCCACCAAAATATCCAGATGGGCTTCAAATTGTTTCAGTAGGCTTGACTCTATTGGCTGAGATAATTAAGTTGTTAAAATTTATCTTGTTTTTTCAAACAAGAGTCAAAATCCCTGAGTACAGAGTGTTTCAGAATGGGTGTCATTCATCTGATAACGTTGCTCCGGGATATTTAGGAAGTGCTAATGAAAAATATTAATTACTAGCACAGAAATGTGCTATTACTGTTCTTGACTCTCAGCTCTTAGAGTTTGACCCATTCCTCCCGTCTTCCCTGTATTTACCAATAGCCGAAATATAACCATTTTTTTTTCTTTAGGAAAACTTTAAATTGGTATAACTTTCAATCATAGTTGGGTATATTTTCCTGACTGTACTTTAATCACTTCAAATTATTCCTGGGTTTCAGTCAATTTTATTGTTTATCAATCAAAATGTTACAAATACGTTTCGGTGTCTTTCTCCACCATCATCAGTTTGTATGTCTAGATGTTTCTACCTTCACATTTGACTGGACATTTTGAATCTGGACATCAGAATGTCCAGTCAAATGTGAAGGTAGAAACATCTAGACATACAAACTGATGATGGTGGAGAAAGACACCGAAACGTATTTGTAACATTTTGATTGATATGTGAACAATAAAATTGACTGAAACCCAGGAATAATTTGAAATAACTTTCAATTTAATAGTCGAGCGAAACCAATACATGTAATAAAGAACTATTGTATGCAAAGTGAACATTGCTGCTATTGAACTGCTTATTGCTGAATTCATGCTGCATACTTCGATTAAGACCGATTTTAACTAGATATCGTCAAAAAACTGACGCATACATGGACAACCATTTAAAGCCAGGACTACATCCCTACCGTTCTAAAAATGTTGTTTATTTTTGTCCTAATACTGTGTTGCAAAATTCTCCCTGTAGCTATGAGATTGTAGTCTAAAAGCCATTTTGTTCTTGTAAAAATACATTTTTGAATCAACATTTTTGTGCAATCAAAAAATTTGGTGAAAATCTAATCAAATGCAGCCCACTTAACACTGATCAAAGAAGCTGTAGAAGCTGGTGCTTGGAGTAGAGCTTGGAAGCAGGGGTTTGTTTATCATGTGTTACACTTTGCTTTATGATAAAACCGTGCCGTTAGATCACACAAACAATTCTGATGGTTATGAAGAAGTTTCTTTTGAAGTCTCATGTTATGTGAGGTCCTGTGATAAATTTTGTATAGGAACCTCATACACTGAGTATAAACATTGAAATTCAGTTATTTTAAACGTGTAATTCATTGCAATTGCGGATAGTGAACAATGTTAATGTTACAGTTATAAACTGACACGATCACCTTTTAATTTACTGTATATGTTCATCAGTTTACCTTTGTTGATATATGTGTTACAGTTAAATTTCGAACTTGGCTAATCTCGACATTAACCGGTTAATCTCGAATTTAACACAAATGTAATGTTAATGTCGAAAGAAATTCAGATAATTAATATTATCTGATAAAGCAGAGTTTAGCCATTTTTGCTTGTTCATGTTGAATATATACATTGTGAATAAACTATCAGTTTCTACAAGAATTGCACAAAGAAGGATGGAACGAAGTATGCTGGGAATACATCGAATGGATCCGCCAGAAAACAAAGGTAATGGACATTGCTGAACACGTGGCAAGACTGAAGTGTAAATAGGCGGGACATCTCATGAGAACAGAGGACAATAGTTCGACAAGGAAAGTGACCGAATGGCGACCAAGAGGATGCAGAAGAAACCCAGGAAGACCAAAGACTAGGTGGAAGGGCGATATCCAGAAAGTAGCGGGGGTGAAATGGATGAGTAGAACAGCTGACAGAACCGGATGGAGACAACTTGGAAAGGCGTATGTTTAAGGATGGCGCGAGACATTCTGAAAATTATGAACTCTAGACGAAACCTCTGGGGAACAATTTTTGGCAATTTTCCATCATGTTGTATAAATAGAAGTATTACCCAAAAATGGACTGGACAATACACAACCGAGCAACTACAGACCAATTACACTACTTCCAGTACTAAGCAAAATTTTTGAATACATAATGAAGCAGCGGCTTGAAAAAGTGATTGGAAAATATATACCTACCTACCAATTTGGTTTCAAACAGCATCACTCGACTGTTCATCCGCTCTTTATTTTGGCCAACAATATACAAACTACCCACCTAACTGACAGAAAGACAGCTTGCCTGTTTATGGACATTAACAAGGCTTTTGATAGTGTCTGGCATAGAGGCTTACTATACAAACTATACAAACTACACACACCAACATATCTACTACACACCATAAAGAATTTACTAGAAAACAGACAACTACAAGTACGAATTCACAAAACACAGTCATTTTCTTTTTCCCCAGAACAAGGGCTCCCTCAAGGATCCCCGCTCTCACCGTTTCTCTACAATACATACTGCCATGACATATACAATTACAACTTACCAGACAAAAATCAAATCGACAGATCGGCATACATATTACAATACGCAGACGACACGGCACTTATTGTACATGACAAAATTACTGAGAGAGCAGCTCAAAGACTCCAAACACTAACAAACAACACAATGACATGGTTTTATAAATGGAGACTAACATCAAACGCGTCAAAAAACCAACTTCTGCTCACAAACCACAGACTCAACGCTCTCCCCTACAATAACTGCAGACGGCCAAACGACACAACCAAAAAACGACGTAAAATACCTTGGAATCACAATTGACCACAAACTTAAATTCACTAAACATATACGAAACATCAGGGCAGAAACAATAAAGAGAACAAAACACTTCCGATCACTAACCTACAAAGACAGAGGAATTAGCACAAAGACCGCCACCAAAATATATAAAGCTATTTGTAGACCCTTGCTAGACTTTGGACATATACTCATGACCAACGGAACAGAAAGGACAAAACGTTATACACAAACAACAGAACAAATTGCACTAAGACTAATAACACGAATAAGACACCCCCAAAACCCACTACACAACCCCCCCATCCAACTACTATACGAACGCACAAACATGACAAAGATCTCGGAAAGACTCATACAGCTACAGACAAAATGGACAATCAACCCCTACAACTAGACCATACTTAATCCCCTTTGTCTTACAAGACCAACCAGACAATCCCGATTCCGTTTCCCTACATCAACGCTACTCGAACACTTACAAACGCAACTGACTAGTGGACAATAAAATAATTTTTGCTTGCCATTGAAATTTTATTTAATAATATTGTTGACCTAGAATAAGAGAATTTTCATATTTGTTTTTTATTTAGATTAAGACTACATGTATTAAACAAGGGCAGAAAGACCGATAGGTCGATAGCCTTTTTTAGAAATAAAGATGTTTTCTACTACTACTAAAAGTATTAATTTTGACTCTCGTAAAGGTTAAATAAATAACAATATTGTTTGTATTTGTTTATTTAGAATAAGTTTGGCTACGAATTGTATGCATTATTAGACAGTGAGACATATAAATTCGCTACATACATTTTTCTTCCTTAGGTATTGGGTCTAAGTTTCGAATTAATTTTTACCATCTTGGCGTAAACTCGGCTGAATTTCAGAACAATTCATCCGGGACTAATGTTATTTAAATTTAGGAAATGAACGCTTTGAGTACTAGTAACTAATTATAATCAATAAGTTCAGTTACAATGTATAAAATTCTGTATTTTTCAGGTGTTACCAAGAACTACCATAACGACTCCATCCTTGATTTCCGCTAAGTCCAATACTAGATAATAATCCATTAGTTGGTACTGCCAGTGAGCCTCCTAAGGAAAGCGGTGCTCCCTGTACAACCGGATATGCTTGTGCTACTGGATATGGTTCTGATACTCGTTGTATTACGGGAACTGGAACTTTCTGAATAACTGGATAGGGTTGCGGTACTGGAACTTGCTTTTCCACAGTTACGGGAACTGGGTGGGGTACCGGGACTTTTTGAATAACTGGGTAGGGTTGAGGTACGGGAACTTCCACTCTTTTCTCTACTGGGTACGGAACGGGGTGTGGAACTGGGACTCGTTGAACCACTGGGTACGGTTGAGGTACTGGTACTCGAACTTCTACTCGTTTTTCTACAGGATACGGTACGTTACGAATAACAGGGTAAGGCTGAGGAACTGGTACGTGCACTGGAACTTCCACTCGTTTTTCGACGTGCACCGGGACAGGGTGTGGAACTGGCACTCTCTGAATAACAGGATATGGTTGTGGAACGCGAACCTCTACTCTCCTTTCTACCGGAACTTCCACCCTTTGGACTACCGGATAAGGCTGTGGAACTAGAACACGAACAGGAACTTCAACTCTCTTTTCTACCGGTACGGGAACTGGATGAGGTACCCTTTGAATCACTGGGTAGGGTTGAGGAACAGGAACTTGGACTTCCACTCTTCTCTCAACGGGAACTGGTACTTGATGCACTACTGCTGCTGGTTGAGAAGATGCAATTGGTATTCTGATGTCTTGGACAGATGGTGTCTGAATTGCATTAGAAAATTGCAATCCTTGCACTCCTGAAGCATAGTTGATTTGATTGGTTAGGAGTGTTGGATTCCCAAGATTGGAAGATAGAATGTTCAATCCTTGAGTACCAGCGACGCTGTTCAAGCCTGTTGATAATAAATCTGGCCGATTGGGAATTGAATTGATAGAAAGAGAATTTAAGTTGTTAAGTGCCTGTAGTTCTGTAGCGCTATATATACTACGTTTTGGTTTGGGGGTGTCTTTCCCATAGGATGTAGCGATGAGCGCCAAGAACAACAGGATCTGAAATAATAAATCAGAGTAATAAATAAACGTGTAGTATTTAAAACTACATGATACTTTCCTCGTAGATTTAAAACTGAATTTGGTATAGTTTTTATTGTTTGGTACTGAGAACTTTTCAATTTCGATAGCTTATGGCCACTTATGCTGGAGTGTATGAAAAGTTTGAACGTAGTAATGAAACATAAGCGTTTCCGCAAACTATAAATACAGTTCATAACCAGTACATATAGTACCATAGAGATAGTTTGCAGTCAGTTGGAGTCCACCAATAAGTGCTTTGAGAATAAAATATTGTTCTTTGGCACAAAGACTTTGTTATAAACTTTACCAGCTTAAAACCCCCAAATACATAATTCACGCAATCAGAAACCTACTCACAAACAGACACCTAGAAGTACGCATAGACAATACCCTCTCCTTTGCTTTCTCCCCTGAACAATACTGCCACGACATACACAATCACAGTCTCCACGACAAAAGACACATTGACAAATCTGCTTACATACTACAATACGCCGACGACACTGCGTTGATCGTGCACGACAAAACTACAGTAAAAGCAGTACAAAAACTTCAAACACTAACAGACAATACAATTGCTTGGTTCTACAAATGGAGACTTCCACCTAACGCCACGAAAAACCAACTACTTTTACCATACCATCAAATTAAAGACGACTCTCCATCAATAACAACAGACGGAAACAGAATCAGACCAAAACAAGAGGTAAAATACCTAGGAATGACACTGGACCAAAAACTAGAATTTACAAAACACGCACAGATCGTAAGAACAAAAATCATTTAACGGACAAAACACTTCCGATCACTGACGTACAAAGACAAAGGAATTAGTACAAATACCGCCACAAAAAATTACCAATCAATATGTAGACCTCTGCTTGACTACGGACATATACTGACAGCGAATGCATCTAGGAAAACTAAACAACACATTCAAACAACAGGACAGATTGCCCTGAGATCAATAACGAAAATAAGACATCCTCAAAACCAACTACACAACCCCTCAAATCAACTACTCTACGAACGAACAAAAATAACGCGAATAACAGAAAGACAACTCCAATTGCAAACAAAATGGAGAAAAACAATCCCTACAACTGGACCCTACTGAATCCCCTTTGCCTCACGAGACAAACGAGACAATCCCGCTTCCGCTTCCCAACAACAACACTACTTGAACACTTCCAACACGACTGAACAAACCTGCTAGACGATAAAAAGTCATGACATAGAAGAGATACATATTTTTTTGCTTTGTAATAGTTTTAAGTTTACAGTTAAGATAGTTTAAGTTAGAAAATGAATACAATACATGTATATATGCAAGGGCAGAAAGGCCGAGGGCCGATAGCCTATTGGGAAATAAAGATTATTAAAGATATAATATATATATTGTTCTTTTTAAGAAAGATTCATAATAATCAATAAAATGTGCACAGTCGGTACGTAACGTTGTTCTTGAAAGAATATTTGATATTTCTAGAAGTATATCATCTTGTTTTCTTAAGACATAAAATTGCCTTCAAAGTATCCAGAATCTGTTGATTCGAAAATTGTCGAATTTGAAAAGAAAACAGCCCCTAAGATAAATTATCTCTTCTTCTTCTCTTCTTTCTTCTCAATACAGTAAATTAAGAAAGCTGATGGTAAACCAATCTAAGTAATTAGTTACTATCCCCGATTATAGGGAGCATATATTTTCAACAATTCGAGAGATTGAATTATAAACTATATTCGAGAAATGCTTTGTTAAGAAAATACATGATGCTTGCGTTTGTCTTAAAAAAATTAAATTTTTTGACTGTTGACTGACTGGTATTTTTGCAGGTGATAACTGCCAAAGAAGAAACACATTTTGAAATAAAATAAAAATTTTTCGTTTTGTTAGTGGCGTCCGCACTAATACGTTAATGAGTGTTTGCAAAGAAAAAATTATACGCCACTGCTTTTTCATAGAATATAAATAACTTTTGCATTCTTGATTCAGTTTGAAGGAAAATAGGAAAATAGTTAAATAGAAACTTATTTAATTTGTCTGTGAAATTTAGCGCTTTTTGGCGAAAAATAAAAAATAACTAATACTTATTTAATAAAACTGGAACATAATAAAATCGTAATTTCAATCGATTGTGTATCACAACAACAAAACTTAAAGAAATTGCTCGAAGTGTGGTCGACCCACGTCAATACATTTTCGTCATAGTCTAGCTATGATTGGGATTCTGCTGTACATTATTGCAGACTTGCTGGAGTAGAATAAACTTTGTCATTTACATGTAAAAGCATGCATTTTAACGTACAAGTTTAGTGGATCAGGATCCGGTGATCTTGGTGGACAGGCCATAGTTAACAATTCCATTGACTACATTATCAATCATTTCATTCCTTCCTAGCCGGCCAATCCATCGTCACGGATAATTAACATTTAGCCATTCTGTTACAGCGATTCCAAAATGCTGCTCTGCCGTAGATGGTCCCTGTTTTTCCTGCCCGTTTGAGAAAAGAGGAGGGTTGAGCGTGGAGTTTACCACCCCACCTCGCAAAAAAAATAATGGTTATGAAGAAGCAACAGAAGCATCGGATCAGGACGGATACACGACGATGAATAACGCAAGGAACATATCTTCGGCGTACACCGAAACGTATTTGTAACATTTTAAATAATAAACAATAAAATTGAGTGAAACCCAGGAATATATTGGAGTGAATTAAAGTACAGTCAGGAAAATATACGAAACAATGGAAAGAATGAATATGGATATCACCTCTGTAAGAAATACGGTGGCCTGGAGTGAGTCATAGTGACGTTGGGAATTGAGTACTTTTCCATAGTGGCAATGAACAAAACGCCCACTCTTTCGGGACAGGTGCTGCATTCAAGAGATCTCTGCTGAACTCAGTTTTAAGATTCGAGCCACTTGGCGCCAGGATGTGCTATATTAGGATAAAAGGCACTTTTTACAACTATTCGCTTATATCGGTGCATGCACAAACGGAAGACACAGATGAGGATGTAAAAGATCTGTTTTACGACACCTTGAAGAAGAAACTAGCCCAACTTCCTAAACAAGACATGATACTCATCCTGGGATATTTCAATCCGAAAACTGGACAAGAAGAGGCGTTAAGACCTCATGTGGGCATGCACAGCCTGCACAATGCTTCCAGCATCAAGTAATATATTAATAAAGTCCACTATGTTTGAACACAAAGATATACACAAAATGGCATGGGTATGTAATGATGGTGTAACCAGGAACTAAATAGATCACGTTATAATTGATGCAAGACACGGACGTAATGTACTAGACATGAGAAGCTGCAGGGGGGCAGATGCCGATTCAGATCATTTTCTGGTCAAAGCCAAGATCAAAGTCTAAAGAATATCTACAGAAAAGAACAAGCGAACCAATCGTCTCTCTCCTCAGTGGGATACAGATAAGCTTCAGCAGACAGAGATAAGAGCACAGTATCAGGAAGAACTAGAGCGACTTATCAGAGAAAATACTAACACCACATAGAATACTGATATGGATACGCATTGGAAGTTTATATCAGGGACAATTATTGAAGCAGCTAGAAAGGTGGTAGGGAAGAAACACAGGAGACAACACAAAATCCACTGGTATGATCAAGATTGTGAAGATGCTATGGAGAAGAGAAATACTGCTAGACTCAAAACGCTAAAAAGTCCCACAGACGAGAACACGGAAACACACAAACGACTAAGAACCCTAGGGAAGACACTGTTAAAAAGAAAAAAGAGAGAATGACAAGACAGAGAATTAATTGCACTAGAGCAAGAAGGAAAAAATAACAAAAACTTTCTACCAAGAATTACGCTCCACAATTGCAGGGTTCAGACCCAAGACAGACAATATCTTAAAGAAGAAAAATGGAGATCTAATAACTGACAAAGTAGAAATATTGCAAACATGGAAAAACTATCTCCATCATCTGCTTAATAGAGCAACTGGTGAAGAGGAGGAAGCACCGGATCTGCTGGCTGCGGAACAACCCAATGATATCCCTTCGAAAGAGGAAATTAAAAATGCAATAAAGAAATTAAAAAATAATAAACAACCCTGGCGGAGACCTAATCACAGCAGAACTACTTAAATTCGGTGGCGATACTATCATAACACAGCTGCAAAACCTCACTAAAATCATATGGGAAAAAGAAGCTATGCCTGATGACTGGAAGGAGAATATTATGATACCGACCTACAAAAAACACGATAGGACGGTCTGCCAAAATTACAGAGGGATAGCACTAATCAATCAAGTCCTATCGAACGTAATTCTTCTAAGACAAACCTCCTTCACCGACAAAATATTGGGAGACTACCAGTGCGGTTTCAGAGCAAATACGTCATCAACGGACCAGCTGTTTACCATTAGGCAATTGCTAAAGGAAAAGAGTTGGGAATTCAATCAAGACCCCAACAGTTTTTTTATAGATTTCCAGCAGGCATACGACAGCGTAAAAAGGGTCAAAATATGGTGTGGAATGGCTAAGTTTGGCATCCCATCTAAGCTGATCAGAGTAACCAGAGCTTCTTCTGAGGGTTCTAGGTGCAGAATAAAGATTGGTGATGACCTCTCTGTGAGACGCACTATCACCCACGCTTTTTAATATCGGATTGGAGAAAGTAGTAAGAGAAGCCAAAATCGAAACCCAGCTATTCGGAGCATGTGGATCAAACTTGCTGCTAGCATATACCGACGACATAGACGCGGTGAGCATAAGCGTCATAAAAGCAAAATAACTATTTTACAAAATCGAAGAAGAAGCGGCATATATGGGGCTTAAAGTCAACGAGGCCAAAACAAAATACATGCATGTCTTAAAACCAGGCAGAGCTAGCGTCGGACAAAATGTGACCATGGACATATATAACTTAGAAAACGTAAAATAATTCAAATACTTAGGGTCAACAATCACATCCGACCACGACATGAGTAAAGAACTCAGAGACCGCCTAAAGTCAGCCAACAGGCGCTTATACGCACTAAAGGATATACTAGAGCCCAAATACGTGACTAGGAGAGCGAAAATCAAAACGTACCAGATCATGATAGGACCAGTGGTAATGTACGGCTGCGACACTTGGACTTACGGTGCGAAATGAGGAACTCATTCGAAGATTCGAGAGAAAAGTCTTGAGGAAAATTTTCGGACCCACCAAAAACCAGGATACGAAAAGCTACCGAATCAAAATAAATGCAGAACTAAAACAAATATACAATCAACCAGAACTGATTAACCTCATAAAGGCACAAATGTTGAGATGGGCAGGCCACGGCCCTCCGGAAAATGCAAGGACCTCGACCGAAACGAAATAACTCTTCCGTTCCGGTTTCGGTTCAAGGCAAATTTTTAAATTTCGGTTCGGTTCCGATTCCAGCTTCAAAAATACTAAAACTACCTTATTCCAAAAAATTGTTATTTTGTGATTTATAGATCTTGTCAATTGGGACAACTAGCCGCAAATAATTGCTGGTATATTTTCTCCCATTGACGGCGTCGCGGCGCCGACTATTAAAGCGATTCTAGGAACTTACTAAAAGAAGTGCCGACACTTTGTCGGCACATTAATACTGACACCGCGGCTCACAGAACACAGAAATACTTTTATATTCATTTGCAGGAGGGTAAATTATTATTTTCATTTGCTTCTAAAATGTAGAGTAATTTCTTTCAAGCCTTACAAGCAGAACCGAAAAAACCGTAATAAAATATTGCGGTTCCGGTTCAGCACCTAAGAGTTGTTAATTTAAAATATGGGTTCAGTTTCGGTTCCGGCCCAAAATCCGAAATGGGTATCGAGAATGGTCTAGAAGTTACGGAAGACCGAGACAGATGGAGGCAAATTGTTACCTCAGCCAAAGCCCATCAGGGGCTGTACCGCTACGGAGTAGCAGTAGCAGTAGATTCCAAAATGCTGAGGGACTTCAAGCAGCTGTATCAAACTTTGGATCTGTCTTAAGTTAAGTCGTAAATCATCATGTAGTCCTGTAGGTTATTAGTAAAAAATTTAACGGATAGTTCTGAATTCACTATTATTAAAAACCACATATCAAACGTTTATTGAAATTTCATTTTGAAATGATCGTGAAAATTATGAAAAAACTTGAAAATTATGAAAATTCGTTACGTCACGTCTACTGAATGAGGATTCGTTCGTCCACAGAATTTTGCGCAAAAAGTAACTTAACTTCGGTTTTCTTCTGCTTTCAATCGAGTTTAATAGCCAATGGAAAATCTGCATTCGCTTTTTAGCATCCCCAGAATGTAAATATTTTAAGGACTGAAGGCAATATGCATGCCTATGGTCGTCATCTCGTGTCGTAATATTTGAGACTTAGAAATTCGTTGTTGCTGAGGTCCCCTGCAAGAGCTCAACCTCGGATTGTTTCAAAACTGCGAATAATTCGATTCTGATTGTTATTTCGATGGTTTCTGTTATGCTCATTATTAACACGTAAGCCAAAGTTACGAAAATTCTGATGTGTTCTACTGAAGACAGGAGTATCCGGAATTCTTCCATTTGGTTAACGTCTTTGATTAAACTGAACTGAAAGTGACACATTTTCCACATAGAGGTCACTTTTTTCCGATATGAAATTAAAGCAGACGTAATTGCGTTGGCGGTACGTCATCATTTTCATAATAATTGGTTTAGGTACAAAAATATATTATGAGATGGTTGGTTATATTCTACAATTCGAGCAACTCCTATAGATTTTGTTGATGAGCAACATCACATTAATTTTGTGATATTATACTGTTTTATTAAATGATTATCAGCTATGCTTAATTTTTGCTTGTAAACGATGTACAGATGACAATCCAAAAGTGACTTTTATTCTTTGAAAAAGTAGTAGATGTAATTTTTTTGAAATTTTTAATAATATCCATTAACCTTTTAGTGCGGACGCCACTGACCGAACAAAAAATTAATTTTTATTGAAAAATACCTTGGCAGTTATCGCCTGCAAAAAATTCTTTTAAATAGCTGGAGCCGTTTGGCAACAATTAATAAACTTGATTTTTTAAGCCAATTATTCTTTAACGAAGCGTTTATCGAATATAGTTTATAATTTTGTAATTTTCCTGACTGTACTTTAATTCATTCCAATGTATTCCTGGGTTTCAGTCAATTTTATTGTTTATTATTTAAAATGTTACAAATACGTTTCGGTGTCTTTATCCACCATCATCAGTTTGTCTAAAATATCCATTTTACATTTATTATCAATTCAATTAAAAAAAAAACTTTCACAAAATTAACATATTAAAATTCAAATCACACACATATTAAAAAGTACAGTTTGGGACCTTGGTTCTCAGGTGATGAGTCGGGATAAACATGTTCGGGAAAAGACTAGAATCTATTGTTTAGAGATCTAAATTTGACTTACATGTTTAGATGTTTCTTCCTTTACATTTGGTTGGATATTGAATTAACTATTTTATTCGATATCGAGCGAGTGCCCGAAAAACCTATTTATATTTCGCCTTTTCTTCGCATTCTTGGAATTGCTCTGTAATTCTTCATATCTGCTGTTTAATTTTTATTTACCAGGTCCATTCAATTCATGCATGCGATCATTTAATTAGCGTATGATACACAGAGCTAAGATTGTCTGTATCTGATCTGAAGTTTATTGCATTCTGATGTTTCTTAATTTGTATCATTTCATGGATTCTTCTCTTATTATAGTTTTCCTCATTGATCAATATTTGTGTGTTATCGAAATCAAAATCATGCAACTTTTGTTGTGCATGTTGTGCTAATGCTGTTGCATTTTCGTTAACCTTTCTTAAGTTATACTTATGTTCGTATATTCTTTTCTTTAAATATTGCCCTGTTTGTCCTATGTATGTGTTGTCACAGTCCAAACAGTCAATCTTGTATATTACGTTAGGTGTGTCCAACTTATCGCTTCTAGGCTTAAATTTTGTAAAACACTCTTTTGCTAAGTTGTTTTTAGTTTTCTCCGCTATAGTAATATTATGCGGTGTTAAAACATTTTTTATTTTTGTGTTGATTTCTGGTATGTGCGGTAATGATACATACTTGATTTCACCCTCTTTTTTCTTTTTTATATTATTTATGTTGTTCCATTTATTTGTATTGTATATTTTATTAATTATTTGTTTTATAATTGGTTCGAAGAATTCTTTGGGATAGTTGTTC
The DNA here is from genome assembly GCA_024550625.1 of Dendroctonus valens. NCBI lineage: Eukaryota > Metazoa > Arthropoda > Insecta > Coleoptera > Curculionidae > Dendroctonus > Dendroctonus valens. Next base: position 2,543,076 of record JAJTJO010000749.1, read on the forward strand.
ATTATTAGTACCTTTTTTATTTTTTCAATATTTTTTGTCTGTATCCACAATGTGATAATTTTATCGCTCTATCAGTAAGAGCTGTTACCACACTTTTTTATATTGAATAGGTGCATATGATTGGTAATTCATGTATCTACCAGACCACACATCCTTTGTGTACCAGTTTGTTTTTATTTCCCCATTATTGTCATACACAACCGTCACATCCAAAAAGTTTAATGACCCGTTTTTGTCCTCCTCAATGGCAAATTTAATGGTTTCATGTAATGCATTAAACTTATCTAGTATGTATTGAATTTTTTGGTTTGGCAGGCACATTATGCAGTCATCCACGTATCTTTTAAAAAAAATATAATATACTGGGAAGTTCACAATATCACATTAGAGACTCATGGAGCTTCTGCGAATTTATAAGAAAACAGAAGATACCTAAGAACCATCGCCTAATATCGCTTGATGTAGTATCGCTATATACAAACGTCCCGGTAGATTACTCAATACGTGCATAAGAAATAAATGGTCTGAAATTAGGGAATATACATCATTGCCCGAAGGTGAATTTATTGGGGCGGTAGAGCTGTGCCTTAAGTCCACGTACTTCCGGTACGAGGACAATTTCTATTCGCAAATATATGGAGTAGCTATGGGGTCCCCCATAGCTGCAACAATTGCAAACCTTGTAATGGAAAGTCTGGAAGAAAAACTAATACCTGATTTGGACTTTAAATGTGGATTTTTTAAAAGATACGTGGATGACTGCATAATGTGCCTGCCAAACCAAAAAATTCAATACACACTAGATAAGTTTAATGCATTCCATGAAACCATTAAATTCACCATTGAGGAGGACAAAAACGGGTCATTAAACTTTTTGGATGTGACGGTTGTGTATGACAATAATGGGGAAATAAAAACAAACTGGTACACAAAGGATGTGTGGTCTGGTAGATACATGAATTACCAATCATATGCACCTATTCAATATAAAAAAGTGTGGTAACAGCTCTTACTGATAGAGCGATAAAATTATCACATTGTGGATACAGACAAAAAATATTGAAAAAATAAAAAAGGTACTAATAATGAACAACTATCCCAAAGAATTCTTCGAACCAATTATAAAACAAATAATTAATAAAATATACAATACAAATAAATGGAACAACATAAATAATATAAAAAAGAAAAAAGAGGGTGAAATCAAGTATGTATCATTACCGCACATACCAGAAATCAACACAAAAATAAAAAATGTTTTAACACCGCATAATATTACTATAGCGGAGAAAACTAAAAACAACTTAGCAAAAGAGTGTTTTACAAAATTTAAGCCTAGAAGCGATAAGTTGGACACACCCAACGTAATATACAAGATTGACTGTTTGGACTGTGACAACACATACATAGGACAAACAGGGCAATATTTAAAGAAAAGAATATACGAACATAAGTATAGCTTAAGAAAGGTTAACGAAAATGCAACAGCATTAGCACAACATACACAACAAAAGTTGCATGATTTTGATTTCGATAACACACAAATATTGATCAATGAGGAAAACTATAATAAGAGAAGAATCCATGAAATGATACAAATTAAGAAACATCAGAATGCAATAAACTTCAGATCAGATACAGACAATCTTAGCTCTGTGTATCATACGCTAATTAAATGATCGCATGCATGAATTGAATGGACCTGGTAAATAAAAATTAAACAGCAGATATTGAAGAATTACAGAGCAATTCCAAGAATGCAAAGAAAAGGCGAAATATAAATAGGTTTTGCGGGCACTCGCTCGATATCGAATGAAATAGGTAATTCAATGTCCAACCAAATGTAAAGGAAGAAACATCTAAACATGTAAGTCAAATTTAGATCTCAAAACAATAGATTCTAGTCTTTTCCCGAACATGTTTATCCCGACTCATCACCTGAGAACCAAGGTCCCAAATTGTACTTTTTAATATGTGTGTGATTTGAATTTTAATATGTTAATTTTGTGAAAGTTTTTTTAATTGAATTGATAATAAATGTAAAATGGATATTTTAGACAAACTGATGATGGTGGATAAAGACACCGAAACGTATTTGTAACATTTTAAATAATAAACAATAAAATTGACTGAAACCCAGGAATACATTGGAATAGTTTATAATAAAATATTATTTTTCGATTATTTTTTGTTTCCTGAAGAATTCCCTAAATGCAGCATATTTTGTCACTAAAATTTATTTCGAAACCTCGACGTACCAAAAACGGATATGTTTTTTAACTAACGAGTTAATTTAATTTTCAATAATCATTTGCTTACCACCTTCATGTTGTTGCTGAAGTGGAAGATGTACCAGAACTGACTCTGAATATTGGCTTCTCCGATTTTATACTAAAAAAAATGCATAAGGCTTAATGAAGTAAAAGATCTGGTTTTTGAACCACAAATTAAATGGGATCATTTCAAAATCTAAACATTGTGAAACGATTATTTCATTCTAGACTTTAGGCAATAATTTTTAATTTATGTATATCATCAGTTATCTCGTTTTCTTAATGAAATTGGCTCATTATTTTAATATAGACTTATGAATTAATACTTTCACTATTGACTTTTGAAGAATGTTCTATTACGTTTCTACTATAAGGCAAGGCAAATTAGAATTACAATTTTTAATTAGGTAAAGAATCTGAGATTTACGAAAGTAAATGATTGGCGAATATGTAGATATTGCCAATTTAGTAGGAATTTGTAGGACGTGTTACAGTTGAATATCATTAAGCTTTAGGAAAAATTATCAATGAAACAACGATTTCTAATTAAAAATACTGCAATTCTGCGAAGTTGTAGCAAATTAGTCGGACAGAAAGTCATAAAATCGTAAGATTAAGCGGCCAAAAGTTTCGGAGATGTATTCTTGATTGGGGAGAGTCAAAATGATCCTGGAAAAAACAACTCCAGGGAATACGGAAGAAACAACCAAAAGATAGTAGACACGGAAATGCTCCATCAAAACAGGGAAACATACAAGGGAAAACTACAGAGCCACATTAACATAATGGCAACAGACGACATCAACCAAGTAGCATCCGACCATCACAGGGGCAATGAGGAAAGTAACAAATGAAGTAGCGGAAAGATGTCAAGGCAAACAAACAAAATATTATGCGAAACCAAACTAAATATAGAAGAAAGAAGTATGTATAAAATAATATGTATAAAATGTATAAACATGGTTAATGCATAACGGAACAATACCAAAATGTCAGAAGAGAGGCAAGAAGAATGATAAGAAAGGATAGGGAGGAGAACTATAGAACAATGGCAGAGAAGGTGATTGAAGACAACAAAAACCTATATCCTCATAGATGGATACGAAGGTGTGTGCATATTAATTGGCTAGCCAGATCACCTGATCTCACTCCTTGTGCCTTTTTTCTATGGGGATACGTCAAAGAAAAAGTCTATCAAGTTCCTCCAACTGATCCCCTGGATACGAAGCAGAGGATAAGACGAGCTTCCTACGAAATATCCCCCCAAATGCTGCAAGAAGTTCTTCACAGCAACATTAGAAGATTATAATTATGCCTAAAGGAAAATGGGAATGAATACCTTTCCACATTTGTTTTAATATTTCTTGGTCTGTGGATGGCCAATTGAGTGCCCAGTGATGTTCCCGGACTTAAAACCTTTGAACTTTTTTTTGGGGGGTATTTGAAAAGTAAAATTTATCATGATATAGATATTGATTATTTTAATCTTGAAAAATTATTTCGGATAATTTGGTAAATGCCCACAAAAGATTTGACCAGAGTCTTTATTACTGTGTGAAGGAACACCGACAGCATTTATTATGCCTAATAAATATTGTTATTGCTTAATCATCATCATCAAACCTTTTATTGCACCCAGTATTGAGCAGAGGCCTCCTTTCCTCTCCTCTAGTTCTCTCTGTTTTGTGCTGTTCTCGTCCATCCAAATCCTGCCACTCGTTTTATGTCGTCATACCATCGCATAATTGGCCTTCCTCTTCCTTCCTTTCCTTCCTTTCCTTCCCATGATCTCCAGAGTATTATTCGGCTATTTCATCTGTCGTCTGTAAGGGCGGGCTATATGTCCTGCAAAATTCCACTTCAGGCTTGTGACTCTTTCTACTATATCTACGACCTTTGTTCTCTGTCTAATCCATTCGTTTCTCTTTCTGTCTCTTAGAGTTATGCCTATCATAACTCTTTCCATGGCTCTTGGTGTTGTCCTCAATTTATTCACCATTGTCTGTGTGAGAGTCCAGGTTTGTGCTGCATATGTTATCACCGGTATTACACACTCTTCAAATATTCTTGTTCTAAGGTATTGCGGTAACTTTCTATTCTTAAGTATATGGCATAATTTGCCAAATGCCGCCCATCTTAGTCTCATTCTCCTTTCAATCTCTATATCTTTTTTACCCTTTCCCATCTCTATTTGCTGTCCCAGATATATATAGTCTTGAACATTTTCAAATATGTTCCCGTTGAATGTTATTTGTACTTTGTCTTGGCGCATTATCTTTGTTTTTGTTTCCTTCATTTTTAGACCGATTTTTGAAGATTCTCTGTCTAGATCGGAAAGCATTTTTTCAAGGTCCGCTGTGTTGTCGGCGAATAGAACAATATCGTCTGCAAATCTTAAGTGTGATATTTTGGTTCCACTTATGTTCAGTCCCATATTTCCCCATTAAAGTTTTTAAAAAATTCCTTCCACAGCTAAGGTAAAGAGTTTTGGGGATATTGCATCTCCTTCTCTGATTATCTATATTTATATAGATATAATTAGATATATCTGATTATCTATATATCTGATATTATTATATATCCATTTAACTCTAATTACATGCAATGTAGGAAGCTCTGTCATACAAATGAAATATTTAGAGCAAGAAGAGTTAGAAGAAAACCCTTTTTTCCGATGAAGCAACATTTTATTTGGAATAGGAATGTCTAGGCACAAGATTGTGGCTCGTGGTCTGAGAAAAATCCCTGTTTTACAATAGAGTTTCGTGATCAACATTTTTCTAAAACGAACGTGTGTCCGAATGTCATTTACAATTTTTGCAAAATCAATTTGCATCATTATTTGACCTTAATAAAGTAATGCAAAATGTGTGTTCAATAGAAAAGTTATACAGACATGGGTAACACTGAGTTGAATGGCACTTTCACAGCGCATCTGTAATCATTAGCACACAAACCGTAATTTGCAAGCTAGATTTTGGAACCAAGTTTTTGTCGCCACCTATGTTCGAAGCGCAAAAATTGGAATGATAGAAATTTATTCAATAATTGTTATCTAATGATTACATTCACCAAGTTTTATCAGGCCGAAAACTACAAGTTTCACAAACAGTTATCATCCTGATAAATATATCATGTCAATAAAAGAAAACGTATGTATTCTGCAACACGGTATGGTGGTGCGATCTAAAACCAAATCGTAACACGCAGAACACTATCTCAGTTTACACCTTTTCAATTACAGTTCTAAGGGGTATGCGCTGTGAAAGTGTCATTCAAAGAGAATCAACTCAGTGTTACCCATGACTATCGTGAATGCTTAGTTTCTCTATTGCGAAAATTCGGTACACTACAAAATTGACAATCACGCAATTTAGAGAGAGTGTTATAAAATCGCTTCTCACTTCTGACCAAAGAGTAGAAGCCAAGAGAAAAATCCACCATTTGGTTCAACATGGTCAAAATAAAAGGGGTCGGTGCAACGAATGCTATAAAAAAATTGGTAAGCATGGTAAAGTGATAGATGGCAAAAAAAGATGGCTGCACAGGTGAAAACTGTCTGCGATCAGTGTGAGGGAAATCCATTTTTTTGCAGAGAATGTTTCAACCGTTGCCATTGATTAATATTTTCAAATAATTTTTTTTGACGCTTTCAAACTTATTTTTGTGTTGATATAATTACTTTTTCTTTGTATTCACATGAATAAATCAAATTACTTTACTGCCATAAGAATTTGTTTTATACCCACACAATAGTCCCCACCAAAACCCCCTAGGTCAAAACTTTTAAGTTCCACTTTATGCTGCCAGGCCGCAGAGACCATAAGCTAATGTAGTTCTTATTGCCGATGTATTCTACGGAATACACCGCTGTTCAGACAGAATAATAGTCCGTGTATCATTTAGGATACCCTCGGCCTGTGGAAAGCAGTACATGGTGTATCATAAGTGATACACCCGGCAGCGAATGTGTTAATGCATTATCTTCTTCCTTTCTGTTGAGGTTTTCCAGGTTTTTGAAAATCTCAATAGTCTCCTTCGTAAGAGCAAAGAACTTAAGCTTGTAAGTGATGTGTTTGGTCCAAGTGAACTTGAGGAGGAGCTTCGACATTTGGAAAGAGCGTTTTGCTTTAAATGATACACCAATCAGGAAATTAAGAGATTAATGAGACCTATGAATCTCATAATCTCGTTCTGAAGCGGGGCATAACTACTCATTCTTATATACACAATGCGGCTGATAAGATTGGAGGAATGTTAAAAAGGGACATCATCAAAACGGTCTTCCAACCGACAAAAAAATTAAGCAGAGTCTTCAGTCAGCCAGGAGCAAAAAATCTCCTCCTGCAGCAACTGGGGTTTACAGGACTTTATGCAATTGCAGTTCAGTGTGCAACCAAAAGTAGCATCAACAAGGGGAAGGTGCAATAAAAAAGAGGATCAATATTGGATCAGATAAACACATGTGTTGTGACGGATCATGCACTTATGTAAGTCTACCAAATTCTCAGTTGAAAAACCAGTCATCGAAAAAACACACGATAGGTCACTTAACAACTTTTCAACGAGTGAATCTTCCTGTCAGTCCTCCTAAGGGATCCTATTTTAGGCTACCTGTACGGCATTGAGCATTGAGGGACGGAGTAATTTTTGATTTGTAACATTCTATTCTTACTATTCCAGACGTGTTAGATTGGTGATAAGTCTGGAGATCGCGGTGGCCAAGATAAAAAATTTTCATTTCGTTGAAAAAAGTTCATAGTAACCTGTGCCACATGTGGTCGTGCATTATCTTGTTGAAAACCTAGATTGGGGAGTCTTCTCAAATAGGGCAGAATATGCTACTCCAAGAGTTCTTGGACGTACCATAGGCTATGAAAAACCATAGGAAATGTGCTACCATGAGCCACATCACTCCACACCATTATTTCTATAGACTGGTGCGCATTCCTCTGGACTGAAAATTGAAATACCGCTCTACAAGATTGTCGCCTTCTTAATCAGCCAAAATCTTCATTCATCGTTGAATACCACAGTATCCCATTTCAGGGTCCATCGCCTCCATTCTGCTGCTATAAAAAGTGAGATTTTTTAAAGAGTTCTACGTCGATTACGATAGCAAATATACGATACGAAGTTTTCAGCCATTGAGCCTTTCCATGAAGTAATTTATAAGAGGATTTTGCTATAAATATAAGAAAAGGAAATGTCAACGGATTTTGTATAGCAGTTTTCACTAAACAAACCAGATCAACATTGTAATCCATAGGATGACCGCCTTGACCGCATGGAGCTGATATACTTTCTCTTTTGGAATCTTCATTGGACGGACAGTACGAAGAAATGTGATGCGATCAATTTTCTTTTCGAATTGCGACAGTTTCATTTTCAGTTGCTAATTGTCCAACTACTGTTCGGTGAGTGGAGTTCACATGTTGAATGCTAGCGTCGCCAGTTTATTTTTGTTTTTCAGCTTTATTTTGGTACTCATTATCTTGAGATTATAGCCACCGATTCCAGAATTGAAAAGTCTCAACGATCCCTAGGGGTCAAACTACACTTAACAAGTAACATTTGGTTTACTTCCTTTGCTTACATTTGTTATTGTGATTTGTTTTGTATAAAGTCCACTGTTTTGGTAAGCTTTGAAACAAATGTATTGAACGAATTGAAAAGGGTAACTTGATAGCCTACAAGTAAGTAAGTATTGTATTTTGATGATATAGAATTTGAAATAAATTTTAAAATATCAGGTGTCAGGAATGTTTTTTCAATCTATTCATATGATTTTAGCACTTAACAACCGAGGCTTTGGAAGAAACAAAGCTATTTTTAAGTTAAATTCAATATTTTCAACAATCGGTGGATGCCTAGTTGAAGAGGAGGGACTATTAAATTCAAAGCATCTGCTATCATGTGGGATCCTACCAGTAACGAACAACATAACAAGACATTTTCATTGCTGGGATTTTCGCCAGATGGTGTTATGCTTAAAAATGGAAAATCCTATAAGTTACTGGAAAGAAAATGTCCATGTATTAATCGCTTTTAGTTACAGTAGAAAAGCGAGATCTTAAATCATAGCTCGTTCCTTAAATTCCTTTATCCTCAATTAAGGAGCTTTCACGATTTTCCACATCCACTGCACCACTATCATCTTTCACTCGTAGAAATGTCTCCACAGCGAACCCTGGTCTCATGTCATGTCTGGTCATCATGTCAAATCATGACTGTCTCAAACTACAATGTTACTCACAGCCCCTTGATGTACATGAGCTCCTAATAAGCAGGGACCCGGACCGGAACCGATATGGAACCAAAACCGGATCGGAACCGTTTTTTTTTGGGCCGAAACCGAAACTGAACCCATATTTTATATTAACACACTGTTGGTTATTTCGGTTTTTTTTTGGTACCGCTTGTAATGTTTGAAATAAATTAATACTTCACCCAGGCAAACGTAAAAACACAACTTCAGTGTGATGGTGAATTTTAGACTCAAATATGGTTAGGGGAATGTCAAAATATATAATTAAAATAAATAAATCCAATAATTTAGAATGTTTAAACTTTCAACTTCTTGTAATTTTGTTCTTTTTGTTTTGTTTTCTTCTAACGCTATTCATTAATAATAAGTTCGTTTTGTATATTTTCCTGACTGTACTTTAATTCATTCCAATGTATTCCTGGGTTTCAGTCAATTTTATTGTTTATTATTTAAAATGTTACAAATACGTTTCGGTGTCTTTATCCACCATCATCAGTTTGTCTAAAATATCCATTTTACATTTATTATCAATTCAATTAAAAAAACTTTCACAGAATTAACATATTAAAATTCAAATCACACACATATTAAAAAGTACAATTTGGGACCTTGGTTCTCAGGTGATGAGTCGGGATAAACATGTTCGGGAAAAGACTAGAATCTATTGTTTAGAGATCTAAATTTGACTTACATGTTTAGATGTTTCTTCCTTTACATTTGGTTGGACATTGAATTACCTATTTTATTCGATATCGAGCGAGTGCCCGCAAAACCTATTTATATTTCGCCTTTTCTTTGCATTCTTGGAATTGCTCTGTAATTCTTCAATATCTGCTGTTTAATTTTTATTTACCAGGTCCATTCAATTCATGCATGCGATCATTTAATTAGCGTATGATACACAGAGCTAAGATTGTCTGTATCTGATCTGAAGTTTATTGCATTCTGATGTTTCTTAATTTGTATCATTTCATGGATTCTTCTCTTATTATAGTTTTCCTCATTGATCAATATTTGTGTGTTATCGAAATCAAAATCATGCAACTTTTGTTGTGCATGTTGTGCTAATGCTGTTGCATTTTCGTTAACCTTTCTTAAGCTATACTTATGTTCGTATATTCTTTTCTTTAAATATTGCCCTGTTTGTCCTATGTATGCGTTGTCACAGTTCAAACAGTCAATCTTGTATATTACGTTAGGTGTGTCCAACTTATCGCATCTAGGCTTAAATTTTGTAAAACACTCTTTTGCTAAGTTGTTTTTAGTTTTTTCCGCTATAGTAATATTATGCGGTCTTAAAACATTTTTTATTTTTGTGTTGATTTCTGGTATGTGCGGTAATGATACATACTTGATTTCACCCTCTTTTTTCTTTTTTATATTATTTATGTTGTTCCATTTATTTGCATTGTATATTTTATTAATTCTTTGTTTTATAATTGGTTCGAAGAATTCTTTGGGATAGTTGTTCATTATTAGTACCTTTTTTATTTTTTCAATATTTTTTGTCTGTATCCACAATGTGATAATTTTATCGCTCTATCAGTAAGAGCTGTTACCACACTTTTTTATATTGAATAGGTGCATATGATTGGTAATTCATGTATCTACCAGACCACACATCCTTTGTGTACCAGTTTGTTTTTATTTCCCCATTATTGTCATACACAACCGTCACATCCAAAAAGTTTAATGACCCGTTTTTGTCTTCCTCAATGGTGAATTTAATGGTTTCATGGAATGCATTAAACTTATCTAGTGTGTACTGAACTTTTTGGTTTGGCAGGCACATTATGCAGTCATCCACGTATCTTTTAAAAAATCCACATTTTAAGTCCAAATCAGGTATTAGTTTTTCTTCCAGACTTTTCATTACAAGGTTTGCTCCATATATTTGCGAATAGAAATTGTCCTCGTACCGGAAGTACGTGGACTTAAGGCACAGCTCTACTGCCCCAACAAATTCACCTTCGGGCAATGATGTATATTCCCTAATTTCAGACCATTTATTTCTTATGCACTGTATTGAGTAATCTACCGGGACGTTTGTGTGCTATACTACATCAAGCGATATTAGGCGATGGTTCTTAGGTATCTTCTGTTTTTTTATAAATTCGCAGAAGCTCCATGAGTCTCTAATGTGATATTGTGAACTTCCCAGTATATTACTCAACACAGCTGACAGGTACTTAGACAATTGGTAAGTCGGTGCATTTATGTTGCTAACTATCGGTCTTAATGGGTGGCCTGCTTTGTGAAGCTTTGGCAGGCCATATATAAATGGTGCTCGGCCGTTGTTGCAAGACAGTGTTCGTTTTAAATTATCTGTTATGAATTTATTTTTATGCCATGAATTTATTATTTTATTTAGTTTTGTTTGAAAATATTTAAAGAAAAGAATATACGAACATAAGTATAGCTTAAGAAAGGTTAACGAAAATGCAACAGCATTAGCACAACATGCACGACAAAAGTTGCATGATTTTGATTTTGATAACACACAAATATTGATCAATGAAGAAAACTATAATAAGAGAAGAATCCATGAAATGATACAAATTAAGAAACATCAGAATACAATAAACTTCAGATCAGATACAGACAATCTTAGCTCTGTGTATCATGCGCTAATTAAATGATCGCATGCATGAATTGAATGGACCTGGTAAATAAAAATTAAACAGCAGATATTGAAGAATTACAGAGCAATTCCAAGAATGCAAAGAAAAGGCGAAATATAAATAGGTTTTGCGGGCACTCGCTCGATATCGAATGAAATAGGTAATTCAATGTCCAACCAAATGTAAAGGAAGAAACATCTAAACATGTAAGTCAAATTTAGATCTCAAAACAATAGATTCTAGTCTTTTCCCGAACATGTTTATCCCGACTCATCACCTGAGAACCAAGGTCCCAAATTGTACTTTTTAATATGTGTGTGATTTGAATTTTAATATGTTAATTTTGTGAAAGTTTTTTTAATTGAATTGATAATAAATGTAAAATGGATATTTTAGACAAACTGATGATGGTGGATAAAGACACCGAAACGTATTTGTAACATTTTAAATAATAAACAATAAAATTGACTGAAACCCAGGAATACATTGGAATAAATTAATAATAAGTTTTTGTTATTAGTAGTTGTTGGTTATAATAGTTGTTATTGCTACTGGCAAGACTGCAAGTTGTCTTTAAATAAAACTGGTTCTTCTTTTGCAACAGTTATCTTGAGGAAAATGTAGCAAAGATAAGTGTTATGCTGGTAGATAATGAAGAAATCCTTGCAGGGATATTTTCGACCCTTCGGTATCAGGTAGTTTTAGACGACAATCAAGTTAAAAGAGCAAAAGCTAATTTAAAGTCGTTATGGACTAGACCATGGGTGGCCAACCTTTTCAGCAACCAGGCTAGATTTGAGAAATGAGATTTGCTACCGGGCCACCAAAAAAATTCTTTTATTATTCAAAGCAAATAAGAAATATATTGTTTTTTAAGAAGTGTAAGACATTGGAAAAAAATGATGAAGGAAACTAATAAATTCCAAGAGGGCGCCCAAATGGACAAAGGAAGTCGCATTTGGAAAGTTGGATTCATACGTTAACAACATAAACCTCGATAGCATGACACTGTGAAATCTATAAAAGAGAGATATTTGAATAAATAAGGGAAATCACTCGCGGTACTACGACCTATCAGCCTCCTCTCTAAGCTCTCAAAACTCACCGAACGACTATTCCTTGAACGCCTCAACGATCTACTTTCCCAAAACCAAACGATCCCTCGGGAGCAGTTCGGTTTCATGCAAAAACATGATGCCGTACTGCAGGCAGCCAGGCTAATTCAAGATGGCACGATCGCGCTCCAGGGAAAGGGCTCCACTGGAATCATTTTCCTGGACATAGAAAAAGCTTTCGACAAAGTATGGCACGAGGGCTTGGATTGGAAACTCCAAAACATCCACAACCTACCCCTAACCTTTGTTCAGTTCGTGACAAGCTTTCTCCACGAGAGAAAGTTTTTCATAACTCTGAACGAAACAAAATCCTCCACCCGATCCATAAAAGCAGGAGTCCCAACTTTCCCCAACTTTCCCTAACTCTTTACAACCTATACACAGCTGATGCTCCAAAAAGCCCCCATTCCAAAGATGCTCTTTTCGCTGATGACACGAGCCTCTATTATTGTAATAAAAACATCAACTACATAATCTCACCTTTACAACCACACTTAAACACTTTCCAAGCCTGGGCCCACACCTGGAAAATCAAAATTAACTCTGAAAAAACTAAAGCCATGATAATAACTAGAAAAACAGTCAACACAAACACTCCAAAACTAACACTGAACAACATGCAAATCGAATACACAAAGGCAGTCAAATATCTTGGCATAATAAGAGACTCTAAGCTAAACTTCTCTCATCACATAAACAAAAGTATTAAAACAGGAATTCAAACTGCCGCCTACCTATACCCTCTTCTTAATCGCAAAAGCACACTCTCACTACAAAACAAAACTCTAATTTACAAACAAGTGATCAGAGCACAAGTTTGTTACGGGGCACCTGCCATCGGCCGAACATGCAGCACAAATATCATATACATTCGAAACATCCAAATCCACAAAAACCTCGAAATGGTTTCCATTTCTCAGGTTGGGTTGGTCTCAGGACTCAGGAATTCATCTCGAAACTACACAAAAAGTTCAAAACCAAAATCCTCGACCACACGAATCCCCTAATCCAAGAGACTCTTTCCCGAACAATCCCAAAACTCCACTTCAAATATCCCAATAGTCTAATGGCAGACCTCCCTTGGGAACACCCACCTTAAGAAAAAACCCGGCTAAATGAAAAACTAAATTTAAACACATTAAAGATAAATAAGGCCAAACCACAGAACCAGTTTCTTCCAAACTACCCAAAACTTACCTTTTCTTTTTCAGTGGATCTATTTTTTTTATTTTTATTTTAATTTTTTTTTCCACTCATTAATCTCAGGCAAATAATCCTCTTCCTCACCTAGGCTTACTCATAGGCCATCACTGAAGACTAAAATCCTTAACTGGCTAAGTCTAAAAAACGTTCACACGGTACTATTAGTGCTTGTTTAGATCCAGCGTCATATTTATCAGCATCAGTTGGTGCCACTTCGTGCTAGTGTGAAAATTATTCATCAGGTGAGTGTTTCTCACAGAGTAGCTTCTTCAGCATATTTCTATTTGGTGAACCATTTAAAGATAATGTTAATTAGTGAGTGTTTCTCACAGAGTAGCCTCTTCAGCATATTTATTTTGGTGAACTATTAACGATAATGTTAAGTAGTGAGTGTTTCTCCCAGAGTAGTCTTTTCAGCATATTTCTATTCGTTAAACATTAAAGATAGTAATCTTTTCAACTATAGTTCAGTATTCATTTTGTCTTTCTTCTATATTTATTTACCTTTCTTAATATTTAACTGTTTCTCTTCAATATCCATTTAAAGTTAAATACTGTTAACGCTTCGTACAAAACCTTAAAGAGAAAACGAGTGCAACTCGTTAAGTTGTAAAGTACCGAGTACTGGCTGTGGAAATCCCGCAGTACTTGAGTCAGACTTCTATTTAGTCAGTTTCAGTAATTATGTTAGGGACGGGTACTGTTTGCGCGTTGTTCCCGCAGTACCTGGGCTCTGAACCCGTTGAGAGAGAGAACGCTAGTAGGCGGGTACTGTTTGCGTGTTGTTCCCGCAGTACTTAGTATGGCCAATTAAGAGACTATTTATCATGATAAACGCCGATGACTAGTAAGGCTCTCCTGAGGAGGTATTTCGTGCGCTGTTCCTTAATACCTCTTAACAACTCAGAAGTAGCGGTGGTTAGAGGCTTTTGCTGAGAAGGTATTTCGTGCGCTGGTTCCTTAATACCTCTTAACAACTCAGGATTAGCGGTGACAGGATGCAACTTCGGTTGTAGTCGTGCGGGGTTCAGAGATAGTGAAAGAGATCATCAATTAAAGTTTCCATAATAATTATGGATAGATAACTGTTGGCTCCAAGTGGGGACTCTGGATTGAGTCATATCTTGTTGAGGCACGTTTGATGCTTGTAGCTGAACATGATTTATTTACAAGTTTCTATAATTATCAATAATATCCCTTTTCTTGTTGAACTGGTTACTCAATTACTTTTTCAAAGTTATTTCAGATGTATTATCTCGATCGACCACCTGACGAATTGCCATTAGAAAAGTATTGGTTTACGTAATGTAAGTGTGTTGTACGTGTAATTATCAAAGTAGTTGATGTTTATTTATACCAATTATAAACTAACGCCCTATAGAAGATATAACAAAAATGAGAATCGACCATATTTATTGGGTTAGAGTCAAGCAATACAAAAAATAATAATAAAAAAGAACCAAAATATAATAAATTTTAGTGGGACGTCTGATTTTGTTTGTCAGAACTGAGTGCATCAATGTTGTTAACGATTGATGTTGTTGCTATACGCATACTCATCTGAGATTTAATATGCTTCATTCGACTAAAAAGCTGTTCGCACTCGAGTGTTTCCAAATAGCGAAATCATCGATAGAGCATGTTTGAAAAATGCAGGATATTTCTCCTTGTCCAAATATGTTTTGTAAAACTCTTCCAAACCAACCTGATTGAATTTCTCCTTTAACTGTACATCACAACACATTTCACAATGTTCCATTTGTAAATTTCCTGGCAATAAATTCACGTCTACGGAGAATGGAGTTGCAAATGCAGCAAAAAGCCCACGATGCTTTTTAAAATCTTGAAATCGGTTTTCAAATTCCAGGTTCAAGTCGGATATCAACGAAGCGTATTTATCCGCCGATGTTTGTGTGACGTCTGGCTGTAATAGCAATGTGGAGAAGTGAGTGAAGATTTTTGATCTTAACTGTTGTTCCCAAAGCCCAAGTCTCATTTGGAATGCGGAAATAAGATCATACATGTTATTATGAAATTGTATAAATAATTATACAATTAGTTGATCTTTTCCTTGTAGTCGAGTATTAACAACATTTAGGTGGCTAACTATATCGGCCAGAAATGCAAAGTCATTAACCCACTCCTTGTCTTCAAATTCTGGGATACTTTTTGACTTGCTGGCGAAGAATGATTGTATTTCTTCCTTCAAATCAAACAGTTTTTTCAACATTTTAGCACGGGTCAGCCATCTTACTTCTGCATAAAATGTAACGTCATTATACTGTGAATCTAAAGACTTCAGAAACTCTTGAAACTGACGGTGATTCAACCCCTTGGACTTAATAAAGTTCACTGCTTTGATGAGCACCTTCATGACATGGTCTATTTTAAGGGACTTGGAACATAAATTCTCCTGATGAATAATGCAATGAAAATTTAGCATCGAAGTATTACCAATTTTGCAGGCCTCATTTTCAATCAATTTTACTAAACCTTCGTGTTTTCCAATCATTGCTGGAGCACCATCTGTTGTTAAGCCCGATAGGTTGTTGAGTTGTAATGAAAAGCGATTCAATGTCGATGTAACAGCTCCTAATAATTCTCGTGAGTGAGTAGTGTCCTTAAGTGGATATAGTGCCGCTAATTCTTCTATTTTATTAAAATTAACATCAACACCCCTGATAAAAATCGTCACTTGAGCGGTATCGGTTAGGTCTGTGCTTTCATCCAATGCTAGAGCATAAAATATGAACTTGGATGCTCGGGTTTTCGAATTATCTTCAAGATGCTTTCCGATGTCGTCAACACGCTTAGTAATAGTTTGACGAGACAGGCTTATTTCTGAGAAATCTTTTTTTTCCTAGGCACATAATTTCAACGACACTCTCCAAACATTCTTTAACCATTTCACCATCTGAATATGGCTTCGATTTTTTTGCTAGTATCATGGCTACTGCATAACTAGCTTTGACATGGCATGTTGATTCTTCAGCAGCTCTAGTAAATATCCGACGCTGTACAAAAAGTTTTCTTTCCAATTCATTTACTTGGTCTTGTCGAAATTGCCCTTCGTACTTGTCAAACTTATTTGCATGTTTAGTATCGTAATGCCGTTTAATGTTATATTCTTTCAAGACAGAAACCGCATTATTGCATATCAAGCATATTTGGCTTTCCTTTAAATTCCACGAAAAAATAGTTTATGGTCCATCTGTCTTGAAAACTTCTCAGATCTTCTGTGACTCTTCTCTTCTTTGATCGAACGTCTTTACTACTTCACGCCATTGTGGGTCTTCGTTTTTAACTGAAAAAATTAATAAAATGACATCAGTATTACATAATTTTCTGACAAATGCAGTTACAGATCTGCTTAGGGGTAATTGATGAGTAAAAAAAAATAAGTGTGTAAATAAAGTAAAACACAAATGAAAACTATTTTATTTATTTGTACTAATAAACTTAAAAGTAGGTACCTTTTCAAGTAAAAGCCAGTGGTTAGCACGGTTGATGGTTAGGTACCCATAATTAAACACAAAACAAAAAATAGAACTCTACAAAATTAAAGCCAAATATCATAGATTAATTTTAAAAAGTTAAATCTGGATTTGCTTACCTTCACAGAACCTTACAAAGTTGACAGGAGTCGGTATAGAATGGTAGACAGGAATGACAATATACTCGGTTATAGCAACTTGTATTCTAGTATTTCTACTCGATCGCAAAATCTGGGCGTTAAAAGCTTTCCACACTACCACAGACTGACTATCGCACGACGCATCCAGACCCGCATTCATGATCACAGCGATACATGCAGGATCAGCGTGCGCGCTTTTTAAGATCAGGTTAACGTTGTAATTATTTGTTAGAACTAATTATAGGAGATATTGTCATCATAGTTAAAATCAATGTACTGAGATACTTCCCTAGATGACATATGATAGGAACTACTACCCACGTTGGAATATTTTTTTGTTGGTTTTTATGTACACTTAAAGAAACAATTTTGTGCATATGCTCCGCGGGCCGCGTGTTGGCCACCCTTGAACTAGACTGATGTTCTTAAAAGAGTGCCATTCTTCCAATTCTGAATTTCCCCGTCGGAG
This sequence comes from Dendroctonus valens, assembly GCA_024550625.1. Taxonomy (NCBI): domain Eukaryota; kingdom Metazoa; phylum Arthropoda; class Insecta; order Coleoptera; family Curculionidae; genus Dendroctonus; species Dendroctonus valens. The sequence continues at coordinate 2,560,659 of JAJTJO010000749.1, forward strand.
ATACAATCGTGTCTTCGGCGACTCCCTAGCCGAAAAGCCCCGGGTCAGATGGCATCCTTTATTTACTCCTCAAAAACTTACCGCGGAGAACTATTGTGCTAATAGTACAAATAGTCAACGCAGTCCTTAAATTGCAGCACTTCCCACAGGACTGGAAAAATGCTGTAATAATTCCTATCTTAAAGCCTGGCAAAATCCCAACTGATACCGCCTCTTATAGGCCAATCTCCCTCCTAAACTCCCTCTGCAAATTAACCGAGAAGGTTTTCCTATCGAGACTACAGGCACCAGCCGAGCTTCGAAGTTTAATCCCGGATGAGCAGTTTGGCTTTCGAGCAAGACACAACACAACGCTGCAGACTGCTAGGATCGCAACTGATGCCTATGAAGCATTTAATACGCTTCAAAGTACGGTAATGCTGCTTCTCGATATGGAAAGGGCCTTCGACACAGTCTGGCACACAGGCCTGCTGTATAAGTTGTTTGCCGTACATTCACTGCCACTCTACCTAGTTTCCCTTATGGCGTCTTACCTAAAAAACCGTACATCCAGGTGAAAGTGGAGAATTCCACTTCTGCCAAAAGACGTATCGCGGCAGGAGTACCACGAGGTACAGCGATTTCCCCGTTGCTGTATACATTGTATACAGCAGACATTCCAAAACCTCCCACTACAAAAATAGCACAATACGCGGATGATACGGCTATCTACACATCGTCTTTCTATGCTCAGGCTGCGAAATCTCGCATCGCACATCACCTGAGTTTATTGACGCCGTATTTCGACAAATGAAATCTTAAAGTGAAGCCCAGGAAGACTGAACTTTTATTTCTTTTATTAATTAATTATCTTTTCGCGCAAATTTACTAACAATAAAATCCTATCGCCACTCATGGTCCAAAATACTCCAATCCAGCTAGTAAAAGAGGTGAAATACCTGGGATTCAAACTAGACGCCCGACTTCATTTCAACAAGCATGTTGACTATGCTGTACAAAAGACTTTCATGGCCCCAAGAAAGTTGTACTCTCTTCTGGCGCCAAAATCATTTCTGTCACCTCAAAACTAACTTCTGCTCTACACCTCCACCATAAGGCCCATACTGACCTACGGCTCCCCTATCTGGCACTCTGTCTGTGATTCCACGACACGGCGTGTTCAAAGGACCCAAAATAGGTTCCTGAGAGGCGTCCTATCGACTGACAGATACACCAGAATAACCGAAATGCACGAAGCTACAGGGATGGCCTATATAGCCGACTATATAGATACCATCGCTGAAAAATTTTATCATAGCGGAGTGCAAGGCTCAGTCCTTACGCGAAATGTCACCCAAGAGCAAACGATCGCCCAACCCATGGTCCCCTGTATAAGCGACTTCCCATATTTTATGAGTATTTTGTCCCTGACAGTACGTGACGACAAACAAACATTGCCTGCCAGTTGCAGACAGTCGTTTCTAGCAGGCTGGAAACGCACAAATCCAACATAACGTGACTTGACGGGTTCGTCCTGCCTCGTTCTGGATGGTGTTGGCTGGTCCTTGCACCGATCGGGGCGGGGGCGGATGGATTTGGTCATCTAGTTGAAACTGCCGGCGGTTAACGCCACGGCTGACAGTATCAAATTTAAAGGTCGAAGCAAAAAAGGTTTTTGGCTTCCATTCAGGAAGACCTTTTTTCCTTAATGAATGCCCCTCGAATAAAACCAAAACCGCTACTCCAAGACTATCTCCTGACGTTGTCGTGCGTATGGCTAGCTCGGGAATGTCTATGTTAGGGCACTGCCCAGGTAATGGACGACTTAGCGCGCCTATTTAGATCATGGGCAAAGAGCAACCGGCCGAACATCTGGCCAGACATGGGAGTTGACTTATGTTTTTTTTAGCTTTTTTTGTGAATTTAGTAATGTGAATGTTTAATAAATTTTATGTTTAATAGATTTAAAAAATTGAATTTTTTCTTTAACAGCTTTTCTGGATTTAATCAGCTCTCGGGCTAAATGTTTATTCATGTTGAATTAGAGATAATTACTTGAAGCAACTCTTTTCCTTGTTATAAATATACGAAAGAATCAAATTTTTTCAGTTTCAAATTTTTCACCATTTAATTCAGTCTGCATCGATTACGAGAAAACCAAACCTTTCCTTCGAACAATGGGCGCAGATACGTTTGAATTGATCTAATGTCATATCCATGAATATCGGTCGTTTTTGAGCAGGTTCTATAGAAATGTTATCCGCCACATCTGTGGCAAGAAGGTTTGGTTCCACAGTTTTTGCACTGCGAAATGTATTTTATGTTGAAAGGGTTATGGGTTCTCTGTGGCTCTATGAGCACAGAGAGGTTTTGCAGGTGGGTGACTTTTGCGATGGGGCGATAGTTGTTTCTACCTTCACATTTGACTGGATATTGAATTCCATATTTTATTCGATATCGAGCGAGAGAACAAAAAAACTGTTTATACTTCGCCTTTTCTTTGCATTCTAGGAATTGCTCTGGATTTCCTCAATATCAGGTGTTTATATTTCATTTACTTAGTCCAATCAGTTCATGCATGCGATCATTTAATTAGTGTGTGATATACAGAGCTAAGATTGTCTGTGTCTGATCTAAAATTCATTGCATTCTGATGTTTTTTAATCTATATCATTTCATGGATTCTTCTCTTATTATAATTGTTTTCATTGATTAATATTTTTGTGTTATCGAAATCAAAACTATGTAACTTTTGTTGTGCATGTTGTGCTAATGCTGTTCCATTTTCGTTAACCTTTCTTTCGTTAACCTTTAATGGAACAGCATTAGCACAACATGCACAACAAAAGTTACATAGTTTTGATTTCGATAACACAAAAATATTAATCAATGAAAACAATTATAATAAGAGAAGAATCCATGAAATGATACAGATTAAAAAACAACAGAATGCAATGAATTTTAGATCAGTCACAGACAATCTTAGCTCTGTATATCATACACTAATTAAATGAAAACATAAAATATGATCACACATTAATTAGTATTTAGTTAGTTATTATTAGTTAGCATTAGTATCACACACTAATTAAATGATCGCATGCATGAACTGATTGGACCAAGTAAATGAAATATAAACACCTGATATTGAGGAATTGCCAAGCAATTCCTAGAATGCAAAGAAAAGGCGAAGTATAAACAGTTTTTTTGTTCTCTCGCTCGATATCGAATAAAATATGGAATTCAATAACCAGTCAAATGTGAAGGTAGAAACGACTATACACGTAAGTTAAATTTAAATCTCTAAACAATAGATTCTAGTCTTTTCCCAGACATGTTTGTCCTGACTCATCACCTGAAAACCAATGTTCTTAATGTACTTTTTAATATGTGTGTGATTTGTATTTTAATAATTGAATTTTGATGAAAGTTTTTATTTAAATTGATGATAACTGTAAATATATATTTTAGACAAACTGATGATGGTGGAGAAAGACACCGAAACGTATTTGTAACATTTTAAATAATAAACAATAAAATTGACTGAAACCCAGGAAAATTTTTTGAAATAAATTGAAGTCCAGTCAGGAAATTTTTTTTTCGTTTGTCCATTTTGTCTGTAGATGTATGAGTCTTTCCGAAATCTTTGTCATGTTTGTGCGTTCGCATAGTAGTTGGGTGGAGGGGTTGTGTAGTAGGTTTTGGGGGTGTCTTATTCGTGTTATTAGTCTTAGTGCAATTTGTTCTGTTGTTTGTATATAACGTTTTGTCCATTCTGTTCCGTTGATCATGAGTATGTGTCCATAGTCTAGCAAGGGTCTACAAATAGCTTTATATATTTTGGTGGCGGTGTATGTGTTTTGTGAATTTAAGTTTGTGGTCAATCGTGGTTCCTAGGTATTTTATGTCATTCTTTGGTTTTGTCGTTTGGCCGTCTGCAATTATTGTAGGGGAGTCAGCGTTGAGTCGGTGGTTTGTGAGTAGAAGTTGATTTTTTGACGCGTTTGGTGTTAGTCTCCATTTATAGAACCATGACATTGTATTGTTCGTTAGTGTTTCGAGTCTTTCAGTCGCTTTTTCAGTGGTTTTGTCGTGTACTATTAGTGCAGTATCGTCGGCGTATAGTAATATGTACGCTGATTTGTCTATTTGGTTTTTGTCTGGTAAGTGGTAATTATAGATATCATGGCAGTATATATATAGGAATGGTGAGAGCGGAGATCCTTGCGGGAGTCCTTGTTCAGGGGAAAAAGAAAAAGATAATGTGTTGTCAATTCGTACTTGTAGTAGTCTGATTTCAAGTAAGTTTTTTATGATGTGAAGTAGATATGTTGGTGTGTGGAGTTTGTGAAGTTTGTAGAGTAAGCCCATATGCCAGACACTGTCAAAGGCCTTGTTAATGTCCATGAACAGACACGCCGACTTTCTGTCAGTTAGGTGAGTTGTTTGTATATTGTTGGCCAAAATAAAGAGCGGATGAATAGTCGAGTGATGTTGTTTGAAACCAAATTGGTAGGTAGGTATATATTTTCCAATCACTTTTTCAAGCCGCTGCTTTATTATATATTCAAAAACTTTGCTTAGTACCGGAAGTAGTGTAATTGGTCTGTTGTTGCTCGGTTGTGTATTGTCCAGTCCATTTTCGGGTATAGGGATTATTAAGCCGTTTTTCCATGTTTCTGGGATTCTGCCATTTGTGATGCAGTTGTTCAATTCAGTTAGGATCAGTTTGTGTGTTTCTTCAGTTAGGCTTTTCAATAGTTTTGTCTTAATTTTATCTTTTCCCGGTGCCGTGTTTTTGATATGCGCTAGGGCTTCATCATACTCTGTGTCTGTGATCAGTTTATATGTATAGTTTGGTGAGTTGTTAAAATAGTTCAAGTACCAGTCGTTGATCAAGTTCCAGTTGTTATTGTCGAAGTTAGGGTTTGTCGATATGCTGAAGGCCCTTTGATAGTGTCTGGCGAACGCGTCCGCTTTCTCTTTATCTGTGTAACGTTCTATTCCGTTTTTGTGAATGGTGTCAGAAGTGTTAGTTTTTTTGTATTGCGCTAGTTTCTTAATTTTTCGCCAGTGTGTTATATACATTATGTACATGTTTCAAGCCATTTGTCTTGTCGGTATTGTCCAATCAAGGTTTTAATGTTTTTGTTGAGTTGGTTCAGAGTCTTTTTTAGGTCGTTATTTTGAGTGTTTGTATATAGTCTGTACAGTTCTCTCTTTTGTTTTATGAGTCTCAGTATGAATTTTTCCTATTGCTAGTGAAAGTTGTTGTTGTATGGTTTCTATTGAAATGGGCTGCGCTTGCGATTGAATGTAGTCATGTATATGTTGTTTCACTTTGTTTATGTCAGTCTTTGTTAGGTTTAACTTTTTCTCTATAGGAGGTGTTCTGGAGGTAGGTTGCATATGTTGTAAGTCTATGTTAAACGTAATAGCCAAGTGGTCGGATCCAAGTTCGTTGGTTAAGTTTATGTTGTTGATGGTGTTTATGTTTATGTCTTGGACTTCGGTTCGTTGGCGAACCGTGACATAAGGATCTCGTCTTGTACTACCAAGCATTGCCCTTTCCATTGCTAAACTTAAAACAACTCTGTGTTGTCTTAAGTTTAATATTGTGTATATTTTCCTGACTGTATTTCAACTTAATTCAAAAGAAATTCCTGGGTTCCAGTCAATATTATTGTTTATTATTTAAAACATTTTGCAAATACGTTTCGGTGTCTTTATCCACCATGATCAGTTTGTCTAAAATACACATTCACAGTCGTTATTAATTTAAAAACAACAGCTTTGTTAAAATATACATACTAAAATACAAATTACAAACATTAAAAAGCATATTAAAATCGTTTGAATCTCTTGGGATCACAGGTGATGAGTCAGGACAATCATGTTCGGGAAAAGACTAGAATCTATGGTTTAGAGTATTAAATTTTACTTACATGTATGGCTGTTTCCACCTTCACATTTGACAAGCTATTGAAAAATCTTTACTTTGTCCAATATCGAGCGAGAGCATAAAAACTGTTTATAATTTTTGGCATTTTTCTTTGCATTCTGAGGATATTACTTGGTCTGCATTTCTTCAATATACCAGGTGTTCATATTTTATGTAGTTGGTTTAATTAGTGTATGTAGGTGTTCATTTAGTTAGTGTATGATATACAGAGCTAAGATTGTCTGTGTCTCATCTAAAATTTATTGCATTCTGACCTTTTTTAATTTGTATCATTTCATGGATTATTCTATTATTGTAATTGTCTTCATTGATTAATATTTTTGTTTAACTAATTACTAATTAATTACTTACTAATTAAATGAACACCTACATACACTAATTACACAAACTACATAAAATATAAACACCTGATATTGAAGAAATGCAGAGTAATTGATATCCACAGTTTTTTTATTCTCTCGCTGGATATGGAACAAATTAAAGATTTTTCAATAGTTGGTCAAATGTGAAAGTGGAAACAGCCATACATGTAAGTAAAATTTAAAACTCTAAACCATAGATTCTAGTCTTTTCCCGAACATGATTGTCCTGAGTCATCACCTGTGAACCTATGTTTTTAATATAGTTTTTAATATGTTTGTAATTTGTATTTTAGTATGTATATTTTAGCAGAGCTTTTGTTTTAAATTAATGATGACTGTGAATGTGTATTTTAGACAAAGTGATGATGGTGGAGAAAGTCACCGAAACGTATTTGTAAAGATTTAACTAATAAACACTAATATTGACTGGAACCCAGAAATTTCTTTTGGATTAAATTGAAATACAGTCAGCAAAATGTACACAATAATTGATATGCTTGGGAACAAAAGCGGAATAGATCTGATGGATGAGAACGAGTTGAAAAGGACATATAGGAAATTGCAAGCAAAATTGGCAAAAGAGAGGAACAGAAAAAATTTCCTAACCAGATGCAAGAATCTGGCCATCATAACAAAATGCATTCAGGTGACGAGAAGGGATTTTAATTTTGGGAACCGGCAGAATCAAACAAAATATTGAAAAGTTTTGGACATGTTCTACTTTCACTGTTTGAATATCATACTAAGTGATTGTTCTTCAAATTAAAAAATGTAGAAAATGAAACCATTAAGGTAAAAAGATCTTTACCAGAAAAAATTAATCAAAATAATTTAACCATATTTTATAAACAACAAGAGCCGAAATACGAAGCTTGTTTCAACAAAATCAAGGCAAAAGAAAAAAACAAATTAGAAACACTTGTAACAAAGAAACATGGTTTAAAGAACAAATATAAAACTAATGAGGAATGGACAAAGAATTTTCCTTCATAACACATACCAAACAACGTTAAATATATACTATCACTTGGTCCAAAATTCTCAATTAATAAAAATCAATTCCAATATATTCCTGGGTTTTTCAGTCAATTTTATTGTCACTAATTATGGTGTTATGTGATGAGCCCTGCGTTTCGTCCCGGGTCTATAAAAAATATACGGAATTATACGAAAAAATAAAAATCAATATAAACCAATTCATGAGGTCATAGCAAACATTGAACATGGAGTCTTCTCATTAAACAGCGATACAGAAAACGAAATAAGGAATAAATTGTGAAATGTGTTGACAAGTTTCAAACATAGAATCTCAAATAAAAACATACCAACTCAAATAAATAAACTTATATGTGAAACCAGAACATTTCTAAATAAAAACACAAACATCTGTGTGCTAACAGCCGATAAATGTAGCCAGACAGTTGTTATGATGAAAACTGAATATAGAACAAAAATGCTAGCCTTAATAAATGATAAAAAAACATATAAACCGGAAAAAAAAGATCTTACCACAAATATTCAAACAAAACTAAATAAAATAATAAATTCATGGCATAAAAATAAATTCATAACGGATAATTTGAAACGAACACTGTCTTGCAACAACGGCCGAGCACCATTTATATATGGCCTGCCAAAGCTTCACAAAGCAGGCCACCCATTAAGACCGATAGTTAGCAACATAAATGCCCCAACTTACCAATTGTCTAAATAGCTGTCAGCTGTGTTGAGTAATATATTGGGAACGTCACAATATCACGTTAGGGACTCATGGGGTTTTTGCGAATTTATAAAGAAGCAGAAAATACCTGAGAACCATCGCATGATATCACTTGATGTGGTATCGTTATACACAAACATCCCGGTAAATTACTCAATACAGTGCATAAGAACTAAATGGTCTGAAATAAGGGAACATACATCATTACCCGAAAATAAATTTATTGGGGCGGTAGAGCTGTGCCTTAAATCCACTTACTTCCAATACGAGGGCAATTTCTATTCACAAATATATGGAGTTCTATACTCATAGAACAAAAAATTTAGAAAAAATAAAAAAAGATACTAATAATGAACAACTATCCCAAATCATTCTTCGAACCAATCATAAAACGAAGAATAAATAAAATCTACAATTCCAATAAATGGAACAACATAAATAATAACAATAATAAAAAAGAAGGTGTGATCAAGTATATATCATTACCATATATTCCAGAAATCAACACAAAAATAAAAGATATTTTAAAACCGCATAATATTACTATAGCAGAAAAAACTAAAAACAACTTAGCAAAGGAACGTTTCACAAAATTTAAACCTAAAAGTGATAAGTTAAACACACCTAATGTAATATACAAGATTGACTGTTTGAACTGTGACAACGCATACATAGGTCAAACAGGACAATATTTAAAGAAAAGAATATACGAACATAAATATAGCTTAAGAAAGGTTAACGAAAATGGAACAGCATTAGCACAACATGCACAACAAAGGTTACATAATTTTGATTTTGATAACGCAAAAATATTAATAAATGAAGACAATTATAATAACAGAAGAATCCATGAAATGATTAACAAATTAAAAAACATCAGAATGCAATGAATTTTAGATCAGACACAGACAATCTTAGCTCTGTATATCATACACTAATTAAATGAAAACATAAAATATGAACACCTGGTATATTGAAGAAATGCAGACCAAGTGATATCCTCAGAATGCGAAGAAAAATGCCAAATATTATAAACATTTTTTGATTCTCTCGCTCGATGTTGGACAAAGTAAAAATTTTTCAATGGCTTGCCAAAGGTGAAGGTGGAAACTACTATACATGTAAGTAAAATTTAAAGCTCTGAATAATAAATTCTGGTCTTTTCCCGAACATAATGTGATCCCAAGAGATTCAAACAAATTTTAATTTGCGTTTTAATATGTTTGTAAACATATTATATAATGTGTGTAATAAACATATTATATAATTAAACACATGTATAACAGTATTAAACCGAGCTTCGTGGTGATAAGACATGCACATTGTTAGCGTATTTAAAGCAAGGTCGTTTACACTACGGCAAAGAATTTAAAGAATCCAACCGCATTTATCCTCCAGCGGGAATATACGGGTCGAATTCAAACGAAAGGATGAACCCTGGGAGTTCGCGAGAATCCGAATCGGATTATGCCTCCCAGGATGGTGGTTTCAAAAAGCCACAATCGAAAAAACGGGGCAGAAAACCGAAGATGACCCAGCCAACCCAGCCAACCCCCACAACGCCAACACCTGAGGCCAAACGAATAGCGTTGGATCATCAGGCTACAACACATAAAAACCAAACAACAAACAGCAAGACAACATCAACAAGATTTCCAACGTATTCGCAAATATTCACAGCGAAGGCAATGCCGACCATCACCGGAGTGCAACTTGCAATCAGATGGGAGGAACTCAACCCTAACAACAAAGATGTGATTATCAGACAAGATAATCACTTTCTAATTAAAACCAACAATGATGACAAAGCAACACAAATTTTACAACAACTAATACAAGAAAAGATTATAACAACATTCAAACTACAAAAAAATGCTAACCTCCCACTAACCCGACAACAAAGATCGAACCACCATATTACAGCCACATATTCAGTGGTCGCTACTGGAGTGGACCTTGAAATCACGGACGAAATGTTCCTAAAACAACTGGAAAAGTCAGACCTCATAATCAGATTCTGCAAAAGAATAATATCCAGAGCGAGAAACAGTCCCATCTTGTTGATGAGGCTGATAACGGGCGACCTGGCGACATATGAGAAATTGATGAGCGACCGCGCAGTGCACTTCCTTGGACGCGTGTTCAGGATTGTGGAGAGTAAACCTCCAGCACCGATTCCTGCTCCATGCACCAAATGCAACTCCTTTGAGCACCGGACCGAAACCTGCAAAACACCAGCTAAATGCAATAAATGCCTTGGCCCTCACTCAACATTTAGTTGCAGTTCTCCACTTCCCGTCAAGTGCGATGCCTGCAACTCGGACGAACATGCGGCATGGAGCGTAAACTGCCCGAAGATAGATAGATAGATAAAAATTTATTGAACATTCCCATTAATAAAATTCACAAACAAAGTTAAAAAACATAACTCCCATGTCTAGCCAGATGTTCGGCCGGTTGCTCTTTGCCCATGATCTAAATAGGCGCGCTAAGTCGTCCATTACCTGGGCAGTGCCCTAACATGGACATTCCCGAGCTAGCCATACGCACGACAACGTCAGGAGATAGTCTTGAAGTGGCGGTTTTGGTTTTATTCGAGGGGCATTCATTAAGGAAAAAAGGTCTTCCTGAAGGGAAGCCAAAAACTCCTTTTGCTTCGACCTTTAAGTTTGATACTGTCAGCCGTGGCGTTAACCGCCGGCAGTTTCAACTAGATGACCAAATCCATCCGCCCCCGCCCCGATCGGTGCAAGGACCAGCCAACACCAGCCAGAACGAGGCAGGACGAACCCGTCAAGTCACGTTATGTTTCATTTGTGCGTTTCCAGCCTGCTAGAAACGACTGTCTGCGACTGGCAGGCAATGTTTGTTTGTCGTCACGTACTGTCAGGGACAAAATCCTCATAAAATATGGGAAGTCGCTTATACAGGGGACCATGGGTTGGGCGATCGTTTGCTCTTACTTGGGTGATATTTCGCGTGAGGACTGAACCTTGCACTCCGCTATGATAAAATTTTTAGCGATGGTATCTATATAGTCGGCTATATAGGCCATCCCTCTAGCTTCGTGCATTTCGGTTATTCTGGTGTATCTGTCAGCCTATAGGACGCCTCTTAGGAACCTATTTTGGGTCCTTTGAACACGTCGTCTCGTGGAATCACAGACAGAGTGCCAGAAAGGGGAGCCGTAGGTCAGTATGGGTCTTATGGTGGAGGTGTAGAGCACAAGTTTGTTTTGAGGTGACAGAAATGAATATGGCGCCAGAAGAGAGTACAACTTTCTTCGGGCCATGAAAGTCTTTTGTACAGCATAGTCAACATGCTTGTTGAAGTGAAGTCGGGCGTCTAGTTTGAATCCCAGGTATTTCACCTCTTTTACTGGCTGGATTGGAGTATTTTGCATCATGAGTGGCGATAGGATTTTATTGTTAGTAAATTTGCACGAGAAGATAATAAGTTCAGTCTTCCTGGGATTCACTTTAAGGTTCCATTTATCGAAATACGGCGTCAATAAACTCAGGTGATGCGCAATGCGAGATTTCGCAGCCTGAGCATAGAAAGACGATGTGAAGATAGCCGTATCATCCGCGTATTGTGCTATTTTTGTAGTGGGAAGTTTTGGAATGTCTGCTGTATACAATGTATACAGCAACGGCGAAATCACTGTACCTTGTGGTACTCCTGCCGCGATGCGTCTTTTTGCAGAAGTGGAATTCTCCACTTTCACCTGGATGGTATGGTTTTTTAGGTAAGACACTATAAGGGAAACTAGGTAGAGTGGCAGTGAATGTACGGCAAAAAACTTATACAGCAGGCCTGTGTGCCAGACTGTGTCGAAGGCCCTTTCCATATCCAGAAGCAGCATTACCGTACCTTGAAGCTTATTAAATGCTTCATAGGCATCCGTTGCGATCCTAGCAGTCTGCAGCGTTGTGTTGTGTCTTGGTCGAAAGCCAAACTGCTCATCCGGGATTAAACTTCGAAGCTCGGCTGCTGCCTGTAATCTCGATAGGAAAACCTTCTCGGTTAATTTGCCGAAGGAGTTTAGGAGGGAAATTGGCCTATAAGAGGCGGGATCAGTCGGGTTTTTGCCAGGCTTTAAGATAAGAATTATTACAGCGTTTTCCCAGTCCTGTGGGAAGTGCTGCAATTTAAGGACTGCGATGACTATTTGTACTATTAGCACGGGGGCTTTTCGGCTAGCGAGGCGCTGAAGACACGATTGTATCTCCGACGGGGTTGTTAAATAGGAATGCAAAATCGAGGGTGGTATAGGATACTTCCGTTCTACGAAAACAGCGGTCTGTCTTTCTATTTCGTTATCCTAAAGGGCTAGTTGGACTTTGTGTACTTCTGCCAAAAAGTCGGCGAGCAGCTCGCATTTGTCGCTGGTGGTAATGTAACTCCGCCCCTCTTTTTCAAGAGCGGGGACTTGTTCGTAGCCTTTTCGTAGATTTCTCGACAGTTTCCACAAAGAATTTTCACGGGGAGATAAGTTTCGCAACTTTTCCGCCCAGGTAAAATTCCTGTATGCGGAAATTTCGCTCAGGATGTCTCGTGCAAGTTCTGCTGGCCTTATACGATCGGCAGATTGTCTGAATCGTTGCCAACGCTTCCTGATTCTATTTTTCGCATTAATCAGGTTCAAGATTTCCTCAGGAAGGTTGTCGCGCCGCGGTCTGTTCGGAACTTTTTTGGCCAAAGCTTGCTGTGTCCGTTGTATATTCCTGGTCAGACCTTTTACCGCATGCTCTAGAGCTTCGACAGTATCGATCTGGCCGGGAATACACGTCAGGTCTTGTAGTCGTTTCCGATATTCGAGAAAATCGAAATTTTCGTATGAATATCGAAAGTCATTAGTTTTTGTGCGCTTTAAATCCCTTATGTCGAGGTAAATGGGCAAATGGTCACTGCTGAGGGCGTCTATAACCACCATCTCCGTGAGATTGGCGAGTCCTTTGGCTATTCCGAATTCAAGGAAAGATGGGTTAGTAGGCCATTGTCGCGAACGTAGCTGGCTAGGAAATTGCCAGCTGCGTTTTTCCGTCCAGGGTTATTAAATAGTGGATAGCGGGCGTTGAAATCTCCCATAAGCAACACCCTATTGGTGTTTGAAAAAAATGGACCAACGTCAGTTGCCTGTAAGCGAGTAGAAGTAGAGTACCCACAGTAGATCAAAACACCATCATAAAGCTCAACGCCAACGTTCTCTATTACTGACTGCCTGCATGGCAGTCTCCTGTATGGAATCGTTGCTTTGATCGCTATGGCCACTCCACCCCTTAGACCGGGCCTATCGGCACGCTCGAGCCTGTACCCCCGGATTGTGATTCTGTCTCCGGGGCGCAACCATGTTTCCACGATTAACGCCACATCGACGTCCTCAGACCCGAGGAACTGCTCGAACTCACCGAGACGACTCCGGAGTCCACATGAGTTCCATTCCCCAATCCTCATAGGACACAGTTGACAATATCAATACTTAAAAATCGAAGCTGTTAATATCTTCATTGAAGAACTGCGCTGAGACTAGGAATTTGTCTGTCTTCGAGACGCAACCCTTCAATGCAGCGCTGTAAAATCTTACCGCCTTGATCACCTCCTCCAAGTTGATTTGCGACGACAGCTCGGCGAATTCCAGCTGGACACTGCCCAGCATGGCCACCGCGTTCCCATTTATACCATGGGCTGGGTGGGCGGAGCTCGTCAGGACAGCTTCGTTCTGCCTCAGCGAAGGAAACTCCGCTAATGAAGGCGGTGGCGGGGGCAGCATGGTCTTGTTGGCGTGACTTGGCGCCATGGTCCTGCTGCTTAGGGGTGAAGGGTGGTTCATCAGCATTGTGTGATTGCTGGGTTTTCCAGCGATCACAATTGGCGGCGGCTTTTCTGCCTTCTTGGGCTTGTTTGCAACTGTTGTAGGGCTCTCAGCAATTGCTTCCCGTTCAGTCCCTACGCTGGTGTTGGGAAGTGTTGGAGGCTCATCCACGATTGGCGGCTGGATGGGCGTAAAGCGGTTTTTCAGCGTCATGGAGGCCTCTGGAGCAACAATCAGCGTGCTCCACGCCACAGTCCTTCGCGGGACGACGAACCCGTCATCCGCTGCGCCCGCCGAAGTCGCCTGCGACACCCCTACAGCCTCCTCCATCGCTGATTTTTTTGGAGCCGGGGTTGGTGACGTTGGCGATGTTGGGTCAGACTTGGGCACCCTACCCCTCTTCTTGGTCCTGGGCCTAAGAAAGTAGCTCCCTTGGGAGCCCTGATCCGACTCGGATTCCAGAGAGCTTCCGGGATTCATTACACTTATCGCGCAAACCCGGTAGTTGCCCGATAAGGAATGTTCTAAATGTTATTCCAAAAAAAACGCACAATACAATAACCAACACAATTTCAACTCGATTTTAACTATAAAATATCGCACGACTCAGCTTCGCAGCACGTCCACACTCTGCAAGCAACGATGCGAGACTCAATGCCCGAAGAGACCAACAGCACCTATCAGTGGTATCCCCAATGTAAAAATTAAGTGTCTGAACAGGAGGACGTCTGAGGTGTCGGATGCGATAACTAAAGGTAACAGAATACACTCACCAATAACAACTCACGATCTCATACTAAACAAATACAAACATCAAATTAACAAGTCTACCAACACTAACAGAGAAGATCTGCTTAAAAAAATGCGAAAACAATTTATAGAAGATTTTGACATTGATACCTCGGTCGTCTTCTTTGGTAACCATATGTATGTATTGATGTTCGACATGCTCCTACCTAACCAAAACACCTCGACAGCAGCCCATGAACAACTAAAACAAACAATCACTAACATAGACCGTTCAACATGAGACTACTTTACGCCAACATCAACGGACTTAACAGCAAAAAACCACTTATTTATAATTACATAGAACAAAACGACACAGACTGCTGCATATTTGTAGAGACTAAAACCAAACTAGGACAGACACCAACGTACAGAAATTGGCAGTATATCTATAGGCATGGAAATACCATCAATCATGCCAGGGGCGGGGTCGCAGCTCTCCTAAAACCAACATTTAAACTTGGAAGAGCAAATCCTCCTTCCCTCAATAACCCTTTGACCGACTGCCTACATTTTACCATACCCTACTTAAACGACCTGATACACATATTTCTGACATACATACACCCACACTCCAACCTAGAACAAAACATACTAACCAAGGCAAGCATCTATAAATATGCAATAATTATAGGCGACTTTAACTTGAGCAGAAACAAAACGAAACAACTTAAAAATTTTTACAAAATTCCGACTTTATAAACAGCACACCCCACCAACTTTTCTGATGCCCGCAAACCCTGATTCAACAGCAGACGTTCTACTGCACACAAGAAACTTAACAAACACCATCAACAACATAAACTTAACCAACGAACTTGGATCCGACCACCTGGCTATTACGTTTAACATAGACTTACAACATACGCAACCCACCTCCAATACACCTCCTATAGAGAAAAACTTAAACCTAACAAAGACTGACATAGACAAAGTGAAACAACATATACATGACTACATTCAATCACAAGCACAGCACATTTCAATAGAAACCATACAACAACAACTTACACTAGCCATACGAAAATTTAGCCCGGAAATAAAAAATGCTTTCTACCGACAAACACTGCCCAAATACATACTGAGACTAATAAAACATAAGAGAGAACTGTACAGACTATATACAAACACTCTTGACAATACACTGAACCAACTTAACAGAAACATTAAAACTTTGATTGGACAATACCGACAAGACAAATGGCTAGAAACATGTAAAGAAATACAGAAGGACAAAGGCAAAACATACTGGCGAAAAATTAAGAAACTGGCGCAATACAGGAAGACTGGCACTACTGACACAATTGACGAAAACGGAATAGAACGTTACACAGACAAAGAGAAAGCGGACGCATTCGCCAGACACTATCAAAGGGCCTTCAGCATATCGACAAACCCTAACTTCGACAATGACAACTGGAACTTGATCAACGACTGGTACTTGAACTATTTTAACAGCTCACCAAACTATACATACAAACTGATCTCAGACACAGAGTAAGATGAAGCCCTAGCGCACATCAAAAACACTGCACCGGGGAAGGATAAAATTAAGGCAAAACTCTTGAAAAGCCTGACTCAAGAAACACACAAACTGATCCTAACTGAATTGAACAACTGCATCACAAATGGCAGAATCCCAGAAACATGGAAAAACGGCTTAATAATCCCTATACCCAAAAATGGACTAGACAATACACAACCGAGCAACTACAGACCAATTACACTACTTCCAGTACTAAGCAAAATTTTTGAATACATAATAAAGCAGCGGCGTGAAAAAGTGATTGGAAAATATATACCTACCTACCAATTTGGTTTCAAACAACATCACTCGACTGTTCATCCGCTCTTTATTTTGGCCAACAATATACAAACTACCCACCTAACTGACAGAAAGACAGCTTGCCTGTTTATGGACATTAACAAGGCTTTTGATAGTGTCTGGCATAGAGGCTTACTTTGCAAACTATACAAACTACACACACCAACATATCTACTACACACCATAAAGAACTTACTAGAAAACAGACAACTACAAGTACGAATTTACAAAACACTGTCATTTTCTTTTTCCCCTGAACAAGGACTCCCTCAAGGATCCCCGCTCTCACCGTTTCTCTACAATATATACTGCCATGACATATACAATTACAACTTACCAGATAAAAATCAAATAGACAGATCGGCATACATATTACAATACGCAGACGACACGGCACTTATTGTACATGACAAAACTACTGAGAGAGCAGCTCAAAGGCTCCAAACACTAACAAACAACACAATGACATGGTTTTATAAATGGAGACTAACACCAAACGCGTCAAAAAACCAACTTCTGCTCACAAACCACAGACTCAACGCTGACTCCCCTACAATAACTGCAGACGGCCAAACCACACAACCAAAAAACGACGTAAAATACCTTGGAATCACAATTGACCACAAACTTAAATTCACTAAACACATACGAAACATCAGGGCAGAAACAATAAAGAGAACAAAACACTTCCGATCACTAACCTACAAAGACAGAGGAATTAGCACAAACACCGCCACCGAACAAATTGCACTAAGACTAATAACACGAATAAGACAACCCCAAAACCCACTACACAACCCCCCCACCCAACTACTATACGAACGCACAAACATGACAAAGATTTCGGAAAAACTCATACATCTACAGACAAAATGGACAAACAATCCCTACAACTGGACCATACTGAATCCCCTTTGTCTCACAAGACCAACCAGGCAATCCCGCTTCCGTTTCCCTACATCAACGCTACTCGAACACTTACAAACGCAACTGACTAGTGGACAATAAAAGAATTTTTTCTTGTCATTAGAATTTTATTTAATAACATTGTTAACCTAGAATAAGACAATTTTCATATTTGTTTTTTATTTAGATTAAGACTACATATATTAAACAAGGGCAGAAAGACCGATAGGTCGATAGCCTTTTTTAGAAATAAAGATGTTTACTACTACTGCTATGTTTGTAATTTGTATTTTAGTATGTATATTTTACAGGGCTCTTGTTTTTAAATTAATGACGACTGTGAATTTATATTTTGGACAAACTGATGATGGTGGAGAAAGACACCGAAACGTATTTGTAAAATGTTTTAAATAATAAACAATATTATTGACTGGAACCCAGGAATTTCCTTTGACTTAAGTTTAAAAAATAAACTTAAGGCAACAACAACAAAATTTATGTATACAAATTAACAGAACATTATAATACTTTTTATTCAAAAATTTAAACCAAGAAGGTTGGGCTTACCCATGGACTACAATCTACTTTTAGATGATCAAATTTTCTCAAAATCATTTAATAATCTATGAATGCCCTCATTATCTGCCAGGTTTGCCCAATTGAAGCGCCTCTTGAATAATAATGTGGGCGCAAGCGTTATACGTTTGTTTTCGATCGACTATCTGGAGAGACTATCTATAGAGTAGGTGGAGAATGGAAAACAATCGCCACGACGGACAGTGTTGCACAATGAGCCAAAAAGTAATGGCAGGCTGAAAACTGAATCAAAATAATGTTCCCGATCGTTTACAGTTCCCATATTCAGGTGTTCTTATGTTCATTACTGTTTAACTTAGTTGTGTAGCATGCTATACACATATTTGAAAATAATTTTGATTATAAAGTAAGCTGTTCAATTTAAAATGTTGAACGTAACAATAATAATTTCATGTCAAGGCCCTGTTTTTGTTGTGTTGTATGTTGTATTTGAAAGTGCCCTAAATAAATACTTGCCCATACACTAAACAAGGATTTAAAGCCCCAACAACTAAGCAAGGATTTAAATAATTTATATTCAATGTCTGAGAAACATTACTCTCATTAAAAATTAATCCAGATAAGACTGTGGCTATTCTATTCTGCAGTACTCGACATAGAGACTTTATAATGTGTGAAATGAAATTGAATTTGCATGAGGTTGATATTCCTTTTAAGGAATCCACCAGGAATCTGAGTCTAATCGCTCTGCTTGAGGAAGGGGTTCTCAGTGATAAAATATTTATTTGCTCACAAACACATCTTCTCGAGGGAGGTAAGGAAGCTGCTCTGTGAGTGCTCTGAAGTGCTTGTTGCTGGCCGGGCGTAGATTAGATTCTGGCCGGCCGTTTGCATGTGCACGTTCTATCTTTCGTCTAGTTTTTAAGGTTCCATTTTCTTTTTTTCTACTTGGATTTACGTTGTATTTGTTATGCCATGTTGGCCTTAGTAGCTCCATCTTTAAAGGTGGACGCTGATTGGATCTTATTTTTGGCGACGGCTTACTGTTTTATTTATGTTAAAGTGGAATATTATTTTTTTATAGATATTTATTAGTATTAGTGTTGTTGATCGTCGCCAAGTGCCAAAAATAAAAACATTCTATTCCATTCAGATACGTATGAACGTCTTGTTCCAATCTCCATTTGTGCTAAATCTTAGCTAAGAGCTAAGGTTATCGCTTCTCTAACTCATCTCGTATAGACCTTCAAAAGAACTATAACACAGTTAATTATTTACTCAATCGTACTTTTGCAACTAGAATTTGTGATGTAAATTTTCCTATAGAATACATACACAATATCCTCCAAAAGTTAATGTTTGGCCTCGTATTCTTGGAACTGCCATTATTGGTCCTTTATTTATTGAAGGAAACTTGACAGGTGATTTGTACGTTAAGATGATTGAAGAGACTATTGATCCTCTTATCACGCATGAGCTAGAAACTCAAATTGATGCAGAAGGTAATTCGGTTTTACAGGAGCATTCGTTAACATTCCAGCAGAACGGTGCTCCACCTTATTATTTTCTTCCGGTCCGACAGTGGTTAAACCAGAGATTCTCGAATATATGGATTGGCAGAAGGGAACCCATTGAATGGTCTCCAAGATCACCTGATATAACACCCTTAGACTTCCTTCTTACTAAAAGTAATTTGATAGGAGGACGATGCCGTACTGGTCTCAGAGGCTGAGGACAACCTACAGAGAATGCTTTATCCGTTCGAAAAGACAACTACCAAATACAACATGGAGATAGCGGTAGCAAAATCAAAAGTGCTAACAATCTCAAAAGAGCCCAGAAGATGTAAATTGGCTCTATACAATAAACCAGTGGAACAGGTTATGAGCTTCAAATATCTCGGCGTCAACATCACGAGCAGCAGAGACCTCCAAGAAGACGAAAAGTCTCAAACAACCAAAGCAGCTTTAATATCAGGATTTCTTAGAGATATAATATGGCGAAACAAGCACATGTCCATTAAAAGCAAAGTCCGCATATATAAAACCTGTGTGAGACCTGTTATGACTTACTCTGTAGAAAGCAGAGCCGAAATACACAAAAAAAAGGATTATCCGCACAGCAGAGATGAGCTCTCTAAGATCCATAGCAGGCTACACACTAAGGGTCCACAAAATAAACGAAAACATACGAGAACTTTGCGATGTCCAAGACATAGTTAGATGGTTCCGAAACAGACGTCGCGAATGGAGAGATAATGTTGAACGGATGGACGACAACAGATTGCCGAAGATTGCAAGAGATGGTCGGCCACGGTCCAGCAGAACACCTGGACGTTCACCCAAACGTTGGCATGAAAGCTGGAATTCATCATCCCAGATACAACTCTAAAAAAGTAGGGAACAAGGCAGATGCCTTGCAAAAAGGAAGAAGAAGAAGACTTCTTTGGGGACTCTAAAGTCCATTGTTTATAAGACACAGCCTGCTGATATTGATTATCTTAGAAGGCGAATTGCAGCAGAATGCCGGTCAATTCCCGTTGAAATTTTCTGAAATGGTACGGAGGAGTTTGAAAACAGACTTTATTATTGTTATACAGAAAAATGGACAACATTTTGAACAACTGATAATATAGTGCGTAAATAGATCCCATGTGTTTTATTGTAGAAATTTCCCTTCCGCAAGTAGATTTTCTTTCTGTTATTCAACAATTTTAACGGTGTCACCTACTCTTCTAATCATTTGTACTGCAAAGAGAGCCAATGCAATAATATTTGTGTAAACATTAACCTGGAAACCAACATCGCAATGCGGGAAAGTTTTATTGTTTCTGCAACTTTGAAGCGCGATTAGTCGGAAACCTCTGGACAAAAAGCAACAAAGTAGGTTACCACTGAAAAGAGAATTGAAGGCCCTTTAAAACGATGTACCACTTGAGCCCCATTCCCATTTAGGGTGACACCTACTCCTCCTAGGGTGTTGAATATTTCTAACTGTAAGAAAGATATTAAGGGTGGAAAGTTTAAAATTGACATCCCGTATAAACAATCTTTATTTCATCGAAATAGGCTATCGACCCGACGGTCTTTCTGCAAGGGCAGAAATACCGTCGGGGTTTAGGGTTTAGTACAAATTCTTATTTTACGTTAACAATTTTATAACTTTCTAATTCTAACAAACAAAAATCCTAAATTTATTGTCCAGTAGTCAGTTATGTTTGTAGGCGTTCGAGTAGCGTTGATGTAGGGAAACGGAAGCGGGATTGTCTGGTTGGTCTTGTAAGACCAGGGGGGATTCAGTATGGCCCAGTTATAGGAGTTGTTTGTCCATTTTGTCTGTAAATATATGAGTCTTTCCGAGATCTTTGTCATGTTTGTGAGTTCGCATAGTAGTTGGGTGTCAGGGTTGTGTAGTGAATTTTGAGGGTGTCCTATTCGTGTTATTAGATTTAGTGCAAATTTGTTCTGTTGTTTGTATATAACGTTTTGTACTTTCTTTTCAGTAGGTCAGGATTATATGTCCGTAGTCTAGCAAGGGTCTACATATAACTTTATATTTTTTGGTGGCGGTATTTGTGCTAATTCCTCTGTCTTTGTAGGTTAGTGATCGGAACTGTTTTGTTCTCTTTATTGTTTCTGCCCTGATGTTTCGTATGTGTTTAGTGAATTTAGGTTTGTGGTCAATTGTGATTCCAAGGTATTTTACGTCGTTTTTTGGTTGTGTCGTTTGGCCGTCTGGAATTATTGTCGGGGAGTCAGCGTTGAGTCTGTGGTTTGTGAGTAGAACTTGATTTTTGTAGCGTTATATGGCAATTTCCACTGCAGCTATATATGGGTTATTCCCCATTTTATAAGAAAAAAAGTTAGCAACATCTAAAAATAAAGTTAAACTTTTCTATGAAGCAGGAGCTGCATCTCTAGTTAGCGGATGTATAGCCATTAAAATAGTTCCTAGCTCTAGAGACAAATCTGCAATTATGCATTTATTATGTATAAAAGGGAATTCGTCGAGCCACCGTAGCGAGTGGTTGGGTGTTTACGAGCGCGCCAATCCAATGGTGTAAAAGTGCGAAAGTGCCAAAAGTGGGACCAGCAAAGCGAAGCTAGTGCGTAAGGATAGTGCAAAAAACAACGAGTGCAGGGGTTGATGCGGCATTTGTGTAAGTGCGGCAGTACTTCAGCAATTTGCATCCAAAGGTAGGGGAAATTAGTCAATTAAGCCGAAAATTGACAGAACCGCCCGGTTTTGCTACCTGAAAAGGCATCAGGCCCGTTTGCCTGATGTTGCCAGTGTTAGAACTTTAGTGCAAATGGTCACATAGAGAGTCTTAAACCGAGCTTCGTGGTGATAAGACGTGTTTGCATATTTAAAGCAAGAATGAACCCTGGGAGTACGCAAGAATCCGAATCGGATTATGCCTCCCAGGATGGTGGGTTCAAAAAGCCACGAACGAAAAAACGGGGCAGAAAACCGAAGACGACCCAGCCAACCCAGCCAACCCAGCCAACCCAGCCAACCCCCACAACGACAACACCTGAGGCCAAACGAATAGCTTTGGACTATCACTCTACAACCAACAAAAACCAAACAGCAAACAGCAAGACAACATCAACAAGATTTCCCACGTATTCGCACACATTCACAGCGAACGCATTGTCGACCATCACCAGAGTCCAACTTGCAATCAGGTGGGAGGAACTCAACCCCAACAACAAGGATGTGATTATCAGGCAAGATAATTACTTCCTAATCAAAACCAACCAGGAGGACAAAACATCAACAATTTTACAACAACTAAAACAAGAAAACACTGTAACAAGTTACAAATTACAAAAAAACGATAACCTCCCACTAATCCGACAACAAAAGTCAGGTCACCACCATATTACACCATCATATTCTGTCGTCGCCACTGGGGTCGACCTGGACATTGAAGACAGCATGTTTCTGGAACGCCTGGAGCAGCAGGGCTTCAGAATAAGGTTCTGCAGGAGAATTATCTCGCGAGAGCGCAACGCACCCACACTCATGATGAGATTAATAACCGGCGAGATATCCACATACGAAAGGTTGATGAGCGACCGTGCGGTTCATTTTTTGGGCCGCATTTTAAAAATCACCGAAAGTAAACCACCAGCACCCGTGCCTGCGCCGTGTGGCAAATGCAACCTGTTCAGCCACAAAACTGAAGACTGCAAACAAGCACCAAGATGCAACAAGTGCCAGGGACCCCATCCAACATCCAAATGCGAGTCACCACTGCCAACCAAGTGCGCAGCATGCAAATCAGAGGACCACGCAGCATGGAGCATGAAATGCCCCAAACGACCGACAGCCCCAATCGTCGGCATCCCAAACGTAAAAATAAAATGTGTAAACAAACGTACGTCCGGGATTGCGGAGACAACGACAGTGGCAAGTAGAATACACACACCCATTACAACACATGACCACATCATAAACAAATACAAACATCAACTTAACAAGACAAACAATACCAACAGAGACGAACTACTAAAAAAACTACGAAAACAATTTATAGAAGACTTCGACATTGACACCTCCGTTGTTTTCTTCGGGAACCATGTTTACATCCTAATGTTTGACATGCTCCTGCCCGAGGGACGCTCTCCAACTGAACCCTGCGAACAAGTGAGACAGACAGTAACGAGCATACAAGATTCAATATGAAAGTACTTTACGCGAACATCAACGGACTTAACAGCAAAAAAACACTTATTTACAATTACATAGAACAAAACGACACAGACTGCTGCATATTTGTAGGAGACTAAAACCAAACTAGGACAAACACCAATCGTACAGAAATTGGCAGTATATCTATAGGCATGGAAATACCATCAATCATGCCAGGGGCGGGGTCGCAGCTCTCCTAAAACCAACATCTAAACTTGGAAGAGCAAATCCTCCTGCCCTCAACAACCCTCTGAACGACTGTCTACATTTTACCATACCCTACTTAAACGAACTGATACACATATTTCTGACATACATACACCCACACTCCAACCTAGAACAAAACATACTGACTAAGGCGAGCATATATAAATATGCAATAATTATAGGCGACTTTAACTTGAACACGAACAAAACGAAACAACTTAAAAGATTTTTGCAAAACTCCGACTTTATAAAACAGCACACCCCACCAACTTTTCTGATGCCCGCAAACCCAGACTCAACACCAGACGTTCTACTGCACACAAGAAACTTGACAAACACCATCAACAACATAAACTTAACCAACGAACTTGGATCCGACCACCTGGCTATTACGTTTAACATAGACTTACAACATACGCAACCTACCTCCAATACACCTATAGAGAAAAACTTAAACCTAACAAAGACTGACATAGACAAAGTGAAACAACATATACATGACTACATTCAATCACAAGCACAGCCCATTTCAATAGAAACCATACAACAACAACTTTCACTAGCCATAGGAAAATTTAGCCCGGAAATAAAAAATGCTTTCTACCGACATACACTACCCAAATACATACTGAGACTAATAAAACATAAGAGAGAACTGTACAGACTATATACAAACACTCAAAATAACGACCTAAAAAAGACAATGAACCAACTTAACAGAAACATTAAAACTCTGATTGGACAATACCGACAAGACAAATGGCTAGAAACATGTAAAGAAATACAGAAGGACAAAGGCAAAACATACTGGCGAAAAATTAAGAAACTGGCGCAATACAGGAAGACTGGCACTACTGACACAATTGACGAAAACGGAATAGAACGCTACACAGACAAAGAGAAAGCGGACGCATTCGCCAGACACTATCAAAGGACCTTCAGCATATCGACAAACCCTAACTTCGACAATGACAACTGGAACTTGATCAACGACTGGTACTTGAACTATTTTAACAACTCACCAAACTATGCCTGCACACTGATCACAGACATAGAGTACGATGAAGCCCTAGCGCACATCAAGAACACTGCACCGGGGAAGGATTAAAATTAAGGCAAAAGTCCTGAAAAGCCTAACTCAAGAAACACACAAACTGATCCTAACTGAATTGAACAACTGCATCACAAATGGCAGAATCCCAGAAACATGAAAAAACGGCTTAATAATCCCTATACCCAAAAATGGACTGGACAATACACAACCGAGCAACTACAGACCAATTAGCACTGCTTCCAGTACTAGGCAAGATTTTTGAATGCATAATGAAGCAGCGGCTTGACAAAGTGATTGGAAAGTATATACCTACCTACCAATTTGGTTTCAAACAGCATCACTCGACCGTTCATCCGCTCTTTATTTTGGCCAACAATATACAAACTACCCACCTAACTGACAGAAAGACATCTTGCCTGTTTATGGACATTAACAAGGCTTTTGACAGTGTCTGGCATAGAGGCTTACTATACAAACTATACAAACTACACACACCAACATATCTACTACACACCATAAAGAACTTACTAGAAAACAGACAACTACAAGTACGAATTGACAAAAACGTGTCATTTTCTTTTTCCCCTGAACAAGGGCTCCCTCAAGGATCCCCGCTCTCACCGTTTCTCTACAATATATACTGCCATGACATATACAATTACAACTTACCAGACAAAAATCAAATCGACAGATCGGCATACATATTACAATACGCAGACGACACGGCACTTATTGTACATGACAAAACTACTGAGAGAGCAGCTCAAAGACTCCAAACACTAACAAACAACACAATGACATGGTTTTATAAATGGAGACTAACACCAAACGCGTCAAAAAACCAACTTCTGCTCACAAACCACAGACTCAACGCTGACTCCCCTACAATAACTGAAGACGGCCAAACGACACAACCAAAAAACGACGTAAAATACCTTGGAATCACAATTGACCACAAACTTAAATTCACTAAACACATACGAAACATCAGGGCAGAAACAATAAAGAGAACAAAACACTTCCGATCACTAACATACAAAGACAGAGGAATTAGCACAAACACCGCCACCAAAATATATAAAGCTATTTGTAGACCCTTGCTAGACTATGGACACATACTCATGACCAACGGAACAGAAAGGACGAAACATTATATACAAACAACAGAACAAATTGCACTAAGACTAATAACACGAATAAGACACCCCCAAAACCCACTACACAACCCCCCCACCCAATTACTATACGAACGCACAAACATGACAAAGATCTCGGAAAGACTCATACAGCTACAGACAAAATGGACAAACAACCCCTACAACTGGACCATACTGAATCCCCTTTGTCTTACAAGACCAACCAGACAATCCCGCTTTCGTTTCCCTACATTAACGCTACTCGAACACTTACAAACGCTACGGACTAGTGGACAATAAAATAATTCCTTCTTGCCACTGAAATCTTATTTATCTAATAGTATTGTTAACCTAGAATAAGAGAATCTTCATATTTGTTTTTCATTTAGATTAAGACTGTATGTATTAAACAAGGGCAGAAAGACCGATAGGTCGATAGCCTTTTTTAGAAATAAAGATGTTTACTACTACTATGTATAAAAGCTCAAAAAATAAGCCAATTGTATATTCGTGGATATCCGTAGCAGTTAGAATGTAATGTTTATTGTAATTGAATTTTTAAATTTTTTATTACATTTTTAAATAAGTTAGCCTCTCTTTTTCATTGAATTGAGCAAGATCTGGCACTATTTTTTTCATTAACTTTGCGATAGTCCACGGCCATTCGCACACACACTCCAAACATGTGAAGACCATAGGCTGAAAAATGGCATGATGATGTTGTCTTTTAGAATTTTTTCAATTTGCTTCTTGACCTTTAGTGAGTGTGTATAGATATCTAGAGTTGTTTTCAAAATTTATTCTGTTTACTTTATATTTATTATAATTTCAAAGCTTAAGTGATAAGATATATCACTAAGTTATATATCTCATAACTTGTGAACTTCTATTGGCACTTGTCCTTTTTTCACTTTGGTAATTGTTGATAGTTTGACAAAATTGTTGTTTTCGAGCATTTCTGTATCATCGGGGATGTTGGTATTGAAGTGACATGATTGAATTATGTGATGTCGTAATACTAGAGTTTCTATGGGAAATTCTGATCTGAATTGTAACGGAATATAGATATTTTTGTTTGACAGACACATATTAAAGAAATAAGAAGAAATAATTATGGAAATTTTACAGAAGCATTTCGATATATCGGAACATTGATTTTTTCATTCCAATGTATTTCTGGGTTTCAGTCAATTTTATTGTTTATTATTTAAAATGTTACAAATACGTTTCGGTGTCTTTATCCACCATCATCAGTTTGTCTAAAATATATATTTACAGTTATCATCAATTTAAATAGAAAACTTTCACCAAAATGTATGGTTAACCAAAATGGTTATGTATGACGATAATGGGGAAATAAAAACAAACTGGTACACAAAGGATGTGTGGTCTGGTAGATACTTGAATTACCAATCATATGCACCTATACAATATAAAAAAGTGTGGTAACAGCTCTTACTGATAGAGCGATAAAATTAGCACATTGTGGATACAGACAAAAAAATCTTGAGAAAAAAAAAGGTACTAATAATGAACAACTATCCCAAAGAATTCTTCGAACCAATTATAAAACAAAGAATTAATGAAATATACAATGCAAATAAATGGAACAACATAAATAATATAAAAAAGAAAAAAGAGGGAGAAATCAAGTATGTATCATTACCACACATACCAGAAATCAACACAAAAATAAAAAATGTTTTAAAACCGCATAATATTACTATAGCGGAAAAAACTAAAAACAACTTGGCAAAAGAATGTTTTACAAAATTTAAGCCTAGAAGCGATAAGTTGGACACACCTAACGTAATATACAAGATTGACTGTTTGAACTGTGACAACACATACATAGGACAAACAGGGCAATATTTAAAGAAAAGAATATATGAACATAAGTATAGCTTAAGAAAGGTTAACGAAAATGCAACAGCATTAGCACAACATGCACAACAAAGTTGCATGATTTTGATTTCGATAACACATAAATATTTATCAATGAGGACAACTATAATAAGAGAAGAATCCATGAAATGATACAAATTAAGAAACATCAGAATGCAATAAATTTCAGATCAGATACAGACAATGTTAGCTCTGTGTATCATACGCTAATTAGATGATCGCATGCATGAACTGATTGGACCAGATAAATGAAATGTAAACATCTGATATTGAAGAACTGCCAAGCAATTCCTAGAATACAAAGAAAAGACGAAAGATAAACAGTTTTTTTGCTTCGCTCGCTTAATATCGAATAAAATATGGAAAATTCAGTGACCAGTCAAATGTGAAGTTGAAAGCAACTATACAGTGTGTCCAGTATGAAATGATGTACATGGGGATATTGGAAACCGTTAAAGATACAGAGTGGACCAAATGGGGAAAAAGTTGCGCAATCAAGTGCCTATAAATAATCTATCATCAACTTCTTCGAACTCGGAATAGCAACGCATATACAGGGAAAAAAAGAAAAAAGTGCGTTTTATAAAATCCTTTATATCGTGTTTATTATAAAAGATACAATAACGAAATTTTCAGGGTGGGGGTAAGAAATGAGCGTGAATTTGAAAATAAAGTAAAAAATAATCTAGGCCCACTATGTTCAATGAGGCCGAAGTCAACTTTAGTTTTTCTTATGGGCGCCATATTGAATTTCTGCATTTTTAGATTCCCCTTTAAATATGCTCTTCAACCATGTATAACATATTTATGTTCGGTCAAGATAAATAATTAAAATTAACAAAATTAAGATTTTATGGTAGTAGGCATTGATATTTCTCCTCAATTTCCCCATAGTGACGTTTGTTGTGTGTTTTAATTACCTAGATAACTGTCAAAGTAGCATTTATTGTCAGTGTCAAGTGTTTGTAATTAATTGTGTGTTTCAAAATTAATCACTTTTCAAATTATGAATGAAGAAAAATGAATGAAAATGAAGCGAAAGCTGAAGAAATTTATTTAAATAAATATCCAGAAAGGCGATAACCTGGTAGAACTATGTTTAGGCGTCTGAAAGACAACCTTGTAGCTTACGAGAGTTTTGCTAAGGTAAATTAAAACAAACTTCCAGACGAAAATAAAGAAAATTTGGTAATGCAAAGCGTGGTTGAGACACCTCGTACGTCTTTACAACAAATTGAAGCCCCAACAGGTGTTGCGCGGTCAACGGCGAATAGTATTTTAAAGCGTTATAAATATCACCCCTATCGTGAACGGTCCTGCCAGGGACTCAGAATGGCAATGCGATTAGAAGAATGGCATTTTGTCAGTGGTTTATTCAAAGAAATAACGAGATACCAAACTTTTCCTTAAAAGTCCTTTGGTCAGATGAGAGGCAATTTACTAAATGTGGACTATTTAATCGTAAAAATACCGTTTTTTGGTCAGATGAAAATCCACGGCTAGTTCGTCAAGTTAGGCACCAAGTTAGGATTGGATTTAACGTCTGGTTAGGTATTGTGGGTACCCACGTGATTGGACCATTTTTTTTAATGAGAACTTAAATTCCGAGAGATATTTGAACCTCTTACAAACTAACCTAGCGGAAGCACTTATGGATGTTCCAGTAGCTACCCTGCAAAACTTGTATTTCCAACAAGACGGCGCGCCGCCACATAATGCACGTATTATCACAGAATTTTTAAATCACGAATTTCCCAATAAGTGGATAGCAACCTGGGACCAGTAAGATGGCCTGCGAGATCCCCTGACACAACACCGCTTGATTTTTTTGCATGGGGCAATGCTGTTAACAGAATTACCCCAGAAATGATCAGAAAATCCTGTGAAGCACTAATGAGACGATGTACGTTGTGCGTGCGAGAAAACGGTGGCTTATTTGAACACCTACTTTAATCCTAAAATGTTACTTGTTCTTTTGCGGTGTTCGATGTATGAACAATAATAATTTGAAGTAATAATTAATAGAAATATCAATGCCTACTACCACTAAATCGTAATTTTGTTAATTTTAATTATTTATCTTGATCGAACATAAACATGTTATACATGGTTGAAGAGCATATTTGAAGGGGAATCTAAAAATGCAGAAATTCAATATGGCGCCCATAAGAAAAACAAAAGTTGACTTCGGCCTCATTGAACATAGTGGGTCTAGATTATTTTTTACTTTATTTTCAAATTCACGCTCATTTCTTACCCCCACCCTGAAAATTTCGTTATTGTATCTTTTATAATAAACACGATATAAAGGATTTTATAAAACGCACTTTTTTCTTTTTTTCCCTGTATATCCGTTACTATTCCGAGTTCTAAGAAGTTGATGACAGATTATTTATAGGCACTTGATTGCGCAACTTTTTCCCCATTTGGTCCACCCTGTAACTCTAACGGTTTCCAATATCCCCATGTACATCATTTTATACTGGACACACTGTATACGTAAGTTAAATTTAGATCTCTAAACAATAGATTCTAGTCTTTTCCCAGACATGTTTGTCCTGACTCATCACCTGAAAACCAATGTTCTGGATGTACTTTTTAATATGTGTGTGATTTGTATTTTAATATGTGAATTTTGGTGAAATTTTTCTATTTAAATTGATGATAACTGTAAATATATATTTTAGCCAAACTGATGATGGTGGATAAAGACACCGAAACGTATTTGTAACATTTTAAATAATAAACAATAAAATTGACTGAAACCCAGGAATACATTGGAATGAATTAAAGTACAGTCAGGAAAATATACGAAACGATTGATTTTTTCTTGAGAGGATTTTGTTCCTATGCATGTTGCTAATTTATTATTGAAATCTGAAAGTTCGTTTCAGCTATGATAGCTCTTATCAATCAAAGACGACAAAGAGCAGACCTCTTCTGACAATTTTCAAACATAGATTGATAGTAACTTCGCCTGCATGATTGATAGATGAATTGAATAACTCAGAGATCAAGCTGCCGGTCCCAAGTAGGGACAAAGACGGAGGGTTCACGCGTAGGTTTAGCAGCCTGCCCGTGGTAAAAAATACCATTGCTCAGAGCACCGACGGAGCAGCCCCGGATTGGATGGGAAGAATGTACGACGACCCGGCGAGAATATGGAACAAGCGAATAAGGAAACAAAAAGTACTACGAATAGGATGCTGAAATGTCATCTCCCTTAGTAATAAGGATCAAGATATTACCAATGAAATGAAGGAAAATAATATGGATATGTGCACCATCTCGGAAACAAAGAAGAATGGCAAAGACAGAACAAGACTCGAAGATTACGTAGATTACGTATATATAGTGGTAAAAACAGAGATAAAAGGGCGTCCTCAGGTGTCGGCCTAATAATAAATAAAAATTCGAGGATACCATTGAGCCCATAGAATATATCAGGGACAGACTACTACTGACAACATTCATGCTCCAAAAGGAACAGATAACAAGAACATACGTTATCAGTGTTTACGCTCCTTCTTCTTCATCTCGGTCTCTAGAACCTGCTGGACAAACTACGGAAACAGGATGAAATCATTCTTCTTGGCGATTTTATTGCGAGAATCGGAAACAATGCCCTAGCAGGAATAAAAAACCGCTTTAACGAAGAAATATAATCAACGAAAATGGAGAAACACTGATAAACCTGTGCGCACACAACGAACTCAGAATAAACAACGCATTTTTTCCCATAAGGCACAACACAAATAAACCTTTGTGAATACAAGGGGTCAAACATCTGTAATTGGCTATGCAATAACAAACAGGAATATCCATCCTTCCAAGGATGCTAGACGTTGGAGTCTTTAGTTCCGCAAACACTGGAACCGATCATAATCTGGTACTAACAAAAATGCGACTGTCCGTGCAGCAAACCCACAGAAAACCAACAGAAAACCAGAACCGGTAGAAAAGCTAAATATTGAATCTCTGACAGGCCACACCACCAAATGTCTATACCAAAAGGAGGCTGGAACAAAAACTAATAGAAAAATTCAAGATAACGACAATTGGGAAACTGCATAGATGAAGCTACCCTCAAATATTATTAGCGCTGCAGAAGAGGCGGTAGGAAAACGAGTTACCATAGACAATAAATGAAACGCCCTGGTTTATGCCAGAAGTGGAGACCCAGGCTGCCGACAAGAAAGATGCATACTTCAAATACCGAAATAACACAATTACCTACGAGCAATATCAGGAAGAAAGGAATATGGTGAACGAAGAAATTGGCAGGATAAAGATAAATTATTGGGAAAGATTCTCTAACGACATGGAACGACACTTATGTGGAGGGCAAAAGAAGGTGTGGAACATGCTTAGAAACCGTAAAAAAACAATCAATGAATACATCCAACCATCCGTAATCACAGTTGAACAATGGGAAACCCATTTTCAGAAACTGTATACAAACAAAGACGGTATAGAGGACCAGGCTCGATAAATCAGGTGAACATATTATCACAACAACACCACAACCAGGAACAACGCATTGCAAAGGAAAAAATAAAACAAACCATCCCAAACTCAAAAATCGAAATTCGCCAGGACGGGACATCACTAATGAAATGATTAAGTATGGAGGAGATAATATGGTGGACGAACTGCACGTATTCTTCAACAGGATAATCAGAGAAATCCAAGAAAGTACCTGACCAATGGAATGAAAGCATTACGATAACGATCTTTAAAAAGGCCGCAAAAAATTATCCAAAAAAATACCGAGGCGTCAGTCTGCTGAGCGCGGTCCTGAAACTACTGACCAAGATTCCCGCGGAGGAAGCGGCGAGTATTGGAACGAATGACGAACAACAGGAGTTTAGGCCAAATAGGTCCACTATCGCCGAAATATTTATCGTACGTCAAATCACAGAAAAGACCATAGAATTTACCAAACCAGCATATATATGCTTTGTAGACCTAACGCAATCCTTCGACAGGGTAATGGGCATGACATCGAAAAACTACTGAACAAACGCGGTATTGATCCTAGGGTTGTAGCAGTCATAAAGGAACTAACAATAAGACATTTATTAAGGTGGGCACTGAGCTGACGAGACAAATACTCACAAACACCGGCATAAGAGAGGGATACAGTCTTAGCCCGATACTCTTCAACCTAATAATGGACGAGATAATAAATGGTGCAAAATCATCGGACAGGGGATATATTTAGAATGGGCAACAAAGAAATCAAGACAGTTTGTTACGCCGATGACGCGGTAATAATATCTGAAAACGAAGACGAGCTGCAGAGGTTGCTGTACAAGTTTGAACTCTCAGCAAGAAATGGAACATGACCATATCGGCCAAAAAAACACAATCCCTGGAAATAGCTCAAGATCCCATAAGATGCAAGCTCGCCGCCTGCAACGAAAGCATTGAGCACGTAGTGAACCTCAAGTATCTGGGAGTCAACGTCACCAGCAGCAGAAATCTTGTAAAAGAAGTTCAGGACCAGACCACCAAAGCAGCTATCAGAAGGATAGTATTTGGAGGGACAATCACATGAGCATTCGGAGCAAGGCACGAATCTATAAAACCTGTGTGAGACCATTAATGATCTATGCCTTAGAAACAGGGGCAGTCAACACCTATACGAAACGTCTCCTTTGCACAACAGAAATGAGAACTCTAAGATTCATTACAAGAAACACACTCCTCGACCACTAAAGAAGCGAAGAGATAAGGACCGAATGTGGGATTGAGGATATCGTGAGATGGTTAAAAGGCAGACGCCGAGAATGGAGAGACCACGTGGAGAGATGGAAGAAGACCGTCTGGTAAAGATAGTATGAACTGCACAGCCGAACCCCAAAAGATTCTATTTTGATAGAAGTACCTCTTCCGATTTTATGTTAAATCATATAAATCTATGATTGGGTAAGCTAGCCTTATCCAAACATGACAATTTTGACCAGTTACTAGTATTATTTGACCAAATTGTGATATAAATGGTCTCTCTTCGTGTTATCAGACTATGAAGGATTTCACGGCCGGTCAAATCACATATAGAAATGTTTTTCGGCTTTGAAGCCGTGTTCCATGGGAATTTCTTCCTGACGTTTCGTCCACAACTGCGGTGGACATTATCAAAGGCGATGAGGCAGTGGGCGAAGTGATCTCCCGTGCTTTCCGACTAAGACTGGTTCAACTACTTGCATTTGAACATATTTATTTCAATTAAGACATTTTCATCTTTCAATTGCTCTTATTCTACGGCTCCTTAATGTTAACATCATTTAGCATTTAGCAATATCTAACATCGGTTGTACTATTCTACCTTAGCCTACCTTAACCTAACTTAGCCTAACTAACCTTTCAACTTCCCTTACAACTTCCCTTGCTTCCTAACTAACTTAGTGCTAGTCCATGGTCCTCGTTGTGGTGCTGGAACTGGACATCGCGTGTGGTCCTCGTCTTCTTCTTGAACTGGCTTAGCCTAACTTAACCTAATCTTACATCATCTCTTGTTTCCTAACTAACTTAATGCTAGTCCATGGTCCTCGTTGTGGTGCTGGAACTGGTCATCGCGTGTGGTCCTCGTCTGCTTCTTAAACTGTGTCCGCAGGGAGCTGTCTGCGGTCACACTGGAACTTCTTGGTGCAAGAATCCCTGACTGTGGGATTCTTGCTTTGCCGGGCCCTGTCCAGGAACTTTGATGTTAAGCCCTGGATGTTGTCCAGCAGGTCTTCTGTCTTCAGGTCCCTTTGGAGGGTTGTGTTCCTCACAAAGTACGGGGCCTTGGCTGCTGTCCTCAGTATCCTGTTCTGGATCCTTGCCAGCTTGAGTTTCTGGCTGGTGCTGGCCGTGGACCACGCTGGTGATCCATAGGTCAGTACAGGTCTGATTAGCTGTTTGTAAGCTCGGACCTTTGTTCTTAGGAAGAGCTTACCTGTCAGCAGCGGGTAGTAGGCCTGGAGCAGGTATCTTGCCTTCGATATGGTGGCTGTCATCTGTTCGTGCCAGACCAGCCGCTTGTCATAGATAAGTCCAAGATAGGTTATCTTGGACTTCCATGGTAGCCGCTGTCCTTCAAGCTCCAGCGGGCCTGGCGGGTTCTGGAGTCGTTTCGTGGTGAAGTGTATAGTCTGTGTCTTCACCGGATTGAACTCCATTTTCCATTTCCTGCTCCATTTCTGGACCTGGACGAGATGTCTTTGGAGTTTCTCCTTCATGTAGGCGCCTTTCCCTCTGGCAGTGAGTGCTACATCATCTGCGTAGATGTAGCACTCTGTTGTATTTGTGGTGGGGAAGTCTGCCATGTAGATGTTGAAGAGGGTAGGGCCTAACACTGATCCTTGGGGCACTCCTGACATCACCGGTTTGCTGACTGAGAGCTGACCATCTATTTTGACCTGGAAGCTGCGTCCAGATAGGTAACTGCTGATGAGCTTGGTTTGGTGTCCCGGAAAGCCAGCTTTGATCATCTTGGCTAGCAGGGCCTGGTGCCAAACCTTGTCAAACGCATTTGACATGTCTAGGAAGACGGCTCCTAGACCATCTCGGCGGTTTAACCTTTGCTGGATCCTTGTTGTGAGCCGGGTTGTGAGTGTGGTGGTGCCATGACCCGACCTGAATCCATGTTGCTCATCTAGCAGCACCTTCTTGTCTTCTATTGTATCCTGGATGTGGGTCAGGATACATCTTTCCATAATTTTGCCCATCATGGGTAGTAAGCTGATGGGCCGGTAAGACGTAAGCAGCTTCCGGTTTGCTCTCTTTTTGGGCACCAATACCACTATTGCCTTCTTCCATGTGGTTGGGAAGTGTTGAAGGTCCAGGATTGCATTTGCCACTGTGGTGAGGTCCTCAATTGTTGTTTTCGGGAATTTATTGAGAACCTCATTTGATATTCCATCATGTCCAGGGGCCTTTCTCTTTCCTGCCCTCTTGATGATGTCCTGGATGATCTCACTGGTGACTTTCTTGACTTGTGTTGTTGTCTGCCAGTTTTGGAAGTGGGCGGCTACTATGTTTTCCACTTCCTCTTCTTGGTCTGGGTGATCAACCAGGTTTACTTTGCACTGGAGCTCTAGATGATTTGCAAAGAGCTCCAGTTTCTCTCTGGGGTCATCAGTGGTTTTTCCGTCATCCTGGATGGGTGGTATTGGCTGCCTTGGTCCTTGGTTGAGGTTCCTGGCCATTTTCCACAGCTCGGTGTTGAACTCATCAGCCTCTAGTTCGTCCATGCGGGCATCCCAGTGCTGCGATCGAACTCCTTTTATGTCTCTCTGGATCGCAGCCTGGAGGCGGTTGACTTGTCTTTTTAGGTGTGGGTCCTGAGTCCGCATGGCTCTCTGTCGTAGTCGGTTTTTCTCCCTGATTTTGGCTTTTAACCAGGGAGGTATTTTGTCTTCTTGGTTGACTGCTACGACTTGCTGACTTGTTGAGGCTGCCAGGGCTTCTTGGATTTCCCTGGTGAGCTTCTCGACTGCATGGTCCAGGTCTACCTATGTTGTGGGCGGCTGGATCCTGCTGGTGCTTTCCAATATGTGCTGGAAAGCCTGCCAGTTGGTGGTCCTTTTGGTCGCAGTGATATCTTTGACTTGGTTTGGTCCAATCTGTAGTAGGATCGGCAAATGGTCCGACGAAAGTTCCTGAAGTACTTCGGGGGTGGACAGTCTTCCTGCATTTTTGTACAGGAATATGTCCAGGATGTCATCTCTGCCATTGAGGGTGATGTGTGTTGGCTCTAGAGGTGCAGCAATCTCGAACATTGTTTTGCTGGCTTCATTTGATAACATGTTGCCTCTAGCGTTGTTGTAGTGGCATCCCCAATTGATGTTTTTGGCATTGAAGTCCCCGCCATGTATTGTTGGCCGGTCATCCGGGAAGAGATTTTGAACATCCTCGGGACACAACGTAGCGCTTGGACTGACGTATACGGACCCGACTCTGATCTCGATCCTTTCCATTTGGATGGCGACCATGGATTCCTCCAGGTTCGCCGGTTTGACGATCTGATGATGTTGAATGGACCTTTTCACTGCGACCAAAGTGCCGCCGCCCCTGGTGGGCCTGTCATCTCTGTGTATCTTGTGGTTCTTGAGTGTGAACCTTTCTCCAGGCTTCAGCAGTGTTTCCTGGATCAGGCACACATCCACGTTGTACTTCTCCAGGAAGTCTTGGAGTTCTTCTTTCCTTTTTCTTACTCCATTGGCGTTCCAGGAGACGACACACAGAGATTTAGGCCTGAGCAGTCTAGACATGACTGCTCATTAATGCTAGTATCTGGGCTTGCATTGTTGCCATGAAAGTCTGCATCTGGGTTTGCATGGCCTGGATGGTTTGTGCCAGCTGTTCATGGCCTGTTTTCCCACTTTGTTGACGTTGAGTGGGTTGCTGGGGCGGCTGGCTTCTCGTTACCGCTGCGCTGTAGCTGATTGTCCTCCTTGGTGGTTGTGGCGTGACAGTTGGGGCTGTCCTGCGAGCTGTCGTTGGTGGCTGCTTGCTGGGTTTGGGTGCTGGCTTCGCAGGGCATCCTGAGTACGAGGCTGGATGGGCGCCTCCGCAGTTGACACACTTTGCTGCCTTTTCACGAGGGAGTGGACATTCCCTCGTTTCATGTTTACCTGCGCACTTCACGCACTTGGCTTCTGCGGTACACTTTGATTGTCCGTGTCCGAACAGCTGACATCTGAAGCACTGGGTGGTCTGGCTTTTCGCGTGCTGGGACTCCACCCGGACGCGCAGGTTTCCGAGGCTCCTAACCTCGAAGATGGCCTTCTCAGTCTTTGGCAGTAGCACCAGGACTACTGCAATTGGATCTCCATTCTTCTTCCACCTGACGATACTGGTGGGGTGGAAGCCTTGGGCAGCAAGTTCTTCACCTACCTTGCCTTCTGACCAGGTTTCTACAACCCCTCGGATGACCACTCTCAATAATTTCTCCTCCTCGAGTTGGTATG
Organism: Dendroctonus valens; assembly: GCA_024550625.1. Lineage (NCBI taxonomy): Eukaryota > Metazoa > Arthropoda > Insecta > Coleoptera > Curculionidae > Dendroctonus > Dendroctonus valens. The sequence goes on from JAJTJO010000749.1 coordinate 2,598,512, forward strand.
TGTGGTACTGGAACTTGTGGGCGTCCAGCACTCGCACCATGGCTCTATAATCCTCGATGGTGGGAGGGTGCGTTCTGACTCCCTCCTTTGTGGTCACGCCACAACCATAATTGATCCTCTTGTTGTTTAGGATCTTAGTTATCTCATCATATCGGGATTTCTCCCGGAGGACAATAGGAGGGATTTTACTCCTCCTTTGCTGCTGGGCGGCAGGGGTGGTCTGCTTCTTCTGCACCTCGACATCCAGCTGCTGGGCGGCAGGGGTGGCCTGCTTTTTCTTCGCATCATTGGCTTCCATCGGGTTTTCCTGCTGCTGCTGGGCTGGGCTGCTTGCTCCTCGATTTTGCTGGCCTCCTGCTGTTTAGGCTTGGCCGTCCTCGGGTCTTTCCTTTGCTGCTTGGAACCTGCGGGCAAAGAATTGGAATTACTAACTTCGGTTGCGTCATCACTGGAGGACGAGGGTGCGGTACGCTTCCTCTTGCGACGGCGATTTGGGCTGATAAAGCCCTCGCCATCGGAAGAGTTCGTTGCCGGGCCCCTTCCTCCCTTGGAGGCTGTTGGAGGTGCTGAGTCCTCGCTTTCGCTGGACGATGTTGCCGTAGTGCCTTCCTCCATGGCTGTCTTTCGGGTGGCTTCCAGGAATGTTTCAGCAGTGTTGGTCCTGTCCCTCCAGTAGGCCACCTTTTCGTTGGAGCTTTTCAGCTCCGCCAGGGTCGCCTCCAGTTTGGCCTCCAGTGCCTCGACCCTCTTCATCACTTCCTCTGAAGTGATGTTCATGTTTTCCTCCTAAACCTGAAACAATTTATTCGCTTGGATTTATCGCCTACTTTAGGCGCTGAAAAGCACTGAAAATAGGGCAAGAAACTCAAGTCGTATAGCAATGTATCACAGAGATCACTATTTTTGCACACACTAACTGCAGAGCACGATGTGTACTGTTTAGAAGTCGCTGATCAACTGGGTTCAACTACTGGATTCTTTGTCGTATTTATGCGATCCGGCCGTGTGAGCTCATGCGTGAGGAGTGGGAGGTGCTTCAATGGTTTTGGCGTACACACTGTTTGCCGCAAAACGCGTTTCCAATCTGGATTAAGGACCGTGACTTCTTCTTTCCTGTTAAAATTGTTGTCATGTATGAAGATCTCAATGGCCTCTCTGGTTAGTCTCGGATAATACCGTTGAGATTGGTGCAAAATGTCCACTTCATCGAAACGTATTTGGTGGCCGTCTAGAAGTGTGTGTTCCGCTACTGCTGATTTTTCTGTTTGTCCTAATCTGCAACTTCTTTTATGCTCAGTGATCCTCGTGTTGACACTACGTTTTGTGGTGCCGATATATGCTCTGCCACAACTGCATGGAACCCTGTAGACTCCTGGCGCCGATAAAGGATCCCTATTGTCCTTGGCCGATCTCAAAGTCTGTTGGATTGTTCGAGTTGGTTTAAAGACGGTTTTCACTCTGTGTTTCTCCAGTATTCTGCCGATCCTGTCCGTGACTCCATGTATGTATGGGAGGCAAGCCCAACCCTTACTATCATCATGCGTATCTGTTTCCTCAGGACGACCTCCACTGTTTCTTGGTCGAATTGCTCTATTAAACTCGTTCTTGCTGTATCCATTCCAACCAAAGGCTCTTTCTAGGTGTATCAATTTTCTTTCTAACTCATATTGTTCGCAAATTCTTCTGGCTCTTTCGGTGAGGGTTTTAATGATTCCTCTCTTTTGACTGGGATGATGGTTTGATCCACTGTGCAGGTACCGGTCGGTGTGTGTCGGTTTTCGGTACACCGTGTGGGTCAGCTTTCCATTAGTTTTTCTGGTTACCAAGACATCTAAAAATGGCAGTCGCCCATCCTTCTCCACTTCCATAGTGAACTGTATTTTTGAGTTGATTGAGTTGAGGTTCCTCAGGAAGTCTTTAAGTTCAACCAAACCATGGCCCCAAACAACGAAAGTGTCATCAACCTATCGAAACCAAAACTTAGGTCTCCTCGCGGCTGTGTCTCGAGCGTCCATCTCAAATTTCTCCATAAAATAATTGGCTATCACCGGACTAAGGGGGCTGCCCATTGCTACTTCATCCGTCTGTTCATAGAATTCGTTTTTCCACTGACAGTAGGTTGTGGTTGAGCAGTGTTCGAACAGTTTGGCGATGCCTGGTGGAAATTCTCTCTCAATAAGTTCCATTGCCTCTTTGATTGGTACCATTGTGAACAACGAAACAAAATCAAAACTCATAAGGATTTCTCCGGGAGCTAATGACAACGAGTGCAGCCTCTGAACAAAATGGGATGAGTCCTTTTTAAAACTGTCGGTTTTTCCTATTTTGGGCTGTAAAATTCTTGTTAGATATTTTGCAATCGTTTCGTATATTTTCCTGACTGTACTTTAATTCATTCCAATGTATTCCTGGGTTTCAGTCAATTTTATTGTTTATTATTTAAAATGTTACAAATACGTTTCGGTGTCTTTATCCACCATCATCAGTTTGTCCAAAATATATATTTACAGTTATCATCAAATTAAATAGAAAACTTTCACCAAAATTCACATATTAAAATACAAATCACACACATATTAAAAAGTACATCCAGAACATTGGTTTTCAGGTGATGAGTCAGGACAAACATGTCTGGGAAAAGACTAGAATCTATTGTTTAGAGATCTAAATTTAACTTACGTATATAGTAGCTACCAACTTCACATTTGACTGGTCACTGAATTTTCCATATTTTATTCGATATCAAGCGAGCGAAACAAAAAAACTGTTTATCTTTCGTCTTTTCTTGCATTCTAGGAATGCTTGGCAATTCTTCAATATCAGATGTTTACATTTCATTTACCTGGTCCAATCAGTTCATACATGCGATCATCTAATTAGCGTATGATACACAGAGCTAAGATTCTCTGTATCTGATCTGAAATTTATTGCATTCTGATGTTTCTTAATTTGTATCATTTCATGGATTCTTCTCTTATTATAGTTGTCCTCATTGATCAATATTTGTGTGTTAGCGAAATCAAAATCATGCAACTTTTGTTGTGCATGTTGTGCTAATGCTGTTGCATTTTCGTTAACCTTTCTTAAGCTATACTTATGTTCGTATATTCTTTTCTTTAAATATTGCCCTGTTTGTCCTATGTATGTGTTGTCACAGTTCAAACAGTCAATCTTGTATATTACGTTAGGTGTGTCCAACTTATCGCTTCTAGGCTTAAATTTTGTAAAACACTCTTTTGCCAAGTTGTTTTGAGTTTTTTCCGCTATAGTAATATTATGCGGTTTTAAAACATTTTTTATTTTTGTGTTGATTTCTGGTATGTGTGGTAATGATACATACTTGATTTCACCCTCTTTTTTCTTTTTATATTATTTATGTTGTTCCATTTATTTGCATTGTATATTTTATTAATTCTTTGTTTTATAATTGGTTCGAAGAATTCTTTGGGATAGTTGTTCATTATTAGTACCTTTTTTATTTTTTCAAGATTTTTTGTCTGTATCCACAATGTGCTAATTTTATCGCTCTATCAGTAAGAGCGGTTACCACACTTTTTTTATACTGTATAGTATATTTTATATTTTATACTGTACTGTAGTTCTTCGAACCAATTATAAAACAAAGAATCAATAAAATATACAATGCAAATAAATGGAACAACATAAATAATATAAAAAAGAAAAAAGAGGGTGAAGTCAAGTATGTATCATTACCACACATACCAGAAATCAACACAAAAATAAAAAATGTTTTAAAACCGCATAATATTACTATAGCGGAAAAAACTAAAAACAACTTGGCAAAAGAGTGTTTTACAAAATTTAAGCCTAGAAGCGATAAGTTGGACACACCTAACGTAATATACAAGATTGACTGTTTGAACTGTGACAACACATACATAGGACAAACAGGGCAATATTTAAAGAAAAGAATATATGAACATAAGTATAGCTTAAGAAAGGTTAACGAAAATGCAACAGCATTAGCACAACATGCACAACAAAAGTTGCATGATTTTGATTTCGATAACACATAAATATTGATCAATGAGGACAACTATAATAAGAGAAGAATCCATGAAATGATACAAATTAAGAAACATCAGAATGCAATAAATTTCAGATCAGATACAGACAATCTTAGCTCTGTGTATCATACGCTAATTAGATGATCGCATGTATGAACTGATTGAACCAGGTAAATGAAATGTAAACATCTGATATTGAAGAATTGCCAAGCAATTCCTAGAATGCAAAGAAAAGACGAAAGATAAACAGTTTTTTTATTTCGCTCGCTTGATATCGAATAAAATATGAAAATTCAGTGACCAGTCAAATGTGAAGTTGGTAGCAACTATATACGTAAGTTGAATTTAGATCTCTAAACAATAGATTCTAGTCCTTTCCCAGACATGTTTGTCCTGACTCATCACCTGAAAACCAATGTTCTGGATGGACTTTTTAATATGTGTGTGATTTGTATTTTAATTTGTGAATTTTGGTGAAAGTTTCCTATTTAATTTGATGATAACTGTAAATATATATTTTGGACAAACTGATGATGGTGGATAAAGACACCGAAACGTATTTGTAACATTTTAAATAATAAACAATAAAATTGACTGAAACCCAGGAATACATTGGAATATTTTGCAATATCATAGGTCGGACTTCCAATAGCGGTCACAATCTTGGGCAGTCCGTAGAGCCTTGGTGGGAGTGCTTCTGATTTTCTGAGTTTGGCCAACTCCTCGGACGGAAATGTCATGTCCTTAATTAATTTGTTTGTTGTCCTTAGTATCCGTGCCGTCGGATCCCGTGCCAACTTCTACCGACACATACCGACCGGTACCTGCACAGTGGATCAAACCATCATCCCAGTCAAAAGAGGGGAGTCATTAAAACCCTCACCGAAAGAGCCAGAAGAATTTGCGAACCATATGAGTTAGAAAGAGAATTGAAATACCTAGAAAGAGCTTTTGTTGGAATGGATACAGCAAGAACGAGTTTAATAGAGCAATTCAACCAAGAAACAGTGGAGGTCGTCCTGAGGACTCTGCGGAAACAGATACGCATGATGAGCGTAAGGGTTGGGCTTACCTCCTATACATACATGGAGTCACGGACAGGATCGGCAGGATGCTGGAAAACACAGAGTGAAAACAGTCTTTAAACCAACTCGAACAATCCAACAGACTTTGAGATCGGCCAAGGACAAACGGGATCCTTTATCGGCACCAGGAGCCTACAGGGTTCCATGAAGTTGTGGCAGAGCATATATCGGCACCACAAAACGTAATGTAAACACGAGGATCACTGAGCATAAAAGAAGTTGCAGATTAGGACAAACAGAAAAATCAGTAGTAGCGGAACACGCACTTCTAAACGGCCACCAAATACGTTTCGATGAAGTGGACATTTTGCACCAATCTCAACGGTATTATCCGAGACTAACCAGAGAGGCCATTGAGATCTTCAAACATGACAACAATTTTAACAGGAAAGAAGAAGTCAGAATCCTTAATCCAGATTGGAAACGCGTTTTGCGGCAAACAGCGTGTACGCCAAAACCTTGAAGCGCCTCCCACTCCTCACGCATGAGCTCACACGGCCGGATCGCATAAATACGACAAAGAATCCAGTAGTTGAACCAGTCTTAGTCGGAAAGCATGGGAGACCACTTCACCCACTGCCTCATCGCCTTTGATAATGTCCACCGCAGTTGTGGACGAAACGTCAAGACGAAATTCCCATGGAACACGGCTTCAAAGCCGAAAAACATGTCTCTTCGTGTTGTTACAAAGAGTCCTTAGTGTCAGTCTTATACACATGAGGTCCTCACTGAAATGCTCCCATAATGGTATTGCTCTCACTTTATTCTTTATGATAATTCATGTTCGTGGGGTTCTTTCGGACTGGCAGAAGTAGAGTAAAGTACTCTGCATAAAGTAATAAAACTCACTCTATGAAAGTTAGCTACCATTTTATCAACATGAGGAAATTTTTTTCCTCATGTTTTCCTCAAAATGAAAATATTTTGACATCTGCAAGTTATTTCATGACCCATACATTACAGTTACCCTATATAATAAACACATCACTCTATTTTAAGTCAGCTAACCATTTTTACATTATATGTACATCTATTTATGTGCGTAATGTTGTTCCTTCCAATATGTACGAACAATAAAAAATAAAAAGCCACGATTATAAGTTATTTAGGAAAATCGACCGAAAAACTCGGCAACTCAGCGCTCTATCCAGCACGCGTTGCATGTTGTCCACCGTTTATACTCAGTTCCTTCAACATTTCCGTTTGACGCTCAATTCACACCAGCCCGGAAAAGCTCTAAATACTCTGTTTATTGTTTATTTTTATCTGATCACCGTGAAACATCTGAAAATATGGACTACGTTCATTTGTACCGTGCTGCCGAATGTTTCTCAAAAGTGTTTTATAAGCTATATATATCATATCAAAGTGTAAAGAAATAAACAGTAAAATGCAAAATGAAAGTGCAAGTGAAAAATGGTTTGGAATACAACGAGGTTTCAAGAAGGGCGGATAGCAGTCAATCCTGGGTAAGGAACTTATGGGCAAATAATGGAGAGGAATCGTAGCATCGAAACATTTTTCACACTTTACAATAATTATAATGTCTCCTTACTGTTGAAATTCTATGTCGAGAATTTCAACATCATGCAAGGCATCCAATATGTTTACCACATATCGTGTTATTTTATGCTTTTCATTGAGTATAGGTTCTTCAACATGCTTTATTTGTTCCAACGCTTTTCAATCAATAACCACTGCTTCCAAGCACATTATTGAATGTTAAATACTTAGCTTTAACACCTAATTTGTTATTATGGTTCGTGTATATACAGAGTGTTAAAAACTCCATTTTATTCGCCTCGTATCCTGGCTGTTAAATAATGAGTGAAAATGATCCAAAATAAGTGAAGAAGCCGTAGTAAACATGAGTTTCGGATTCGGCGGCTTGGTGATATAATTCATCTTTGAAACATTTATTTGCAATTATTCATTACTTATTATCCAAGAGATAACCCTTACACTTTTAGGTAATTTCGAAATGACGGAATGTAGCTGTTCGGATGGAAAATAAATTTTAAAAATGTTTTTTTTCCATCATTTCCTATCAAGTGAAATATACATTTGATTTACACACTCCATTAAAAAAACTTTGGAGACTAGCTTAAAAGATAAAGGAAAATCTGAAAAGTTTGGAGCCCCGTCTCCAAACTTTTCAGGCTTTCTCTTTTCCTTTAGGCTCGTTTGTTTGGAGATAACGTAAGTTTGGCCCAACTTTTCAGGCTAAGGGTCAGACTAATTACTTCATTGAGCCCCAAGCGCCACGATTTAGCTGGTTCGTCAGCTTAACATTCCACTACAGTTTTGCAACTAGAAGTAGATATACCGGGTGTTGCACCGGAAAACCGTTTTGACTGATAAATGACAATTTGACATTTTTTCAGGAGGCAAACGATATTTTCAAGATGTTCGCGTTTTTACAGTAAACACCCTGTATATTATTAAATTTCTAAATTATACTGAAAAAGATATATATGTTTTACGAATAATATTCTACAGCTAAGTCCGTTTTTGAGGGATTTTCATTTTTTATTTTTATTTTATACCAAACTGATATTAGGCCAAAAACATTTGCTGGCACTTTAATAATTATTGGTTGAATAATGTAGTTCATGACGTTTCAACCACATCTGCGTGCACATGGGCATCGGGGTACGGTAAATGAGGGCAAGCAGTAGCGCTCATGGTTTAGGCTTGACCGATGCGCAACCAATGCCCACCTCCAGTACCGCTTAGTTAGTTGGGTGTTTGAAAATCTAAATGGCTTCCCTCGTAACTCTTGGAAAGAAGTTATGTGTTTCCTGGTCCAAAAAATCTACTTCTTTGACTAGCATTTGGTGGCATTCCATAACTACGTGGTCTCCAACAGCAGATTTTCTCGTCTGTCCTAATCTACAGCACATATTGTGTTCCATAATCCTGGTATTGCACACTCCGTTTTGCTGTACTAATGTCAACTGACTCTCAGCTGCAAAAAATTGTAGCTGTTGGCAGGTTCTGCCTAATTGTTTTTGTAGCTTTGAAGACGGTTCTAATGTTTTCCAATCGTGTTTATCACCTGGGAAGCTTCAAATCTCAACGGGTTCATTCTGTGTTGCATCAAATTTTTTCGTTTTTAAGAATTTGGCACAGCTGGGTTACAGGCAATTAACCAGCTCATTAGAGGCGAAGTGTCTTTGTCTGGCATGCTAACATATAACCTCGTAGGATAAATAAGTGTTGTGTAGTAATATATGACCACCTGGATTGGTTACCCGATCTTGATTAGTCTAATTAAGAAGTGATTGTAAATTCGATAGCTTGAGGTATTAGTATCAACTCAAACAACAAGAAATACATGCAGCTCTCACAGTTTCATCTAATTTACACGGACAGGGTAAATGACTACCCATCGGCCTTCAATCTGATGAAGAAAGAAACAAAGATTCTAACATTAAGTTGGTCTCATAGCTTAATTTTATTGTTATTTAAAAAATTTAGGAGTAATTTGGATGTAATATCCGAAAGATTTTACAAAATAATGATCATGTTTAAAGGAGATTTGAGACCCGAAATGACTAGTTCTTAGTAAAAATCCAATATCTGTATTGGTTTAATGGACATTCTGGGAAAATATTTTTGTATATCATACCGCATTCACAGCTTTTTTGCGTTTGAGCTTTAATTCGATATAGATGTGAAGATGTCAAATAGTGCCCGGTAAGCATTCTTATTAAAGTCGTAATGTGTTTCTTCATCATCATCATCATCATCACCATCATCATACAGCCTTATCTGGTCTACTGCTGGACATAGGCCTCTCGTAACACTGCGCAATTTTGTCTATATTGGGTTGCTTGTATCCAGTTGGTCTCCACCTATTTCAGGTCGTCCGTCCGTCTCGTTGGAGGGCGCCATGTTTTTCGGGTATTGTATGCAAGTCTCCTAAATTATAGGAGTTTAATGCGTTTGATTAATGCGTTTGATTCTCTCTACCGATTTTAATTTCATGCCCCATATATTTATACGATGGGACCTGCTCCAAGGGTGTACTGACTGTACTTTACCATGAGATTTCTGGTCATTACAAGGTTCGTCATCAAATTTGTATTAGAGAGATTTATCTGAAGACCCACCCGCACAAATAGAGGCGCTGTTAATTTAATACGACATTTTAAGCGCATCATTGATTCTACCTGTGATTAGGACTATGTCATCTGCCAATCGCAGATGATGCAGCTATTGTCCGTCGATGTTGATACCTGATTAATCCCAATTGACTTTCATACACACTAATTTCAGGAGAGTAGTAAAAAGTTTCGACAGCATTGTTGCCCTGATGCTAGCTGTTGCTGTTTCGTATATATTTTTCATTAGCTAGATGTGTCCGTGGTCAATTCTACATGAAGCCAAGGCTTGCAGCATTTTATCTTGATGGGCAGAGTCGAAGGCCTTCTGATAATCAGCGAATATTTGAATCAGGGGCTTGTTGTACTTTATAATTTTAGTATTTCTATTACTTGAAGATGAGCGTTCGTTCCAAACCCCTTACGGAAACCAACCTGTTCATTGGGTTGGTATAAGTCCTATTTTGTACCTAGACGGTTCGTCATTATTCCGGTGAAAAGCTTACACCCATGTGAGAGGAGGCGAATTGAGCGGTAGTTGCCCAGGTCAGTCAGACAATACATCTTCTTATGAAGAACAACAATAACAGCATTATGCCACCTAGTGGGAGTTGAACCCTGTAAAAGGCACTCCGTGAATAAGTGACCAAGAGCCTGAAATATACACCTTGCTTCCAACTTGGTTGCCTCTATCACTATTTCGTCATTAGTAGTCACCAGGTGCTCTATTGTTATTCATTTGGATGAGTGCATTTTCAATCTCGAATGTTGCACGTCTGGGATGTCTTCAGAGCCCCGATTCTGTACTTGAGGCATGTTCGTGTTTTGATGTCCTGGGTGTTTGTAAAATTCTTTATAGAAATCTTCCAAGATGCTGGTCATTTATTCTTTATTTGTTGTGGCTCCTCCTACCACGTTCTTTAGCTTTGCAATGTTTCTTGTACCTAGGGTTAAATTTTTCTTCAGAACTTTCAGACTTTTGTTCGCTTGGATCGCCGATTTTATTTCCCTAGAATTATGCTTGTGTCTCGTCTTACTGATGAGGATATAGCCTTATTGACCTTTCTGAGTTCAACCAGCTTTTTATCATGTTCATTATCCAACTCTCGTCGTTTCTTCATCAAATTCTTACTTTCCATAGTAAGTTTTGCTCCCCCTTCGTTCTTTTGATACAGTGTTGCTCGTGTGCGTTCTTCAGCGTATCAGTCAAAATGTTACTTATGTTCTTAATATCGGGTTGATTAAATAGGTACTTCTCTAGCAGGTCTTTTTGAATTTGTGCCTGATACACAGCAATATTCTTATCGTCTGTCCATTGGGCGCGTTGACGGTTCGAGTAATCATTCTTCTCCTTTCGCTCTTTGTATTTATTATCACTTTTGCTCTAACTAACCTATGATCGCTACCTACTGAGAAATTGTTTATGACAGACACGTCCTTGATGATCCGTTTTTGTTCTGTCTGCCATTTTATTGTCACTCTCGTTTTTAGCATTTCCATCCGGACTTATTCAAGTCGATTTTCGTTGAAAGGGTTTTCTGAAGAAGGAGTTCATACCGTGGATATTATACCGCATTAGGAATTCTAGAAGCATTGTTCCTCTTTCATTTGGCTCACCATATCCGTGCAAGCCCAAGACATTCCAAGACTTTTCCGTCGTTTCCCGATCTTTGTATTGATTCTCCCTTCCTTGATATCCGGCTCCCATTAGAATATTAAAATTTGAGAGGGTTTCTTGGTATACTTTGACTATGTCGTCGTAGAATTTGCTCCATTCCTGTTCCGTGTGTGAGCTGGTAGGAGCATATACTTGTATGATCTTTAAAGTGTATCTGTTGTTGAGTTTTATGATCAGGTATACATATAACCTTGGTGCTGATGCTGGTGATTTGAGTAACAACTCAAACCCATCCCTTTTCTGGGAAAGCAGGACACTAACCTTAAATAGAAGCTCCCTTTAGATCTCAAAGCGCTTTGCCAAAATTTATTATGTTCGCATGTAATCTTTTCTTTGACAATAAATTGAAATAAATGTGAATTTCAGCCAGTCTGAGGGGATCACACCGGTGTTGAAGAGTTTAACTATTATTTATATTCATTCCAATGTATTCCTGGGTTTCAGTCAATTTTATTATAATACGTTTCGGTGTCTTTCTCCACCATCATCAGTTTGTGTATATAGTTGCTACCCACTTCACATTTGACTGGTCACTTGAGTGGTCTTGAGTCACCACTTGAGTGGAGTAGTAGTAAACATCTCTTGGGTAGTTTATACCGGGTGTTTGTAATTATAATTTCGTTGTCTTCGCAGAACTCGAACAGTCGTTGTCCTCGTTCGTTAGGGTTTTCAAGACCATATGGACTCATCGCTTCTCCTCTTGGACCTTCTCCAACCTTTGCTTTGAAGTCGCTCATAATGTATGTAATTTCGTGTTTCTTAAATTTCTGGAAGATGTCAAAAATTTGATCGTAAAAGTCCTCTATTTCATCGTCATACTTCCTATCTGCAGTCGGGGCGTAGATTTGTAGTACATTAGTTTTAAATGGTTGAGTGTTTATCTGGATTGCTCTGTCCGCGATTGGTACAAAGTTGGTCACGTATTTATTCACACTGTGATGTGTATCTTCCAAGCCATGGCCGGAATAATATAGCACTGTGTTTTCTTTTTTGCAGGTTCCGGATTTAGGCCATCTTGTCATTCGTTTTATTTCCTTTATCGCATTATTAAGTTTTCAGCTGCACACAGGCTTCTAACATTCCATGTGCAAATTCTCATATTGGATCTTCTTGTTTGACTGTTTTCTCCGACAAGTTTTCGCTTGATGGCGACCTGAGAGGCCTCTTGGTTTGAACGTGGTTGTCCTCTCCTGCCGAATCTTGGCATCCGATGTCCATGATTAGTAGCGGTTTGTAGTTTATTCAGTTACTTTTTATATTTTAAACGTTATTCAAGTACGTTCTAATATCCCTGTCGGACACATTAGATTTAAGACCATGCGTTAGGCAACAACCCTTACCGGTTGACGAATTCTTTGGGTTTCGCTGTGCTAAAATTAAATTTTACCTAAGTTTGGTTAAAAACAAAACCAGGTATCCCGAACACCAGAAAAAGAGACCTTTTTTTGATCCTTACTGCCCAGAGTCACATACAACACGTTAAAAGAGCAGTTTCTTTGCAACGGTCGATAGTTTATCCATTTCTACACTATACAATCGTATAGTTTTTACCCTCATTTTCAACTCATTACTAATTATACAAACAAATAATTGCAGCATGAGTGCAAAAGTACTTTAACATCATACAGATCTTATGAAAGTTCAAATCAGTGCAACAGCTATAACAGTGATTTGGTCACGTAGCTGGTATATACTAGTACAAGTTGCGGAGTAGAAAGGTGCGACGAGATGAAATTTCGTGCAGTGTTTGTGTACCCTCCACAATTTTTATAATTATTGTAAGCAGTGATACAAATTAAATTTGCTCACTTACTATTGGGTTAGTTTAATGGTTTACTTTAAAATAATTCTTAAGCATAACTTCCATTGAAATTCAATTGAAAAAGAAATGCAGCCAATTTTTAATCAATCCGTATAGCGTTATAGTAAATAAGTGTTATAATTAGATTTTAAACTTAACTTTAACTGACTTTTGCTTAAATTATTATTTATATCATCATTATCAGTAAAAGTTTGGCCACACTTTATTGCAAAAATACAGCCCATTAAAATACATTTTTAAATTTAATTATACTTGGGTTCTTTAAAACTTTTAAATTAAGGAAATCTGAATTTTTCCAATTGAGTAAATATGCGATTGCGGTTGAAAAATTAATTTTTCTTGGAATGTTCCAACCCGAACGAGCGCTTCGAAATTAATGTTCGTGCTTCTAAATTCAGTCTTAGGATAAATTACGGAATCTCATGAACTAAATAAACTCCAACCAGGCCTTCCAGGGGTCCGGATGTGCGAGTATTACAACCCACTGCGGTTTTCCAGTTAATTGACTGGGTTTGCTGCAAAAAATACTACGGAAATATTTTTCATTTTCTTACATGAATCTGGAAGGATAAAGTAACTACATTTCGTACCGGCTACGAATTTTTATAATCTATAATGGTAAAATAAAAAAGTTTGCAACATTTTGCAGAAGAGTGTTTAACGAAAGAGTTAAATTATGGTCGTTTTTGCTACATGCAATATAATTTCTCCTCTCCAATGTTAGGTCGTAAAATCTGTACCTTTGGCAAAATATGTATTACTGACAGTAAAACGGATTAAAACATTAAATTTCAATTGGAACCCTTTTCATGACACCTTATAATTATTATTGTTGTCCCATACATTTTAACAAGGAGTTTCCTTATAAGTTTTACTCCCCCGAGATAATTTCTTCTTCATCTTCTCAGCGCATTGCTGCCCACTTCTGAACGTAGACCTCCCTTTTATTTATCACCAAACTTTAACCGCAGAACGTTACCTTAACTTATTGAAAAATCAATTAGAAGAAAGTTTAGATTTTCTGCTACTAGAAAATGTACAAAATTGCTGGATTCAACAAGACGGAGCTAATGCGCACAATGGCAGACAAGTTCGAGTGAACCTATCTCAACAATTTCCAGGGAAATCGATCGGTACTTATGGTGGCGATTCCTGGCCAGCAGGATCGTCCGACTTGACCCCACTCGACTTCTTCCTTTTGGGTTACAATAAAAACCAAGTTTTCTTTCACGATTTTGACACTGAAGACTTTTATGCTAGTTCATTTAGCGTGACCCAGGGTTCACGTGTGGTGTATTTACCACGGACGCGAACTAGCTTTACACCCCCCTGCGAAAACTTGGAGGCGGCAACCCATCCGAACGCCCAGTCAACATAGTGACCCCAAACCAAGTGGCGTCCTACATAGTGACTACCTCAAGAGCACCACAAAACCGTTTACACACAGTCAAAGTTAAAAAAGACCTCAACACTCTGAAATCCACTCGTTCACTTGAGACAGAATATTTCAAACCCTTCACCTGTAAGGAAATCATGGAAACTCCAAAAGAAATGAAAACGGGAAAATTCCCTGGCTTCGACGCCATTCATGCTGAGTTTCTAAAACACAATGGTAAATTTACCAAAAAAAGCGACTGAAAGACTCCAAACACTAACGAACAGTACAATGTCATGGTTCTATAAATGGAGACTAACACCAAACGCGTCAAAAAATCAACTTCTACTCACAAACCACCGACTCAACGCAGACTCCCCTACAATAATTGCAGACGGCCAAACGACAGAACCAAAGAATGACATAAAATACCTAGGAACCACGATTGACCACAAACTTAAATTCACTAAACACATATGAAACATGAGGACAGAAACAATAAAGAGAACAAAACACTTCCGATCACTAACCAACAAAGACAGAGGAATTAGCAAAAACACCGCCACCAAAATATATAAAGCTATTTGTAGACCCTTGCTAGACTATGGACATATACTCATGACCAACGGAACGGAAAGGACAAAACGTTATTTACAAACAACAGAACAAATTGCACTAAGACTAATAACACGAATAAGACACCCCCAAAACCCACTACACAACCCCTCCACCCAACTACTATACGAACGCACAAACATGATAAAGATTTCGGAAAGACTCATATATCTACAGACAAAATGGACAAACAACCCCTACAACTGGTCCATACTGAATCCCCTTTGTCTTACAAGACCAACCAGACAATCCCGCTTCCGTTTCCCTACATCAACGCTACTCGAACACTTACAAACGCAACTGACTACTGGACAATAAAATAATTTTTTCTTGTCATTAGAATTGGAAAGTTTATTTAATAAGATTGTTAACCTAGAATAAGAGAATTTTCATATTTGTTTTTTATTTAGATTAAGACTACATGTATTAAAGAAGGGCAGAAAGACCGATAGGTCAATAGCCTTTTTTAAAAATAAAGATGTTTACTACTACTTTACCAAGTTATGGCTGGCAAGGTTCTTCTTGCATATCTTTCAAACGGCCACCAGGCCTGTTCCCCACCAACTCAAGAGGTCGAAAAACGTCGCCATTCTAAAGTCAGGCAAAGTCAACGATTCACCATGAAACTATTGCCCAATTGCACTCCTAAACATGGTCTACAAAGTTTTTGAAAGACTGATAATAACAGGATCAGCCCAATAATATTCCAAAAGGTCGATAGCCTTTTTTAGAAATAAAGATGTTTACTACTACTATTCCAACAGATACCTGTGGAACAAGGGGAATTTCGACCGGGCCGCAGCTGAACGAACCAAGTACACTTGCTGACTAACTGCGTGGAGACAGGCTTCCAAAAGCAGCTGAAGACGTCTGTTGTTTTCGTTGACTTATCAGCTGCATATGACATCAGCAACAGGTGCTTTCAAGTTATCATGAGCGACAAGGCTAGTACTCAAATGAAGCAAAACAACGGCTTGCCACAGGAATCGGTGCGGGCTTCCCTGCTCTTCAGTCTCTACATGGCAGATATCCCTGAAACTTCATCAAAGAAGTTCGGATATGCAGACGACTGCGCACTTGCCACAAGCCACAAAGAATTAGGGACTACAACAAAGGGACTACTGAGCACATCCTTAGAAATGACCTAGCTAGCATCGGGATATATTTCCGCCACTGGAGATTGCAGCCCAAAATGCTGCCAAGACGGGAGCATTATGCTTCCACTTAAACAACAGGATGGCCAACTACCAACTTAAAATATACTTTGAAGACATATTTATCAGCCACAACAAACACCCAAAATATCTAGGTATGACCCTCGACAGAACACTAAGTTTTAAAGAACATATAAAAAAGACAACTGCAAAGCTCAGAACACGAAATAACATTATACAAAACCTGTGCGGCACCACATGGGGTTCTTCAGTGTCCACACTAAGATCGACAGCACTGTCGCGGAGAACTGTACTGTAGCACGGGTGTGGATCAACAGCTCATACACCGATCGGGTGGATGCCCAGTTCAAGCTATGCGTTCCATATCAGGCACAATGAAACCAACTCCCACTTATTCAGCCCTGTGCTATATCAGACACGTTAACTTTAACGTGCATGTTATCCGTCAGAAACGTTATGTGACTGGAACTCGTGTGTTGTATCAGGCAAACCGTTATATTATAACAGGCGCACGCTATCGACGAACGTTATATTTAGAAATAGCGCTTCAGAATAACATCATCAAATGTCATGCCGTTTTCGAACTTAACGTGTGTCGCTCGAAGTTAACCTCGTAGTAATTAATAAAACAGTGTTTAATCAGAGCGTAGTTTCGTGTTTTAGCTATAATATGTTTTCAATTTAAAATAAAAATATGTCATTTGGTGGTCTTATAAGGTTAGCTTTACTAGCAGAATTGGTAAATGCTCTTGCTCTGTCTTTGCTTCACTCGGCTTTGTTTTGCCACTCACTAGTACTTTATTTTGCTCCAAAAATTCAATTAAATTTTCAAACTGTTTACGAGTGGTTTTTTTTTGCCTTTTCTGTGGATGCTCCATTGAAAGCGTTTAAGGCATAGGTAAAGAAAAGTAACGAATGAAATTGAAAGTCAAAGCCATTTTGACCATTTGTCCGAAAGAAAGGGCCAAAACGTGCATATGTGAGACATATGTGAATCTTTAGAAGCTTCGATGGTTTGATGTTACCCTCATACAAATCTTACTCTCTCTAACTTATAGACTATTCGTATATGGGCATCTCACTTTATGCATCCAATATTTCTTTCCTTTTTAACGTTTCTCATATAACTGGGTCGGGAACGCATACGTTAACTCGGAGATACAGCACACCTCCGTTGTGCAGCTACGTAATCGAAAATGTTATCCTGAACTGTTAAGTTGGCATAACGTGTGGACGTTAAAAATAGCATTGATGATACAGCACAGGGCTGATTGGCTGTCTGCGCTGAGTCACATAGCTCCCCACACACCCGTCGAGAGCAGAAATACAGAAAAATTAACGCCGACCCTGTGCTCCGCTTCCACGCTGGAACTACCGACAGGGACATAAATACGCCTCGTTCAAGAAACCCTCCTCTACACAAAAATCCTCCCTACAAAAAATTGTATTTTTGACGCAAGGACCGGAACAAATCGTACTTTGTTATAGATCGTTGAACTCGCTATTAAAAGAGCCATTTAATATGTTATGTACCTTTTTTTCGGTCCATATGAAAAACAAAAGTTGATGATGGTTTCTAAGAAACAAAACATTGGAATATATTTTCATAGACACCAGCTTGTAGAGCTCGAGAATGTGTCATGCGAAAGTATTTTTTAAATGAATGAAAACGAAAATTCGACAAATCACTTTTACTAAATATTTCAAAAACTAAAAGAAATACGTTTTTTGAGAACGCCATGTATATGGTTCCCTGATTACGCAACATTTTCCGAATTTAACCGACTTCGTATCTCTTTTATTTAAGTAGTAATAATAATTAACTTTTACCTTTACCAGTTTCCACCATTTTTTCAAATAAATGATCTAGGAGGGTGTCAGCTTATCACGTTACCTGCCACACATGTTCGGCTGGTTTTATACAGGAGCCAATTCAATTTTTTTCAATGCGTTGTTATTTTGGAGTTAAAATGCCTTAAAGCCAATTGGTAAACTTGTTTTTTTGTAATTTAGTTCAAATTTCACGAACATTTTTTGTGGTTCTTTTAAGAGCACAGTAAGAGCACGGTGGCACGCTATCGAGATATGGACCTTGTGTGCCAACTGGATCTTATAAGGGTCGGAAGATAATTCATTGTTTTTTGTGTTTTTTATATTTTTTTATTGCCTATAAATAAATTAAAACAAACATATTAATCAATTATTAAATTATTAATTAAATTAAAATCATAGCCAAATAGAAATCCCACAAAACAATAGAGGTTGTAATATAAGTTTGACAAGAACTAAAAACTTCACAAAACACAATAAGTTTGCACTCTGCGGTCGAGAGAAAGAAACGTAAAATCCTACATAACACATTGTTGCATAAACTACAGAAGAGAAAATAAAAAATATAATTATCGTTATAACACAAATATATAATAATTTTTGAAAGAAAAAAATTATTTGTGAATAATGTCACTACATTCCATGCAGAAGCCTAGAGCACCTGGGCATGTAGAACAATCATAACTCGTTTGGATACGCTTTCTCTTCTGAATGCAAGAATGGCATCTTTTTCTAGATACCTGTTTTTTTTCATCACCTATATCTCGCTTCACTAATTTGTACCCTTGAGTGACTGTTGCGGGAATATCTTCAGTGCTTCGTGACATTAAACTTTTAACGACATTTATTCTCAAATCAAACAACGTCATTTTTGATCCAGAATATTTATTGAATAAATGATGCGCTTTAACAGCATCGCTTCTATAAAATGCATAAATAACTTTTTCGGCCAACGAATTGTTTTTCTTTCTGCTGAATAGTATAACAGCATTTGATCTTGTCGATCAACTCCTGACATGTATTTATTATACTGAAGCATAGGCAGTTGTTTGTTTAATTCTTATTTTCTCCTTGTTCCTATTTCAATCATATTATTTTCGAAATCCGTCGATATGTAGCTGACATGCCTTTGATCGCGCCATTTCCCAATCATTATCCCTTCTGCATATCTGGAAATTGTATTGCCCTTTACAAGTTTTACATTTTTGACGTCTATAGGTACATTTTATCTGTCCAGTCTTAGTGTTCCAGTACAATGGGTTCCTTGATCCAAGAGGGTCGCCGATAAGTCAAAACTTTTATAATTTTTGTCCATATAGAGGTGATGCGCACCGTTTAGTTTGTTTTCCATTAAGTGTAAAACAAATTTTTGAGCATGCCCTCGGTTTCCTATTTCATCAAGCATGCCAGTATACACAGCAATTTTTCATCATGTAAAGTTTAATCTCACTTATATGTTTTTTATTCTTAATGTATTGACGAAATGACAAACGCCCTCCACATAGCACCATCGACTCGTCCAGGGAAAGTTCTTGGCAAGGATAATAAATTTCGGCCAACTAGAAAACGACTGCGACTTATATTATCTGCTATTGCTTTGCAGTGAAAAAAGGGATCTTTTTTCCAGTAGTCGTGAAAACGTTTTAGTTTTACATTCCCCATATGCAAGAAAACTCTCAAAAACACTAGTAGCTCGTCTAAGGTCAAGTTTTCCCAATCACATATACGAGAATTTTCATTGGTGGTACGTGATAAAAAAATGTCTTTTGCATTTGCGTTTGTTTCCGCAACAACTCCTTGAAGAAAATTGTCAGTTATTATATGACGAAAATAATCTATAGGAGAGTTGCCTTTTGGAGGAACAAGCAATCTCTCAATTTTTAAAAAGGGTAAACTTTTGATATCGGTAGGATCTACTTTCCAGTCTATAATAACTTATTTATTATGGGCATTATCTGTCGGAACATCTATAGGATTTTCTTCATCACTGTCTGAAGGCAAATCGTTCACTGCCTGAGTGGTCACGTCGTCATTCACTTCTTCGTAATCACTCGAATCCAACACCTAATCTTTGGTTTTTAGGATTAGAAGGTTCCGGTACAGCATTATCATCCGCCATTTCAAAACACTTATACCTACTACCAACCGCAAAACAAAAAAACCGAATCCACTGGCAAAAACTTGTAAAATAATCTCTATCGCTAGTCCCGACACAAGCCAATGTCTCACGCCGACTGAAATATCCCGCATAACAACCGGAGTTAACCGCGGCTCTTTTAAGAGCCGGCGACACTGGCGCTTGCGTGGCGCTGGCTCTTATAATAAGTGAACGAGTTATGAGCGAACACCCTGTACTTCAGTATTAGAGTGAAAAACGAGTGGCGACTCAGTATAAAAAATTCTAGATCCCGTTAAGGGTACCCTACGTTCTTTCCTGTTTGCAAAATTTGTAACAACTTGAAACTGGTGAGTCTTTTGGTCCTTTAGATCGTGGTGGATTACAATTAAAATGTAAAATTACAATCTATTTTGGAGAATTTTAAAATATATAGCATGGGAAAAAAATGTTAACCCTTTAGCGGGCGAATTATTTTTCGTCATTTCTATCGCATATAAAAGTACAAATCTCCATGAAATTAAATAAAAAAATTAATTTAAAAAAAATCGCCTAAAATCACTTTATAATCTGACCTCAGACAACGTCCGTTTCCATTACTTACTCCTACTTACATACATGTATGTTTGTATTATTTCCTGTTCGCAAAATTTGTGATCAATTGCAAATTAAAAAAGTCCATTTCGAAGATAAACTATTTTTCAATAGATAGCATAGGATCCCAGCAAAGTGTTATGCCCGTATTACAGTACCCACTTTTCTCCGATTTATTGGCCATAAAGTGGGTCAATTACCGAAGGTGATCTTCTTGGCCGTCATCGACTTTACACTTGGATATTGTTCTCACAATAAATGATGTAATTTGAGGAAAACAAACATAAACTTCATTACTTAAGTTCTATTGTTTTGTGCTGGTAATGATATGTAGATCACAGCTTTTTTAACTTTTTTAGAATTTTACTTTTTATTCATTTGCTAAACGTATTGCATACAACACAGATTTATGAAACACAATAAAAAGGAAAAATTACCCAACCCCTAATTCCAATTGGTAATTGGTCCATTACCAATTCGCAAACAAAAAATAACCCCAAAAATTCCCAGAAAATAGTTGCAATCCGCAATAATTTTCAAAATGCTCTAAGGCCGCAACTAATCGTACGATTTACCGATTGCAGCCCGATTCAACGCTTTCCGCTCATATGTGGTGGCCTTCAGTAATTGTCCCAATTTAGTGGCCAATAAATAAAGACCATTAATATTGTCCCTATTTTGTCGTGGTAGTTTTTTCGACAATTTCCAGTACTTTTTGGTTTTATTCAACTTTCTCTACATCTCGTACACTGTTTGCTACTACAAATTTTAGAATAGGTACATCCATTTAATATCTTGCAAGCATTTCTTGAACATATAATGTACTGTTCACTTCGTAATACTTCCCCAATTGGCAATTTCAAACTTAATACAGAAAATCTAGCACATATTTTCCAAAAAATTATGGAAAAAAATTCAATTATTAGATGATTTCTAATTCGAAATTTATTTTCTGCACAATTTATAACAACATGACACTCCTCTAGCAGCAATGCAGCTCTCGGTAATAAAATTTACTGATGCATAGACGATAACATTTATTTTCTGAGGCTTATTGTATCTGATGATTCACTACTGCTGTTATCAAAGTTATTTTGAATTTGAATGAATTGACGTTCTAGATTGTCAATAGTGCTTTTTACTCGATTCAAGTTTTTTTTTTCAATTCAATTTTTCTTTGCTGTAATTGATTACACAGAATTTTTTCAGTTGGTCACTTCTGCATTTAGTTCAGCCGAAAAATATACACAGGGTGATTCAAAATTGGCGTCATTCCTTTTAAGAAGTAATCTGTTACTTGGAGAGTACGAGAAAAATATTGAAAACATTTTTTTAGAAAATTTATAGAAGATATTAACAGTTGAAAATCGTATTTCAACTTTGTTATTAAGCATTATTTTGAAATGGTCCCATGTTTGATTGGTAGCCTATCGAAATACTTAAGCATTCAAAAAGAAAAATTTCGATCTTTGCTTCAAATTACGAAAATTTTTGATACTAAAAAAGTTCTCTTCTACAATTTTTTGATGAAAAGTCAAAGCGGCAATGATGTTTTTTGTCATTATCACGTACATAGCTTTTGTCAAGAATGACCAGCATTTGTCAAATTGTGACTTACTTTGAAGCTTTTTTCACAAAATGTACACCAACATCGAATTTGCGGATATGTGATTAATTATGGGAAAATGCCACACTAACATAGCAGAAGGTGTAAGACCTTACACCAGCAAAAGGCTAGAGACACTGGACGACTTCTCTCCAGGAATTGACGCAGATTGTGGACGATCTAGAGGTGCTCGGGTTCCAGACACAGAGGCACAGGTGTTGGAGATAATTGCAGCAGAGCCTTCCAGGAGTGCTCGGAGCATTGCACAACCACTGATACTTTCCCAGACACCGGATAATTGTCCCTATAACTCCCCAGAGGACGGGCCACATTCCTACCATGTATGTAGGATACACAAGACACAATGACACATTAAATCTGTGATCTTCCGAACACCGGCACAAATTGAGCAGGAGTTAATTAATCGAATATCATAACATATATATCATAGCTTTTGTCAAGAATGACCAGCATTTGTCAAATTGTGACTTACTTTGAAGCTTTTTTCACAAAATGTGCACCAACATCGAATTTCCGGATATGCTATTAGTTATGGAGGAATGCCACATTAACATAGCAGAAGGTGTAATAAATGACACCAGCAAAGGGCTAGAGACACTGGACGATTGGCTCCAGGAAGATAGTGGACGACAATAGATGTTCGCTTTCTAGACACAGAGGAACAGGTATTGGAGATAATTGCGCAACAACTGACACTTTCCCAGTCAACTGTGCACTTGATAATTACAGAGGAAGGTCTACATCCCTACCATGTATGTAAGATACACAGGACACAAGGACACATTAAACCAATGGTTTACTGAACACCGGTACAAATTGAGCTGGTTTCAATCAACCGAATACGAGAAGAGTGCACAATAAGGTGTGAACACAAGGACACATTAAACCAATGGTTTACTGAACACCGGTACAAATTGAGCTGGTTTCAATCAACCGAATACGAGAAGCTGCTCGAGAAGACTGCACAATAAAGTGATTACACAGGCACTAACTTGTTTGGAGTTAAAGACAGACATCCATCAATTCGAGGTATGATGACAATAAAAACAATCTCTCGTTGACAATATTGACATTTCGAAGAAGTAGATTACTACATTTAACGAGTCCTGTTGAATTTACCGTTTATCTTTATCTATTTCATTATCACTTTCTGTATTTTTCCATTGTTACAGGAGTTTTTAATAATGATGAAGCAACAGGTATTTATGTAATGTTAATTAAGCAGATTACATTTAAAAACATGGTTGCCGTCCTTCTGATATAGGATTGTGCAAATTTCTCAGTTTTTAATATAAATAATTTTTTTTTACTAATTTTTCTGTACTCCTAGAGCACCCCCAGACAACACCTCCAGGGGAATGACGACGATTTTGAATCACTCTGTATATGGCAACAAAAACACGAAATTTTCCCAGATTTTCGGAATATCGCTCTCATGACCCCGAAGTGAAAACTCAAAAGCTACAGAAAATGTATTGTAATTTATAATTCTTTGCAAAATATTAGAATAATAATAAAAATAGTAAATAATATTTTCTATCTCTTTTCATAATAATGAATGGAGTTTTTCTATTGTTTTTACTTGACTTCAATGCCCAAGCTGACGATAATGATGGAACCTAGTAATGCTGGTTAGTAGTCCTTGGTTTAAACTGAATTACACTTTACTCTTGATTTACGTTGACTGATACCTGTATTAAATTGGATTAACAAAATGTCTCTGTCGAGGACGCAAACGAGAAGCGATCTTATTGACAGAAAACCTCAAAGTTATTGACGTAATCTCGTTCTTCCTCTGATACTGATACTACTCTATTACTTAATAATGTATTGAGCTCTAATCTACATAAAGCAAAATCTCCACTTAAATCACGACTTTCATTTAGCAGCACAAGGGGGAAGCGAAATGTGACGATTGTGTTGGAAAGAGCGCATACAGCACTATCGAGTGGCACACGTTAAATAAGAAGTGAGTGGGTGGCGTGAATCGGTGGCTATTCTGCTGGTCGAATTTACTTGAGTGGTTTCTTATTTTTATATCTCGTGAAAATAAATATCATGTATTTCAATGCGAATACTAAGTATTTGGTATAGATTTGCTTTTTGGTAATAAAAGGTACTTTAATTAGATTGCAGAACATTTTTCTATAATTTCTTGTATTTTTTTGGGAGCTATGCAGTACTGACGCGCCTATGCACTCACCGCAACTGTAAAGAAGACCCTCCGGGTCACTATATTTTATAAACAGCTTGGAAATACCACTAACCACTTATAGTAGTAGTAAACATCTTTATTTCTAAAAAGGCTATCGACCTATCGGTCTTTCTGCCCTTGTTTAATACATGCAGTCTTAATCTAGATAAAAAACAAATATGAAAATTCTCCTATTCTAGGTTAACAATAGTAGTAGTAAACATCTTTATTTCTAAAAAAGGCCATCGACCCATCGGTATTTCTGCCCTTGTTTAATACATGCAGTCCCAATCCAAACAAAAAACAAATATGAAAATTCTCCCATTCTAGGTTAACAATACTATTAAATAAATAAGATTTCAGTGGCAAGAAGAAATTATTTTATTGTCCACTAGTCCGTTGCGTTTGTAAGTGTTCGAGTAGCGTTAATGTAGGGAAACGGAAGCGGGATTGTCTGGTTGGTCTTGTAAGACAAAGGGGATTCAGTATGGTCCAGTTGTAGGGGTTGTTTGTCCATTTTGTCTGTAGCTGTATGAGTCTTTCCGAGATCTTTGTCATGTTTGTGCGTTCGTATAGTAGTTGGGTGGGGGGGTTGTGTAGTGGGTTTTGGGGGTGTCTTATTCGTGTTATCAGTCTTAGTGCAATTTGTTCTGTTGTTTGTGTATAACGTTTTGTCCTTTCTGTTCCGTTGGTCATGAGTACATGTCCAAAGTCTAGCAAGGGTCTACAAATAGCTTTATATATTTTGGTGGCGGTGTTTGTGCTAATTCCTCTGTCTTTGTAGGTTAGTGATCGGAAGTGTTTTGTTCTCTTTCATTGTTTCTGCCCTGATGTTTCGTATGTGTTTAGTGAATTAAGTTTGTGGTCGATTGTGATTCCAAGGTATTTTACGTCGTTTTTTGGTTGTGTCGTTTGGCCGTCTGCAGTTATTGTAGGGGAATCAGCGTTGAGTCTGTGGTTTGTGAGCAGAAGTTGGTTTTTTGACGCGTTTGGTGTTAGTCTCCATTTATAAAACCATGTCCATTGTGTTGTTTGTTAGTGTTTGGAGTCTTTGCGCTTGCTCTCTCAGTAGTTTTGTCATGTAGAATAAGTGCCGTGTCGTCTGCGTATTGTAATATGTATGCCGATCTGTCGATTTGATTTTTGTCTGGTAAGTTGTAATTGTATATGTCATGGCAGTATATATTGTAGAGAAACGGTGAGAGCGGGGATCCTTGAGGGAGCCCTTGTTCAGGGGAAAAAGAAAATGACAGTGTTTTGTCAATTCGTACTTGTAGTTGTCTGTTTTCTAGTAAGTTCTTTATGGTGTGTAGTAGATATGTTGGTGTGTGTAGTTTGTATAGTTTGTATAGTAAGCCTCTATGCCAGACACTGTCAAAAGCCTTGTTAATGTCCATAAACAGGCAAGCTGTCTTTCTGTCAGTTAGGTGGGTAGTTTGTATATTGTTGGCCAAAATAAAGAGCGGATGAACAGTCGAGTGATGCTGTTTGAAAACAAATTGGTAGGTAGGTATATACACTCCAATCACTCTCTCAAGCCGCTGCTTCATTATGCCTTCAAAAATCTTGCCCAGTACTGGAAGCAGTGTAATTGGTCTGTAGTTGCTCGGTTGTGTATTGTCCAGTCCATTTTTGGGTATAGGGATTATTAAGCCGTTTTTCCATGTTTCTGGGATTCTGCCATTTGTGATGCAGTTGTTCAATTCAGTTAGGATCAGTTTGTGTGTTTCTTGAGTTAGGCTTTTCAAGACTTTTGCCTTAATTTTATCTTTCCCCGGTGCAGTGTTCTTGATGTGCGCTAGGGCTTCATCGTACTCTGGGTCTGTGATCAGTGTGCAGGCATAGTTTGGTGAGTTGTTAAAATAGTTCAAGTACCAGTCGTTGATCAAGTTCCAGTTGTCATTGTCGAAGTTAGGGTTTGTCGATATGCTGAAGGCCCTTTGATAGTGTCTGGCGAATGCGTCCGCTTTCTCTTTGTCTGTGTAGCGTTCTATTCCGTTTTCGTCAATTGTGTCAGTAGTGCCAGTCTTCCTGTATTGCGCCAGTTTCTTAATTTTTCGCCAGTATGTTTTGCCTTTGTCCTTCTGTATTTCTTTACATGTTTCTAGCCATTTGTCTTGTCGGTATTGTCCAATCAGAGTTTTAATGTTTCTGTTAAGTTGGTTCATTGTCTTTTTTAGGTCGTTATTTTGAGTGTTTGTATACAGTGTGTCCAGTATAAAATGATGTACATGTGGATATTGGAAACCGTTAGAGTTACAGGGTGGACCAAATGGGGAAAAAGTTGCGCAATCAAGTGCCTATAAATAATCTGTCATCAACTTCTTTGAACTCGGAATAGCAACGGATATACAGGGAAAAAAATAAAAAAGGGCGTTTTATAAAATCCTTTATATCGTGTTTATTATAAAAGATACAATAACGAAATTTTCAGGATGGGGGTGAAAAATGAGCGTGAATTTGAGAATAAAGTAAAAAATAATCTAGGCCTACTATGTTCAATGAGACCGAAGTCAACTTTTGTTTTTCTTATGGGCGCCATATTGAATTTCTGCATTTTTAAATTCCCCTTTAAATATGCTCTTCAACCATGTATAACATGTTTATGTTCGGTCAAGATTAATAATTAAAATTAACAAAATTAAGATTTTATGGTAGTAGGCATTGTTACATAGTGACGTTGATTGGCTGTTTTAATTACCTAGGTAACTGTCAAAGTAGAATTTATTGTCATTGTCAAGTGTTTGTAATTAATTGTGTATTCCAAAATGAATCACTTTTCAAATTATGAAAAATACGATACGTTGGAGTGTTTTATTCTCTGTCGTCGAAATGAAGCGAAAGCTGAAGAAATGTATTTAAATAAATATCCAGAAAGACGATAAACTGGTTGAACTATGTTTAGGCGTCTGAAAGACAACCTTGTAGCTTGGATTTAACGTCTGGTTAGGTGGTGTGGGTACCCACGTGATTGGACCATTTTTTTAAATGAGAACTTAAATTCCGAGAGATATTAGAACCTCTTACAAACTAACGTAGCGGAAGCACTTATGGATGTTCCAGTAGCTACCCTGCAAAACTTGTATTTCCAACAAGACGGCGCGCCGCCTCATAATGGACGTATCATCACAGAATTTTTAAATCACGAATTTCCCAACAAGTGGATAGGCAACCTGGGACCAGTAAGATGGCCTGCGAAATCCCCTGACATAACACCGCTTGAATTTTTTGCATGGAGTTTGCTCTAAAGTATGGTATACTGTAGGTCATACGAAACCGAAGAGGAGCTGAGACACGCTGTTATAGAAGCTGTTAACAGAATTATCCCAGAATGATAAATCCTGTGAAGCCGTATGAGACGATGTATGTTGTGCGTGCGAGAAAACGTTGGCTTATTTGAACACCTACTTTAATCCTAAAATGTTACTTGTTCTTTTGCGGTGTTCGATGTATGATCAGTAATAATTTAAAGTAATAATTAATATAAATATCAATGCCTACTACCATTAAATCTTAATTATGTTAATTTTAATTATTTATCTTGACCGAACATAAACATGTTATATATGGTTGAAGAGCATATTTAAAGGAGAATTTAAAAATGCAGAAATTCAATATTGCGCCCATAAGTAAAACAAAAGTTGACTTCGGCCTCATTGAACATAGTGGGCCTAATTTATTTTTTACTTTAATTTAAAATTCACGCTCATTTCTTACCCCCACCCTGAAAATTTCGTTATTGTATCTTTTATAATAAACACAATAAAAAATATTTATAAAACGCACTTTTTTCTTTTTTTCCCTGTATATCCGTTGCTATTCCGAGTTCGAAGAAGTTGATGACAGATTATTTATAGGCACTTGATTGCGCAACTTTTTCCCCATTTGGTCCACCCTGTAACTCTAACGGTTTCCAATATCCCCATGTACATCATTTTATACTGGACACACTGTATAGTCTGTACAGTTCTCTCTTATGTTTTATTAGTCTCAGTATGTATTTGGGTAGTATTTGGGTAGTGTATGTCGGTAGAAAGCATTTTTTATTTCCGGGCTAAATTTTCCTATGGCTAGTGAAAGTTGTTGTTGTATGGTTTCTATTGAAATGTGCTGTGCTTGTGATTGAATGTAGTCATGTATATGTTGTTTCACTTTGTCTATGTCAGTCTTTGTTAGGTTTAAGTTTTTCTCTATAGGAGGTGTATTGGAGGTAGGTTGCGTATGTTGTAAGTCTATGTTAAACGTAATAGCCAGGTGGTCGGATCCAAGTTCGTTGGTTAAGTTTATGTTGTTGATGGTGTTTGTCAAGTTTTTTGTGTGCAGTAGAACGTCTGGTGTTGAGTCTGGGTTTGCGGGCATCAGAAAAGTTGGTGGGGTGTGCTGTTTTATAAAGTCGGAGTTTTGCAAAAATCTTTTAAGTTGTTTCGTTTTGTTCGTGTTCAAGTTAAAGTCGCCTATAATTATTGCATATTTATAGATGCTCGCCTTAGTCAGTATGTTTTGTTCTAGGTTGGAGTGTGGGTGTATGTATGTCAGAAATATGTGTATCAGGTCGTTTAAGTAGGATATGGTAAAATGTAGACAGTCGTTCAAAGGGTTGTTGAGGGAAGGAGGATTTGCTCTTCCAAGTTTAGATATTGGTTTTAGGAGAGCTGCGACCCCGCCCCTGGCATGATTGATGGTATTTCCATGCCTATAGATATACTGCCAATTTCTGCAGTCTGTGTCGTTTTGTTCTATGTAATTGTAAATAAGTGGTTTTTTGCTGTTAAGTCCGTTGATGCCAACCACTTATATATTTGAACAAAATGCAAAAACCTATTTCAATGTTAGCGTGCGGAGGATAAACCACAAGGCAGAGTTAACTCATCAATGAAATAAAGGAACATAAAATGCTTACTTTTAGAGTACTGGGATGGTGGATGGATAGCTAAATGCTACATTGTAACTATATCACGTACCTTATCACGTTCTTTACTCCCATTTTCAACAATTTCTTGATTGATTTTTCGTGCCAAGCAAATTAAATAAAGAAATCAACGTTTGTAAAAATTGTAGCACATTTTGTATTTGTTTATAATTGCTTTCGATTTTGTTTGGGAAATATTTCATACCGACCTCTCTCTTTAAAGCTGAGGAGCATACTAATTTTTGTCTCCTATTTTCAGATATCCATCGCCTATGTCATCGTGGGACTTGGTTTTGTTGCTCTGGCCTTCTTAATTATACGTAAATGCAGGTAAATAAAACACTGTTCAATATATTTAATTCTAAATCATTAATTGCTCGCAATTAATTTTATGCGATCGATTTTCTTTGTCTACCCAGATGGTCAGATGAATAGGTCATAGAATGTCTGCAAGGATAAATTTTTTAAGTTTTCATTATACATATGAATATCAAAAGATGAAATTTTTGCATTGTTTCTTTCGCGATGGACAATTTGAATTTAAACTTTGATCTATGATATTACCAAGTGCTCTGGCATTTATTAGACCTATTTCCTTTTACGGAAAAAGCTTTACTAATATTGCGCCAATCAAGGCGTTGAACATTTAGTTCCAAGTATTAAAAGCAACCTATTTTTAAATTCCATTTATTCACGGCTATTCAATGTTAGACTTATTATAAATTTATAAATATGTTTTATTGTACAATAAAAGCAATGACGTTTTTTATTTCATGGGGAATAGTAGTAGTAAACATCTTTATTTTTAAAAAAAAAGGCTATCGACCTATCGGTCTTTCTGCCCTTGTTTAGTACATGCAGTCTTAATTTAAATAAACAAATAAAGGTAAAAATTAGCTTATTCTAGGTTCATAAGTTAATAATTTTAATTCTGTCAAACAGAGATCTTAGATTTATTGTCCGGTAGTCAGTTGCTATTGTAAGCGTTCGAGTAGCGTTGATGTAGGGAAACGGAAGCTGGATTGCCTGGTTGGTCTTGTAAGACAAAGGGGATTCAGTATGGTCCAGTTGTAGGGGTTGTTTGTTCATTTTGTCTGTAGCTCTATGAGTCTTTCCGAGATCGTTGTCATGTTTGTGCGTTCGTATAGTAGTTGGGTGGGGGGGTTGTGTAGTGGGTTTTGGGGGTGTCTTATTCGTGTTATTAGTCTTAGTGCAATTTGTTCTGTTGTCTGTGTATAACGTTTTGTCCTTTCTGTTCCGTTGGTCATGAGTATATGTCCAAAGTCTAGCAAGGGTCTACAAATAGCTTTATATATTTTGGTGGCGGTGTTTGTGCTGATTCCTCTGTCTTTGTAGGTTAGTGATCGGAAGTGTTTTGTTCTCTTTATTGTTTCTGCCCTGATGTTTCGTATGTGTTTAGTGAATTTAAGTTTGTGGTCAATTGTGACTTCCAAGGTATTTTACGTCGTTTTTTGGTTGTGTCGTTTGGCCGTCTGCAGTTATTGTAGGGGAGTCAGCGTTGAGTCTGTGGTTTGTGAGCAGAAGTTGGTTTTTTGACGCGTTTGGTGTTAGTCTCCATTTATAAAACCATGTCATTGTGTTGTTTGTTAGTGTTTGGAGTCTTTGAGCTGCTCTCTCAGTAGTTTTGTCATGTAGAATAAGTGCCGTGTCGTCTGCGTATTGTAATATGTATGCCGATCTGTCGATTTGATTTTTGTCTGGTAAGTTGTAATTGTATATGTCATGGCAGTATATATTGTAGAGAAACGGTGAGAGCGGGGATCCTTGAGGGAGCCCTTGTTCAGGGGAAAAAGAAAATGACAGTGTCTTGTCAATTCGTACTTGTAGTTGTCTGTTTTCTAGTAAGTTCTTTATGGTGTGTAGTAGATATGTTGGTGTGTGGAGTTTGTGAAGTTTGTAGAGTAAGCCCATATCCCAGACACTGTCAAAGGCCTTGTTAATGTCCATGAATAGACACACCGAATTTCTGTCAGTTAGGTGAGTTGTTTGTACATTGTTGGCCAAAATAAAGAGCGGATAAATAGTCGAGTGATGTTGTTTGAAACCAAATTGGTTGGTAGGTATATATTTTCCGAACAGTTTTTCAAGTCGCTGCTTTATTATGTACTCAAAAACTTTGCTAAGTACTGGGAGTAATGTAATTGGTCTGTAATTGCTCGGTTGTGTATTGTCCAGTCCATTTTTCGGTATGGGGATTATTAAGCCGTTTTTACATGTTTTTGGAATTTTGTTATTTGTGATGCAGTTGTTCAATTCAGTTAGGATCAGTTTGTGTGTTTCTTGATTTAGGCTTTTCAGGAGTTTTGTCTTTATTTTATCTTTTCCCGGTGCTCTGTTTCTGATATGCGCTAGGGCTTTATCGTACTCTGTGTCTGTGATCAGTTTGTATGTATAGTTTGGTGAGATGTTGAAATAGTTCAAGTACCAGTGGTTGATCAAGTTCCAGTTGTCATTGTCGAAGTTAGGGTTTGTCGATATGCGGAAGGCCCTTTGATAGTGTCTGGCGAATGCGTCCGCTTTCTCTTTGTCTGTGTAACGTTCTATTCCGTTTTCGTCAATTGTGTCAGTAGTGCCAGTCTTCCTATATTGCGCTAGTTTTTTAATTTTTCGACAGTATGTTTTGCCTTTGTCTTTTTGTATTTCTTTACACGCCTCTAGCCATTTGTCTTGTCGGTATTGTCCAATCAAAGTTTTAATGTTTCTGTTGAGTTGGTTCAGTGTCTTTTTTAGGTCGTTATTTTGAGTGTATGCATGTTGAGTCTCAGTATGAATTTGGGGAGTGTATGTCGGAAGAAAGCATTTTTTATTTCCGGGCTAAATTTTCCTATGGCTAGTGAAAGTTGTTGTTGTATGGTCATGGGGAATAATGAGAACAGATTTACATTTTTTTTCTAATACACAGTGAAATATAAAAAAAAATGTTATGCTCGGGTAACTTATTATCAGTTTTTTCCATCTAAATGTATTATTGTAAATACTATTAAAATTACTATGGTTCCCAGCTTGATCGCGTGGCTAAAATGAACAAAGTTGTCAATTTTGCCTGTCAGAACCTGAGAGCCAACGATTTTTCTCTTCGTGTTTCTGACTAGACGCTTATTTGGGAAGTGGAGAAATCTCCTTTAAAATATCTTGGGTGGTAGACGATCCAGCAATGACTTGGCAATCACACTGAACTAGGTCGTTTGTTGCACGATTTATTGTAGGTTGTGCTGTGGTCGATGAAGGAAGTCCACCAAAGTTGCTGGGCAGAAACAAATGATCCGGAAAAATATTCGGGTTGCAGGGATAAATTCCAGTTTTTCTAAAGCCACTCGTTATATTTCCGACACAAGCAGCACTTCCGGTTGCTCCACAAAAATACTGGTCACTTGGTAAAACCCTACAGTTTTACCAGGATTCCATTTCAGGCAGGTGGTAATTTCACGGTTGTAATATGCCTCGAGTGGTCCAAAAAATGAGACATCCAGTGGCTGCAGCCTAGGAGTGCAGTGTGGCGGCAGACACAGAAATATCTGCTAGTGTTACTAGGTTTTTGTGGCTACTGTGGGCATCGAGAATCAAAATAACGATTTTTGTAGGGTTACAGCCAGTAGGGCTGACAAAATGTGTCATCGTTTTTACAAATGTAGCCACTTTCATAACATAGCTGCAAGGTTCCTGACGGCATACCATCAAAATATTCAGCTTTAAATTTCTTTCTAAGGATAATCATTGTCGGCGGAACGAAATTCCCAGCAGCATTTGCACAGACAGCGATCTAGACATGCTGGCCTCGTTCGGCACTGGTCAATGCACCAACCTGTTTTTCCCCCTTCTGTGCAAATATTTTTGGTGACTTTTAATCGGTGCTGAGCTGAGATTCACCTATGTTGTAAATATTTGCCGGAGGAATATCGTTATCGACCACCAGCTTCTGTAACAGTTCAAAGAACGTCATGACCTTCAGCTTATTAAAAGCTCTTTGCTGAGGAAGTGGCTTCAGGGGCTCTCAATGAGATGGAGGACTTACGCGCCCTAAACCCTTTTAGCCAATCCCAACCTGCCATTTCAGTAACTTCATCGAACCGATGAGACACTCCTGCTTTTTTTGCAAATTGAAATGCTAATTTTCTGACATTAGTGGTTGTAAATCCAAAGAATCGTTGTTCAAAATCTAGCAAATGCTCCACTAATTGTTTTTCGATGACCGAATCAAAGGTGGGCTTGAAACGAGCAAGATTTACAGGAACTTTCACAAAGTGACGGCGTAGTGTCGCTCGAGGCACATTGATTGTTCAAGACGCCTTCAACCAACCCATCGTGTTTTCCTGATCGCTTTCAATTGCCTTTGCCCCTTAGCCCATGAGGTAAACAGTATTTGGCGTCTTTTGCGACTTAATAACTAACTTAATAAATAAACTAAATAAAATTTTCGAGAGACGAAGTCAAACCAATGCATACCACATTCAAACCAGGCAAAAGGTTACGCCTCCTAATGAGCCGATGCTTGAAAGTGGATTACGTGTTTGTGGCCGTATATTTGAACTGATAGGCTTCAATGTCAAACTATGTCATCTTACCTGGGTATGTCATCTTAAGCACAATTCCCTACTATCAAGAATAAGGTTTACAAAGAAAGGCCTCAAACTAAACAAGAACTATGTGAATCTAATAGGATTCTGCAACCTCTTTTTAATTATAGGTTCAAATAGTTTCCTCAACACCGGGAGTAGTGTGATTCGTCTGTACGTTTTTATTAAAGTCTTAATATATTAGAATTCCGGTAAAGCGTAAACTTACATCATTGCCTTGAGGACGGAATTAAAATAACTGGCCTTTGAAATATTGAAATATTTATATTTCCTTTAGTAAAATAATATGTGCTAAATTTCCTATTTTGTTTCACTAGTGACTTCATGATTTTTGCTAGTTACAGCAGTATTATATCATGTTAATGAGAAAACCTCATGTGCAAGTACAAATCAAAAATATTTTTGCCAACTATATGATTTTCTTGTTTGCAAACAATTCGTGCAAATTAAATCCAAATTATCTCTCTGTATGCTTGTGCTAAATATTTTTTTCGTTCAAACCATAATGTATACATTTATCTTAATTAGCTCCATTGTACTATTTTGAATACTTAAATAGGTCACGAATATTCACATAATTGCTTAATTGAAGCTAAGAAGACTTTCAACTGGCGACATGCTCTGGATTTTCCACTTAATACAAAACAACAACTTCAGTCGTCCCTAAATAGGATTAATTCCATAGAAGTGAAGCTTTGGTTTAGTTTGTTTTAATGTTTGCTGCAGTGACTACATGGTGGATTCAAACGCTGTAGTGGGTGAAAGTGGAAACGTGATTTCGAAAGCTAAAATGTGAATTAAACACATATTTTCTAATATTTTTAAACTAATCAGTGGTATATTATTTTATAGAGAGGAAAAGTGATATTTTGAGAATAACAGAAGTCAAGCAAGTCATGAATATTAACTTTTCCTCCAAATAAATTGTGTTGCTTTTTTTAAATGTTTGCTGGAATATCTATTACTAATCTAAGATATACAGTGAGGCCCAGAAGCAATGTCTAAATTAATTTAAAAGTCAGAGTACATTTTTTTGGCAAAAAGGTCAGACTCAGTTACTTACACATTTTGAGAACAGCAAAGAAAACGATTTTGTTTTTTTGCGGGCAAACTAGTGGACTTAGGAAAAAACAATAAGCGACAGAATAGTTGGTAAATAACTTGTAGTAATTAAAAATGTAATGTTGATAAATGTTTAAGTGCACACAAAAAAGTTCTGAACAAAACAAAAGTAGCGGTTCCACATTTATACCTTGTATAAAAGTAAACTGAACCACAGTACACTACCATAAAATGGCACTCAATTAGCTTATAATGTATACCAAAATTGAAGTTTCTATGTTTAACCGTTTTAAATAAAAACAAGAAATACTAATATTTTTCGCCATTTTCGAAATCAAATATCTCAACAATGAGACTTCAAATTAAAAAAATTCTCAGGTAATAACCCCCCTCTAAAATGACTAGAAGAACACGCTGTTAAAATATTTTAACATATTTACGGAACCCCCTGTATATCCGGTGTCATAGCGTCTTGCGCCTTCCGGTTCCTCGCTTTCATCCTCTTCTGTCTTCCCATTACCCTGGTATTACCCTGGTTGTACGTTTCGTTCCGACATAGCTTTTTTTATTACATCCATCCATGTCGTCTTGGGCCTTCCTCTTTTCCTTCTCTCTGTTGGTGTCCATCTGAGGTTTTGTTTGGGAATTCCTCATCTATCCGCTCAACATGTCCGTAACATATCAACTGTCTTCGTTGGATTTCTTATATTATGTCTGTCTTGACGTTAGTTATCCTCTCCAACCTTGATTTCCCTGCTGCTCTACGCCAGAAGTCCATCTCCAGAGAACGCAACCGCCGCTTTAGATGGGTAGTAAGTTGCCAAGTTTCGCATACATACAGCACTATACTCTTAAATATAGAGTTGTATAGGAGGTGTTTCCTTTCTCGGGATATACATGTTGACCATAAGATGGAGTTTAGGCAGCCGATCACTTTTTTCCCTTTTATGATGCGTTGTTCTATTTCTTTCTCTGTGCGGCCTCCAGCCTCAATTTTTGTTCCAAGATATACGTATTCGGTGCATGCTCCTATTGTTTCGTTTTCTTCTGGGTGTAGGTCACCTCTGTCGTTTCCGATGCACAAATATTTTGTTTTCGATCGATTCACCGACAGTCCCCATTCTTCGTACTCTTTAAATAATCTTCTTGCCATGAATTCCAGGTCCTCCTTGTCCTGCGCTATAAGAACCTGGTCATCTACAAAATGTAAAAATACAGCGTTGAATCTTCATTAATGGTTATTCCCATTCCGCTGCATGCTCTTCTCCACTTCCTTAGTGCTTCATTATCATATCTTAAACAATGTGGGTGACAGATAGCAACCTTGCCTCAAACCTTTTGTAACTGGGAAACTTTCTGATAATTCACCATCTACTTTGACCCTTGATGTTGTTTGATCATAAAGTTGTTTTACAGCTGTTATTAATGTATAACTTATCCTGGATCTCTCCATTATTTGCCATAGTTTTTGTACGGGAACGGTGTCAGATGCCTTCGTAAGATCCACAAACAGAAGGTACACCTCTCCGTTTCTTGCTAGTTTCTTCTCGGTTAGTTGGGTCAGACTGAAGATATGATCTATGCATGAGCGACCCGCTCGAAAACCTGCCTGTTCTTCAACTTCTTCGTTTTCGTATTCTTCTATCGTGCTGGTAACGGAGACACACCTATAGTTGGAACATTCATCTCTCCTTCCCTTCTTATGGATGGGAGTAATTCAGGCTTCTTTCCACATTAGAAGTACTCTCTCTCTCTCTCTCTCTCCATTTATGCATCTAGTAAAGAGTTCTTGAATGTGTTTGATGACTTTTTGCGTCATTTAATCAGTTCTGCGGGTATTCCTTCTGGTCCGCTGGCCTTGTTATTCTTCATTGACTTAACTACTTTTCACATCCTTTCCTCGTTAATTTCTACTCGTGGGCCCTCTACTGGGTATGTTTTTGGAGATGCTGCCAGATATGGTGCTCCATCTTCATTCAGTTCTTGTGAGTAGTATTGGTGCCATTTATTAATCTGTATAGGCTGGAAAGTTTATTCTATTTACGGTGTCAGTATCTAATATTCTGATTAGTTTCCAGGATTCAAACGATCTAGTGCCCCCTATGAAATTGTCGATGTATTTACATTTCCTTCCCCATGTGTCGTTTTTATTCTGCTTTATCATGTTTTTAAACTTTGCCTGTTCTCGTTTGTAACTGATTTTATTATTTGTATTTTGTGTATTAAGTCATTTATGATATGCCGCCTGTTTTGTGTCTCTCTGTTGCTGTAGCTCTTCATTCCAGGTCAGGTTGCTATTATGTTTTTCATACCTGCGGGTATTATTCATGTCTAGTTCTTCTTTGGCTGCTGATTTTAAGTCTTCCATAACATGTGTATATAGGTCGTCGGTCTGAAGTGTTAGATATTCATTATCCAGCTTTTGATACAAGCGGCTTTGGTATAGGTGTCTAATATTATGTTCGTGGAGGCCTTTGATGTTGAATTTAACCTCAACCAGTTTATCCCGATTCACACTTTCCGGGTGTTGTGTGTTATTGGATATGTTAAACGGCACATGGGGTCTGGAGGTCAAGAGATAAAGATGCCTTCCACATTCTATTCCTCTATACGCCCTTGTGTCTAGTACTTGCCGTTTGGTATTTTGTTTCACTATTACATAATCAATGATTGATTTTAACCCTTTGGTGTGTTGGTGCCAAATGTATTTGTGGATATTCTTGTGTTCATGGAACCCAATTAATTTAGTATTCTTAAATTGTGTTGTTCGCATATTTCAATCAATCTTTGGCCATTCTTATTTAGGACCTCTTCACCAAACTTTCCAATGATGCTACTGTCTGTTCTGCTCCGTGTTCAGATCTCCGAGCACAATATATTCGTGTTGTTCTTCTAGGTTAGAAAGTATCTCGTCCAGCTGGTCATGAAACTCGTCTTTCTCTGGTTTAAGCGCATCATCATTGGGGCCACTCGCCGATATTATAGATACTCTGTGTCCATGGATATTCAGGTTTTCAGTTATGATTCTTTCATTGACTGTGTCCCAGTTAGTCAGGTTCTTATAATATTTCTTATTTATCAGCAGTGACACGCCCTTACACGCTCTTTTGTCCCTTTGAACTCCGCTGTATGTGTGCAATATTCCATTGCCGTGGATGTTTCCGATTTGGTCCGTCCTTAATCCGAGGCTGCCTGCGAGGTTTTTTAGCATTGTACGAGTTTATGTTCGTATATGTTTTAAATGTAATGAGGAGCTAGCCCATTGCCACAACCCCCAACATGGAGGGCCAGGAATTTGTCTTCTGGGTTTACTTCCCCTAGCCTTGAATGATCCAACATCCGTCCTACAAGGCAGTAGCTTCGCCGTACCCTGGCAGGGGCCCTGACAGGGTGCTAACATCCGGGACAGATGAACCCTGGTTTTTTACGAAGTTGTTACTCCTCCCCTTCACCCTTTTTCAACCTGGCTTAGGACAGGCTTTGGCAGGATTTGTTAGGCGCCGAAACGGTCTGCAAAATTTTATAATTTTAAAACCATGGATTCAAGAACTAACGCTTTACTGACTTTCTTAACTCCAACCTTTAACCAAAGATGATGTTTAATCTCAGATGCTTAAATAGCTGTAAAATCCTACTTGTATTGTAGTGCATTTTTTATACCTTTTGCTTTCACGTTCTACGCAGTTTTATACTGATCAATGATTAGCAAAGACACTCAGGCTCAGCCAGACTATATCTGCTAAATTATGCAGAAACAACTTAAAACCATCATGCTCAAATCGAACCATTTAATAACTTCTCTTATTCTTCCTCAGCCATCTGCGGTCCAGTCCTGGACGCAGGCCTCTTTCATTCATTTCCACGCCACTCTGGCTGCTATCTGGAACCACATTCTCCCTGCTTGTTTCTTTATATTATCGAGCCACCTCTTCTCTGGTCTCCTCACATTACCCTTTGACTGTCTTGGTATCCAGTGGGTCAATCGCGAAGTCCACCGATTTTAGTCTTGTCTAGTCATGTGTCCTACGTATTGCCATTTCAGTCTTGCAGTACGCTCCATTATATCCACGACTTTAGTTCTTTGTCGGATATCTTTATTTCTAATTTTATCCTTTAAACTTATTTCGAGCATAGCCTGTTCCATAGTTCTCTGCACTGCTCGCAGACGATGAGCACTTTCCTTTGTCATTGAAATAGTGTCTAAGTCATATTTTGCTTCTGGTAGGATGCACAAATCGAAAACCTTTCTTTTGAAATTTATTGGAATCTCCCGACTTTTAAAGATGTTGTTTCATAGTTCTCTCCCATCCAAATCTAAGGAGGATCTCATTATGTATTCGCCATGGGCATTGAACAATCGGTAGGACAATATACACAGAGTCCTATTTGCGTATTGAAAGGATATTGCGTATTTAACTATCTATTTTTTACATTAACAATTACGTTATTATTCTCACATAAACTGGTAATGAGGGCTACTAGATGGCTTGGGACTACCATTTCAGCCCCTTTCAAAGACTTTTCGATTTTAGGCAATCAAAGGCTTTCTTTTAGTCTAGAAAGCACAAGAACAAACACATATTAAACTAGTAAAATATTGTTTTTCCGGACTTGTAAGCCGTGGTCCATAAGGTTTAAAACCTGACGTTTCGTCTGCAACTGCGGTAGTCATTATCAAAGGCGATGAGGTAACTGTCGAAGTGATATCCGGTGTGACAGCGCTCTGACTGATTCAACTCCTGTCTGGACTGTCTCTCAAAGAAACCCAGGTGCTGGATAGGGGGAATCGGTAATATCCTAAGATTTTTAGAGAGGGCATTGAGATCCAAAAACACAAGGAAAATTGCAATCGAAAAGAAGAGGGTTTCAATTTAAGTAGAACATGGAAACCGGCCATCCAAAGAACACAGATCGCACATTTAAACGGAGATATGTCATTGACCCCGCGCAGATATCAACTGGTAGCGGGCCCTTGATTTCCAAAGCACCCGCTTCAGCATGAGTGGGGAGTGGTTTCGCCGCTATA
Organism: Dendroctonus valens; assembly: GCA_024550625.1. Classification (NCBI taxonomy): domain Eukaryota; kingdom Metazoa; phylum Arthropoda; class Insecta; order Coleoptera; family Curculionidae; genus Dendroctonus; species Dendroctonus valens. The sequence goes on from JAJTJO010000749.1 coordinate 2,638,349, forward strand.
AAAGACACATGAATGAGTCGCCTTGCGGCGACCTGCCTGACTTTCGCCTTTAGGTTCATACACCTCCAACCATTAGGACACTACTACCTTGAAAAACGACTATCAAGGAATCCAAACTCCGTTCCTTGGACCATCCGCCCAACCAACTAGCCGGGGGATGGGGAGCACCAGTAAGCTCTGAGTTTTCCCATCCTCGATCTTTCTATCTTCTGGATTTTACAGCTCCGTCAATTTCTAAAATATGGGGCGGGGTGGCTGCCTGCGGGTGTGCTTGAGGTCAGAACAATACCTTGTTCACGCATCAACCCAGAAGCACAAAAGCACTTGACTCCTCAACAGTCCTAATTACGTTAAATCTCCTTATAACACAGCTTTCCATCTCAAACCTCGATACCATGACTCAATCAATCCCTGACCTCTTGAATATGCCTCTGCAAATCCCCTGACTGTCTCCGGTGATGGGCGGTACCTACCCATCCCATATACACCCATTACAACTCCGCTACGTAAGTATCTCTTCAACACCTCTCCTTTCCGTTATTGCGAATATGGGCGTCTGTCCCGTAGGCGCAGCACGCTTGTTCCCATTGCCGCAACCCCGACGGGCTTGTCAGTCATTTGGCCGACCATACTGCTCACAAGTCTTACGCATGGTCTGTCAGGGAATACCACGAGGAGGTAGGCTGACTTATTCTCCATACATAAAAGAGACAGTCGAAACAGGACTTGAATCAGTCAGAGCGCTGTCACACGGGTATTACTTCGTCCTTTACCTCATCTCCTTTGATAATGTCTGCCGCGGCTGCAGACGATACGTCAGGTTCTAAACATTATGGACCACGTCCTACAAGCCCGGAAAAACAATATTTTACTATTGAGTCCGGCCGTGAAAGCCTACATTCATTGATAACATATTAAACTCTCGTGCTTTTTCTATTAATTGCCGGATTAAATCTGGTCTGATTCCTCTGCCTTTTACGAAACGGGCTTGTTCAGGAGGTATCTGAGGTTGCGAATACTTTTGTAGTTTCATGTCGATTATTCTAAGCAAAATCTTGCTAGCGTGCAATAATAATGCTATCCTGCGGTAGTTTTGACACTTTTTCGTGAACTCTTTTTTATGGATTAGGATAAAAGCTGACCTGGTCCAGTCTTTAGACCATTGTTGAGCCTGCCACACTTTATTGCAAATGTCATGAACGATGTTAATTCTTTCATTCCTTAGTAGTTTTATCATCCGCCCGTGATTCTACCAGTTCCTGGGGTAAGATAAGAGCTTGACTTAAGGTGTGTTATGGCCTCTTCCACTTCGCTTTTTAGTATATCCGGTTCCCAAACATCCGTCGTTAGATGCAACTGCTCCCGATTGTTTCGGCCTGCTTCCTCATTATACAGTACTTCGCAGTATTGTTTCCATCGTTGCAAAATATCGATGTCTTCCCACAGAACCTTACCGGTTTTGTCCTCGATGGAAGATGTCTTTGGTTGAAATTTTAGGATTAAGCTCTCGCACTTTTCTGTATAGATCGCGACATTCGTTGAAATGTTGGGGTTCTTCCATTTCGGTGCAGACTTATCTTATGTAGCTAATCTTATATTGTTGACATTATCACTGAATTTGTTTACATAGTTCGCTGCAAGTGTCTTTAGAGCTTTGTGTTGTTAGAAGTTTCTTTTTAATTTTATTTCGTTCTGCGATTGTATTAAAAGTTTGCTGCGTTATTCAGATTTTCTTGGGACGGTCGGGGTTGTCAATATTAGGATGAACTGACTTGACTGTTTCTTTAATAATCTTTGTCAAATATTTCCACTTTTTGTTTGGGTCTTGCATTTTCATGATGTTATTTACATCTCTGGATCTCTGGAGTTGCATTTCATGTTGGAACAGATCTTTATTACATTTGTGATTATAAATCTTCTTAGTAGTTGCCGGATATTCTTCTGGCGCAGTCTGAATTGCTGCACGAGAATCTGGTGGTCAAATCCGCATGCAGCGACCGGTCATGTTTTACAGTACAGGATGGAGGACTTCCAGCAGGAACTGACTATAATGTCATAAATTGGGTTTCCGTACCTATCCACAGGTGACTTTCATGTCTAGACGCTCCTGACATGTTGCTGGAACATGGCGTTGGCCACAGTTAAGTTGTGCTCTTGTGCCAAACAAAATTGGAGCATTTGATCTCCCTGCTTATTCCTGGCGCCCAAACCAAAACGTCCTATCACTGCTCTAAATTGCTAGTCTGCGATAGCTGTTCGACCGACTCTCGCATTCATGTCTCCCTGAATACGAAGTTGCGGCGTACAACTGTATGATATTTAACATTGAATGGTTGTGAGGTAATTTTCAGCGTCATAATCGGGTCATTGATAGTTTCCTAGAGTTTCCCAGTGCTGTGAGAAAATGTCCATCTCTATTCCAGGGTGTTTCGCATAGTCCCACTATGTCCAGTCTGTGTGAGGGCACTTCTCTTTCGACAATATGTAATTTTCCGGTTTGAAGGAAACCTCGAACATTCCAAGTACCAAGTTGAATTTCCATTGTCTCGTATGGCATTATTCAAAGCAGCACGCCTCGGAGATCCGAGTGGAGCGCTATTTAATACTCCGGAATATTTGCGATCAACGCAGCCATAATGTTCTCTTCGTAAAATGTATTAGAGGTGGTTTCCCGTTTCCTTCCTCTTCGCAGTACTGAAGTCGTTGAGGGAGTCCTTGCCGCATCTTCAGCTATGTAGTATGCTGCCGGTTGATAAGTTATATAAATATCGCCAATACAATATTTCTAATATCGATGCTGCCCAACATTAGTCTGTTCGCCATAACTGCAGGCCAATGCAGTTGTTCGGGTTGTGGCAACGGGTCCATAAGTAAGAGTTGGGCGCCTTGTTAGGGGCAGTTACTCACATTCTGCTGTCTATGACTCTCGATGTGGCCGTTCTTTGAAAAGGTGCACCAACAACTCCATACACTTTCTGGAATTGACAGTAAAAATCATAAGATAAATAATTCTTATCGATCGTCCGCTGTGTCTGCTGTGCATTCCATTAAGCGAACAGGACCCGCAAATGCAAATTCAATAAAACCATATCTACAGCTAGATTCTGAGCACCATCCAAAAATAATTGAAAACCTCAGAACAACGAATACGATGTCGTCTTCAGTCGCATCTTGCCAAACGCTCCAGGACAGGCGAAATCAAAATGACTTGATAGATTTTGATAGAAAAGAATGAACCAACTACTGCGAACTATAATAACTGCACATATAATATAAATTATTAATTGCAAACACACTTGGCAATAATTCTCTACCTCAATTCGGTAGGTTTGCGTACTGGCGTGCGGTATAATAATGATTTTAGATACCCCAAAAAGAGAAAAAACATGGGATTTAAGTCAGGAGATCTGAGAAGACCACTCTTCGACCCCACCCCGCCCTATAAATATTTCACGATAAGTTTCATTCAAGAATCTCCTAACAGCTACGCCATAATGTGAAGGAGCTCCATCTTGCAATAACCACATTGAATTTCTAACTTGACGGTGCACATCCTCCAAAAGAATTGAATTCTTAAGCAATCTAAGTATGTCTCACTATTGAGTCTAGGAGCCAAAAAAAATACGACTCCATTAAATAGGCTCCTACTATTCCAGTCAAGGTATTAACAGAAAACTTATTTTGAAAATTCCTTCGTACAGTGGCATGAGGATTTTCAAAAGCCCATTGATGGTCATTATGTAGATGCTTTAAACCGTAATACCCATATCCCGCTTCATCCGTGAATAGCAAACTTCCTAGAAAATTTTCGTCGCCATTATGGAGATCAATGATTCTTTTACACATTTGCGCACGAGCCAAGAAATCTTCTTCACATAAACCCTGAACCTTCTGATAATAAAACGGATTAAGTTGTTGTTTCTCTAACACCTCGTGCACTGAACTTTTTGGAACATTTTCCTGAGCAGTAATTGATCTCACAGTAAGATTTGGATTATTCTCATTGGAGTTTAAAATACGATTTTCAACTTGAGGTGTTCGTGTTCGTCTCTGACGACCTGCGTCAAAACGTGTTGCTTTAAGTGATCCAAATTGTCCAAGTCTAGTGCGGATGGCGCTAAACAGTCGCCGTTGTGCAATTATTCCATTTGGATATGTTTCAGTATACACACGTCTTGCCTCAGACGCATTTCCACCAGGTACACCATAACAGTAATGCATATCATGAAATTCAACATTGGAATAATTAACATAATTCGTCATACTCTTTTTGAAGGCAAAAGCCTTCACTCCTGGAACTGGGCATGGGTAACACTTGGTAACAACACATGGTGTGTTGAGTTGCGCTTTTGAGTTGTTGCCGCTCTGTGTGCTAATGAGCTATAACGCATCGCGACTCACTGCGCCGCCGTTTGGATTGCGAGCATTTAACCCAGGGCCGGATTAAAGCATTACGAGGCACGGGACTGAAATTTTAACCCCCAAAAAAATTCTCTAACATTTTTTATGAGGAGTAACGTTTTATCACTTTGTTGAAACTTTATTTTCCCACCAACAAAAAAAGTCGGTACATTTTTTATGAGAATTTTACCAAGTAGGGAACTGCTACCGGTGAGTTACTGCGCCGGTGCATTGGGTTGACGCACCACGCCACTAAAATTCACTGAGTTACCTATGCCCACCTGGCACGCTTTGTTTAAACGTTGGAAATAATTTGACGTGCGTTGTTACTTACACCGTGCAAGACAATTTTAAAAGTAGATTTTCTCGAAAACGGATCGTTTTAGAGAGATGCGACAAGTAAACCTTTTTACGTGATTTTGAACGCTCTATAATATTTTGGAATCATGCAGAACAAAAAGCGGAAAATAAAAACAGTTTAGGTTATTAAGTAGATGACATGGGTGATGATGATCACAATTAACAAGCGCCCTAAATTTTAAAACAATCGGATAACCAACAAAAAAGTTATTTCAAAACAATAATTTTTAAAATCTAACTTTAACGCCGTGTAGATCCGTTGTTATTGAGTTTTCGCAAAAGTGTTATAGGAGCGTTTCGCACTCATTTTTGTTGTAGATTTGCCTCGTTAAGTGTTGGTCGCACCTTTTCCGGACACCTTGTATAGGACCATCATCTCTGTACTAAAAATTATACCAGTTACGCCACTAAATAAGTGATGAGAAAGCCAGTTATATCTTCAATACTAAAATATTTTAGAACAAAAGTTTCCATTTTCACTAGGTTCAACCTTTATCAATCAATTAATAAAAAAGAGCAAGACGATAAAGAGTTACAAGTTATCGGCCATGAAAGGTGGTATCAAGAGCGCACTTCACGATCGAGCGTGAAGAAGAAGAACCGAATTTCTAGGCGTTCGCATAGCACTGCCGAATTTTCCAACGTTAGCCTCTCGGCGGCCAATAAGAGAGCTGCCTTTCGAAACCGCAGCCAAAGTTCGGAGAAGGAAAGCGACAGTGAAAGGGGAAAAAGTACACCGCAAAGAGCTGATTCGTTGTCTAAATTGTTTCGTGGCTGTAAAAGGTGAGATAATTTTAGTGATTGCCCTGTATATTTTTGATCGTTTTGCACTTAATTTCTCAACTGGACTCGGGCATTATTGTTAACAAAGCCAAAAGAGCTGAAATTATATTTTAAAAATTTTAAAAATTATATGAAATTATATTTGAAAATACATTTCAAAACTACTGAATAATAAATCTGCTTTCAAATGTATTAAATGCATTCAAAGTTGAGTAGCCTGTATAAAATTAATTGACATATCTGACATCAAATAAGGTATGTCTATCATCAGATTATGAAGAACCAACAGTTTGGAAATACATAAAATTGTTAAGCACAATTTTATTGCAAAAGAAATGTTTACAAAAGGAACAGCAAAATGCTCTGTGGAAAATCACAATTTTCCGTTCAACACAGCTTTGTTCATATTTTTTCATGGTTCAAAATTAAAAATTTTTAATCTTTGAAATCAGTAAAATCATTTTCTCATTGCCGAGGTAGCTTTACCACGCCCTGCGGTCATTTCTGACCTATTGTTCTCTCACATAGGTAATAAGCAAAGGAATACACAAAGGTAATAAACCTTTGTGTATTCAATTATTTCTAGAAATATTTTGACGGGGTTACACATGAACTTGATAGGACTTCATCAAACTTCAGTAGTCTTCGACTTATTGCTGCATATGCCGTTCTGCCATTTTGCTCTAATTCGCATCTTCTACAGGTAATCTGATCGAACTAAGCCATTCTAAAACGATATTTTATATAGGGGCGTCTCATTGTAAAAGCCACGATCTTCCTTATTTTTGAAGTAATTACTTCTCATGGCACGGTGTAAACCCTTTGGAATGCGTTACGGCGCCGTAATGTCCGGCCGTCCCCACTTTGCGGTCTCTTGCTTTTTTCTTTCGCACGCACACGGAGACATCGCCACTCGGCTCGCAAACCTTAACGTTCCATTAGGCCGGTCGTGTGTATGTAATAGTGTGTAGTCCGTGGGCCGGTCGTCCTTTAGATGCGTTTTTCGCAGAAATCGTGCGAATGATCCAATTTTATTGCAACGTACTGAAGCTCGTCCACTAGATCCGAAATCATTCGTACGAATTCGCACGAACCATTGCAGATTTCGCATATGTGGGTATCGTCCACTGGAAGTTTTTTTATGGTACGAATTGGTCGTGTGCTGTTATGTATAATATACAATATGCTGTTAATAATAATGGATAATTTTCTGTTGGAAAATAGTTATCTTTTGAGAAGACGATTACAGTTAAAAAGAAAAAAACTATTGGGTTGCTGCTACATCAGCAAAACGAAACGAATTTGGAGAATTCCATCATTTATATGTATGAAGATTTAAAAAAGAATCAGAGAGACTTATTAGTTTTTTAACATCCATTTCAACTCGGTGTGTCACAAAAATATTCCCTATTCAGTCAGAAACACTGCGAACCTACGAACAAATCCCATTTGTTTCGGATAGTTCGCACATCTTTCCTCCTCCATCTTTCTTCTGACTTCTTGTTTTTGACCCTCTAAAAATGTGTTTATTTGATAGATAACAGCACATGACCAATTGGGACAATAAAAAAACTTCCAGTGGACGATACCCACATATGCGAAATGTGACGAAATCATTCGTTCGATGTCTGACGAACGCAGTTCGCACGAAAACGCATCTAAAGGACGACCGGCCTAAGCTTCCAGTTTACTTACAATGGTTCGTGCGAATTCGTACGAATAGTTTCGGATCTAGTGGACGAACAATAAAATTGGATCGTTCGCTCCTTTTCGCACGATTTCTGACGAGAGCAGTTTGAGCGAAAACGCATCCAAAGGATGACCGGCCCACATACTACATAATACTATATACACTCGACCCGGCTAATGAAACGTTGAGGTTCGCGCGCCGATTGGCGATGTCTTTGCTCAGTCGCCGTGTGCGCGCGAGACAGAAAGCAAGAGACCGCAGGTGGGGACGGCCACACATAACGGCGCCGTAACACATTCCGATGCGTTTACATCGTGCCATAAAAAGTTATCCCTTGAAAAAAGTTTTCGAATATTCATTGTTAACTTACGTTTCAATTTTCTCGCTTTGACACCCAAGAAAATGTATTTTAAATATGAGTCTAACATAGAAACAAACTCACAGCCAGTTTCAATAGAATTCACCGTATCGTTGCCCCAAGACGGACAAATTAGAGCAGACAAATTATTGGTCTCAGCGCAGTTCTTCAATGAAAATATTACACATGTTAACAAATACAAAATTACAAAAATTAGAAATATTAACAGCTTTGGCCTAAATATTGATATTGTCAACTCTGCCCCATGACGATTGGGGAATGCAACTCCGGAGTCGTCTCGGTGAGTTCGGGGAGTTCCTCGAGTCTGATGACGTCGATGTGGCGTTAATCGTGGAAACAAGGTTGCGCCCCGGAGACAGAATTAAAATTCGGGGATGCAGGCTCGAGCGTGCCGGTAGGCCCGGTCAAAAGGCTGGAGTGGCCATAACAGTAAATACAACAACACCATACAGGAGTACAGTAATAGAGAACGTTGGCGTAGAGCTTCCTGATGGTATTTTGATCTGCTGTGGGTACTCTACCTCAATACGCCTACAGGCCACTGACTTCGATCCATTCTTTTCAAACACTAATAGGGTGTTAATGATGAGAGCCCGCCCGTAACGCCCGCCATCCCCTCTTTAATAACCCTGGACGGAAAAACGTAGCTGGCAATTTTCTAGCCGACTACGTTCGTGATAATGGCTTACTTGTTATGCCCACAAATTCCCCAACGCACTATCCGAACAATAGAGGGAACCCATCCTTCCTTGACTTCGGAATTCCCAAAAGTGAGACCAATCTCACGAAGATGGTGGTTGTAGATGCCTTCAGCAGCGACCATTTGCCTTGATATTAGAGATTTAAAGCGCACACAATCTATCGACTTGCGATATTGTTTTGAAGATTGTCGCGAATATCGAAAGAGACTACAAGACCTGACGAGTATTCCGAACCGAATCGATACTGTGTCGAAGCTCTAGAGCTTGCACAAAAAGGTCTTACACAAAATATATAACGGACACAGCTTTGGTCAAAAAAGTTCCTGACAACCTTCCTGAGGAAATTCTGCAACTTATTAAGGCGAAAAATGGAATCAGGAAGCGTTGGCAGCGATGTAGTCAATAGTTTCATTCGGGAATTTTACCTGGGCGGAAATGCTACGCAATCTAACCCCCCGTGGCAACTCTTTGAGGAAACTGTCAAGAAACCTCCGAAGCAAGTTCCCGCTTTCGAGAAAAAGGGTTAGAAAAAAAAAGTTACATTACCACCAGTGACAAGTGCGAGCTGCTCGCCGACTTTTTGGCAGAAGTACACAAGGTCCAACCAGCCCTTCAGGATAACGAAATAGAAAGACCGCTGTTTTTGTAGAACGGAAGTATCCTATACCACCCTCGATTTTGCATTCCTATATAACAACCCCGTCGGAGATACAATCGTGTCTTCGGCGCCTCCCTAGCCGAAAAGCCCCCGGGCCAGACGGCATCCCTTATTTGCGCCTTAAAAACGTTCCGCGGAAAACTATTGTACTAATAGTACAAATAGTCAACCCAGTCCTTATATGGCGGGTCTGCAAAAACGCTATAATAGTTCCTATCTTAAAGCCGGAGAAAAACCCGACTGATCCTGCCTCTTATATGCCATTTTATCTCCTGAACTCCGACTGCAAATTAACCGAGAAAGTGATCCTATCGAGACTACAGGCAGCAGCCGAGCTTCGAAGTTTAATCCCGGATGAACAGTTTGGCTTTCGACCACGACACAACACAACTCTGCAGACTGCTAGGATCGTAACAGATTTCTATGTAGCATTTAATAAGCTTCAAAATACGGTAATGCTGCTTCTCGATATGGAAAGGGCGTTTGACACAGTTTGGCACACAGGCCTGCTGTACAAGTTGTTTGCCGTGCATTCACTGCCACTCTACCTAGTTTTCCTTATAGCGCCTTAACGTAAAAAACCGTACCATCCAGGTGAAAGTGGAGAATTGCTCTTCTGCCAAAAGACGCATCTCTGCAGGAGTATCAAAAGGGACAGTGATTTCGTCGTTGCTGTATACAACAGATATTCCAAAACTACAAAAATAGCACAATACGTGCATGATTTACACATCGTCTTTCTATGCTCAGGCTGCGAAATCTCGCATGGTACATCACCTGAGTTTATTGACAAGTTTTTCGACAAATGGAAACTTAAAGTGAATCCCAGGAAGACTGAACTAATTATTCAATCGATTCAATTCAATAATAATTATTTATCGTCTTTCTATGCTCAGGCTGCGAAATCTCGCATCGCACATCACCTGAGTTTATTGACGCCGTATTTCGACAAATGAAATCTTAAAGTGAAGCCCAGGAAGATTGAACTTTTATTTCTTTTATTAATTAATTATCTTTTCGCGCAAATTCACTAACAATAAAATTCTATCGCTACTCATGGTCCAAAATACTCCAATCAAACCAGTACAACAGGTGAAATACCTGGGATTCAAAATAGACTCTCTCTCTCTCTCGCTCTCTCTGTAGCTCGTACAACCCAGATGGGTCTTGGCTGTCTCAACAATTCCCCTCCAAAAGATTCTGTCCATCATTAGCTCCTCTGCTTCCGTGATATTCAGAGTTTAAAATCTGATGCTATGTTGTGTTTCCACCGTCTTGGTATTTGGTCTTTCGGAGAAAATTTTCTGTATATATCCGGTTCTATAGCGTCCTGCGCCTTCCGGTTCCTCGCCTCCATTCTCTTCTATCCTCCCATTCCCATGGTTGTAGGTTTCTCTCCGACATGGCTTTTTGTATTCCACCGTCCATGTCGCCTTTGGTCTTCCTCGGTTCGTATCCACTTCAGAATTTATTTGGGGATTAGCTTTTCGTCCATTCTCTCAACATGTCCATACCATACAAGTTGCCTTCGTTGTATTTCTTCAATTACGTTTGCTTGGACGTCCATCAGGTTTCTAATGGCTTCGTTCGTTATTTTCTCCAGCCTTGATATTCCTGCGGCTCTTCGCCCAAAGTCCAGTTCAAGGGACTGCGGTTGCCACTCCAGGTTTGATGGGAGTTGCCAGGTTTCGCATCCATACAACACTACACTTTGAAATACCGAAGTGTATAGCAGGTGTTTCCACTATCTCGATATTTGTTTTGACCATGATTATTGACATGGCAATAAAATTTATGTAACCAGTTGTTGTAATTTTCTAATTTATTAGACTTTTGCGTTCACTCTTTTTCCATGAAATAAGCAAAAAACGTCACATTAATCTGCACTCATAACATTCCTTTTTTGAAAGTGAGGAACAACTGATGAATTGGAGGTTTACCTTTAAGAGCGTTAATACTCTCAATTGCCATAAGAACGAACGAAACCTAAGCATGATTATATGCCAGAAATACATATTTAAATAAATAATATTACCGTTTTAGGTAAAACGCAGAAATTAATGTACCACATTTGGAAATGTATGTGGGAAAATATGTCTCTTGAGAAGTAAAATTAATCTTCATAGAATATTTAAGCTCCAGGACATTAATCGTGTATGGCTATCCATCAAATAATGATGGAATAAATGACCGCGATTGGACCGATACATATTAAATCAATATAGAATAAGCTTACTTGTTTTATTAGACAAACCAATCACTTGCTAAATATACTTCATTTTTGTTTTTCACTTTAAGGTAAATTTTTACTTCCGTATAAAAACATTTTAGTTTGTAATCCAAGCGGCATTGTTAGCTTGGTATTATTTTGGTTTGTTTCTTGTCAGGAGACTCTTTAGGTTTTGAATCATTCAATAATTTGCAGGTACTTTTTCTCTGTTAAATTTAAAATATGTTAATATACATATTGCAAAGCCTTCAACACTATAAAACAAACTACAGTTAATAGTTGAGTTTCCATGTTTATTCATCAAATGAAATGTATTTTCAGCCACAGCCCATTTCAATAGAAACCATACAACAACAACTTTCAGTAGCCACAGGAAAATCTAGCCCGGAAATAAAAAATGCTTTCTACCGACATACACTACCCAAATTCATACTGAGACTTATAAAACAAAAGAGAGAACTGTACAGACTATATGCAAACACTCAAAATAACGACCTAAAAAAGACACTGAACCAACTCAACAGAAACATTAAAACTTTGATTGGACAATGCCGACAAGACAAATGGCTAGAAACATGTAAAGAAATACAAAAAGACAAAGGCAAAACATACTGGCGAAAAATTAAGAAACTAGCGCAATACAAAAAATCTAACACTACTGACACAATTGACGAAAACGGAATAGAACGGTACACAGACAAAAAGAACGCTGACACGTTCGCCTATCACGATCGACAAACCCTAACTTCGACAATGACAACTGGAACTTGATCAACGACTGGTATTTGAACTATTTCAACAGCTCACCAAACTATACATACAAACTGATCACAGACACAGAGTACGATGAAGCCCTAGCGCATATCAAAAACACAGCACCGGGAAAAGATAAAATAAAGGCAAAACTCCTGAAAAGCCTAACTCAAGAAACACACAAACTGATCCTAACTGAATTGAACAACTGCATCAGAAATAACATAATTCCAAAAACATGGAAAAACGGCTTAATAATCCCTATACCCAAAACTGGACTGGACAATACACAACCGAGCAATTACAGACCAATTACACTGCTACCAGTACTTAGCAAGGTTTTTGAGTACATAATAAGGCAGCGACTGGAAAAATTTGTCGGAAAGTACATACCGTCGTATCAGTTCGGATTCAAACATCAGCACTCGACTATTCACCCACTCTTCACTCTGACTAACAATATACAAACAACCCACCTAACTGACAGAAAGACAGCTTGCCTGTTTATGGACATTAACAAAGTTTTTGATAGTGTCTGGCATAGAGGCTTACTATACAAACTACACACACCAACATATCTACTACACACCATAAAGAACTTACTAGAAAACAGACAACTACAAGTACGAATTGACAAATCACTGTCATTTTGTTTTTCCCCTGAACAAGGCCTCCCTCAAGGATCCCCGCTCTCACCGTTTCTCTACAATATATACTGCCATGACATATACAATTACAACTTACCAGACAAAAATCAAATCGACAGATCGGCATACATATTACAATACGCAGACGACACGGCACTTATTGTACATGACAAAACTACTGAGAGAGCAGCTCAAAGACTCCAAACACTTACAAACAACACAATGACATGGTTTTATAAATGGAGACTAACACCAAACGCGTCAGAAAACCAAGTTCTGCTCACAAACCACAGACTCAACGCTGACTCCCCTACAATAACTGCAGACGGCCAAACGACACAACCAAAAAACGACGTATAATACCTTGGAATCACAATTGACTACAAACTTAAATTCACTAAACACATACGAAACATCAGGGCAGAAACAATAAAGAGAACAAAACATTCCGATCACTAACCTACAAATACAGAGGAATTAGCACAAACACCGCCACCAAAATATATAAAGCTATTTGTAGACCCTTGCCAGACTATGGACATATACTCATGACCAACGGAACAGAAAGGACAAAACGTTATATACAAACAACAGAACAAATTGCACTAAGACTAATAACACGAATAAGACACCCCCAAAACCCACTACACAACCCCCCCACCCAACTACTATACGAGCGCACAAACATGACAAAGATCTCGGAAAGACTCATACAGCTACAGACAAAATGGACAAACAACCCCTACAACTGGACCATACTGAACCCCCTTTGTCTTACAAGACCAACCAGACAATCCCGCTTCCGTTTCCCTACATCAACGCTACTCGAACACTTACAATCGCAACTGACTACTGGACAATAAAATAATTTTTTCTTGCCATTAGAATTGGAAAGTTTATTTAATAGAGTATTAACCTAGAATAAGAGAATTTTCATCTTGTTTTTTCTTCTTCTTCAAGTTTCTAAAAGAACTGCAAGCTGAAAAACTTCTAATGCACGGTCAACGTAAATAACAGTAGGAACGTCCAATATACTACAGTTGCAAAATTTTTCCAATTCAGAAAATTTTCTCCGAAACACCAAATATTTCCCACCATGCCGATGTTGCATAAGCAAGAACTTTATAACTTTATACCGAATTCCCATTTTGGGTGAAAAAGCTGTTTAAGACTATACAAGAACGGAAAAATTAACCCACACTAACCCAAACTAATAAAAATCAAAGACAATCATTGAAACTATCCAAAAGTCCCCCAAATGTCCACAAATCTGAGCAAAAATAATTGTCATAACTGGGTGATAAGAAACATTTATTCTTAAAAAGGATTTACATTACTATGACATAGATAGAGACATTTTAATGGGATTGAAATTTGTCGTTATCCGAAAAACCCCATTCAACATGTCTAACCGTTTAATTTTGGAGCAGACAAATCATGTTAAACCATCACGTTTTCTCCTCAGGAATCTGTTGTAAGACTTTGTGTGGACAATTTACCGATACTTTGCATATGTATAAAGTATGTTTTTCTATTGATGTCACCTGATAATAAAATTGTTAATACATATTTAACTTTATCAACCACTTTATGTTTGAGTACTAGTAAATGCGTTTCCTATTTTCAGACAATCAAGTCAATCAAAGCATGAATACAGCGCAGTGAAAACTGAAGGTGGAAGTGACAAGTTTAAAGGAGAGAACAGAATCCGTAATAATGCCTTACAGGCTTGCAAGGAAAATTTCACTGATAATGAAAGATACGACGTGATCAGCCAGCTAGGTGATATCGGCTTTCGGAACGACAAAAATTGGTAAGAACTTTTCTAATGCTAACTTAATTATTTTATGCAGTAAATCCCGCTATGTTGCAATAACTTAGTAGTTCGTTGAGTGTAATGTATACAGGATGATTCAAATAGGGGTTATTGGGGCTCACTTGGAAAGGACGAGAAAAATATTGAAAACATTTTTTTCGAAAATTCCAAGAAGATGAAAAGAAGATTCCGAGACGAACTCGAGGGTGTCAATCCGTCAGAAGTTCGAAAAACGGATTTTCGCCCTCGTATCGAACAATATTTTTTGATCGAATGAAAGGCAGCACGAATAATAAGCCAATAACAACCATTTCTCAAATGTCACGTTTTGACGTTTGTAATTTTTCAAAAGCATATTTTTGTAAGCATATACAAGTGAAACAATGAGTGCCGAAAATTCAATGTCCTGTACAGCACCAGAAGTTAGAGATGCCGCAAATGTTGGTTCAAGTTCCAACCTTGAAACAGCTGCTTTTACTGTATGGTGTTTGTATAAGTTGTACACTTTACATGACATTTGCGCTATTTAAAAAGACCGTGTTTTGTGTGTGGCAACATCGGTACGCAGAAAAATAGGCCATTAAAACGACTTTGAGACTGAACTTGTAACAAAGTTATAAATTACAAATTGTGAGTAAACTTTAAATTAGGATCAATAGTTGTCGATAAACCTACGTAATTCATTAAAAAATACAGCATGTCCGTTACTTTTTAATAAAAATACTTTAAAAAATATGACAGCGACATGTTCAATTTGTCACATTTACTTTTGCGCACACAATTTTGCATTTTGGTTAGAGGTTTTTTGGCCGTTACCTATCATGCTGACCAATGCGTGATGATAGGGGAGGATTAGGGTGAGTGTAGAGAGGAAATTTATTAGAGTAGTAGTAAACATCTTTATTTCTTTATTTCTAAAAAAAGGCTATCGACCTTTTTTTTTTAAGGTCTTTCTGCCCTTGTTTAATACATGTAGTCTTAATCTAAATAAAAAACAAATATGAAAATTCTCTTATTCTAGGTTAACGATATTATTAAATAAAATTCATTCCAATATATTCCTGGTTTCAGTCAATTTACTGTTTATTATTTAAATGTTACAAAAACGTTTCGGTGTCTTTCTCCACCATCATCAGTTTGTCTAAAATATACATTTACAATCATCATCAATTAAATAAAAAACTCTAACCAAATTTTCACACATTAAAATACAATTACATACATATTAAAAAGTATATTAAGAACATTGGCTTTCAGGTGATGAGTCAGGACAAACATATCCGGGAAAAGACTAGAATCTATTGTCTAGAGATTCAAACCTCAACCTCAACTTACGTGTATAGTTCCCAACATGGCAAACACTCAACTGGTTACTGAATTTTCCATATTTTATTCGATATCAGGCGAGCGAAACAAAAAAAACCGTTTATATTACGGTTTTTTTCTTTTTTTTTTGGTTTTCAGGAATGCTTGGCAATTTTTCAATATCAGATGTTTATATTTCATTTACCTGGTCCAATCAGTTCATTTATGCGATTAACTAATTAGTGTATGGTATACATAGCTCAGATTGTCTGTATCTGATCTGAAATTTATTGCATTTTGATGTTTCTTAATTTGTATCATTTCATGGATTCTTCTCTTATTATAGTTGTCTTCATTGACCAATATTTGCGTGTTATCGAAATCAAAATCATGCAACTTTTGTTGTGCATGTTGTGCTAATGCTGTTGCATTTTCGTTAACCTTTCTTAAGCTGTACTTATGTTCGTATACTCTTTTCTTTAAATATTGCCCTGTTTGTCCTAAGTATGTGCTGTCACAGTTCAAACAGTCAATCTTGTATATTACGTTTGGTGTGTCCAATTTATCGCTTCTAGGCTTAAATTTTGTAAAACATTCTTTTGCCAAGTTGTTTTTAGTTTTCTCTGCTACAGCAATATTATGTGGTTTTAAAACATTTTTTATTTTGTGTTGATTTCTGGCATGTGCGGTAATGATATATACCTGATTTCACCTTCTTTTTTCTTTTTTATATTATTTATGTTGTTCCATTTATTTGCATTGTATATTTTATTAATTCTCTGTTTCATAATTGGCTCGAAGAATTCTTTGGGATAGTTGTTCATTATTAGTACTTTTTTTATTTTTTCAAGATTTTTTTGTCTGTATCTACAATGTGCCAACTTTATCGCTCTATCAGTAAGAGCTGTTACCACACTTTTTTTATATTGTATAGGTGCATGTGATTGGTAATTCAAGTATCTACCAGACCACACATCCTTTGTGTACCAGTTTGTTTTTATTTCCCCATTATTGTCATACATAATCGTCATATCCAAAAATTGCTGCTAATATTGCTGTAGCAGAGAAAACTAAAAACAACTTGGCAAAAGAATGTTTTACAAATTTAAGCCTAGAAGCGATAAATTGGACACACCAAACGTAATATACAAGATTGACTGTTTGAACTGTGACAGCACATACTTAGGACAAACAGGGCAATATTTAAAGAAAAGAGTATACGAACATAAGTACAGCTTAAGAAAGGTTAACGAAAATGCAACAGCATTAGCACAACATGCACAACAAAAGTTGCATGATTTTGATTTCGATAACACGCAAATATTGGTCAATGAAGACAACTATAATAAGAGAAGAATCCATGAAATGATACAAATTAAGAAACATCAAAATGCAATAAATTTCAGGTCAGATACAGACAATCTGAGCTATGTATACCATACACTAATTAGATAATCGCATAAATGAACTGATTGGACCAGGTAAATGAAATATAAACATCTGATATTGAAGAATTGCCAAGCATTCCTGAAAACCAAAAAAAAAGAAAAAAACCGTAATATAAACGGTTTTTTTTGTTTCGCTCGCCTGATATCGAATAAAATATGGAAAATTCAGTAACCAGTTGAGTGTTTGCCATGTTGGGAACTATACACGTAAGTTGAGGTTGAGGTTTGAATCTCTAGACAATAGATTCTAGTCTTTTCCCGGATATGTTTGTCCTGACTCATCACCTGAAAGCCAATGTTCTTAATATACTTTTTAATATGTATGTAATTGTATTTTAATGTGTGAAATTTGGTTAGAGTTTTTTATTTAATTGATGATGATTGTAAATGTATATTTTAGACAAACTGATGATGGTGGAGAAAGACACCGAAACGTTTTTGTAACATTTTAAATAATAAACAGTAAAATTGACTGAAACCCAGGAATATATTGGAATGAATTAAAGTACAGTCAGGAAAATATGCGAAACGAATTAAATAAAATTTCAGTGACAAGAAGAGATTATTTTATTGTCCACTAGTCAGTTGCGTTTGTAAGTGTTCGAGTAGCGTTAATGTAGGGAAACGGAAGCGGGATTGTCTGGTTGGTCTTGTAAGACAAAGGGGATTCAGTATGGTCCAGTTGTAGGGGTTGTTTGTCCATTTTGTCTGTAGCTGTATGAGTCTTTCCGAAATCTTTGCCATGTTTGTGCGTTCGTATAGTAGTTGGGTGGGGGGGTTGTGTAGTGGGTTTTGGGGGTGTCTTATTCGTGTTATTAGTCTTAGTGCAATTTGTTCTGTTGTTTGTGTATAACGTTTTGTCCTTTCTGTTCCGTTGGTCATGAGTATATGTCCAAAGTATAGCAAGGGTCTACAAATAGCTTTATATATTTTGGTGGCGGTGTTTGTGCTGATTCCTCTGTCTTTGTAGGTTAGTGATCGGAAGTGTTTTGTTCTCTTTATTGTTTCTGCCCTGATGTTTCGTATGTGTTTAGTGAATTTAAGTTTGTGGTCAATTGTGATTCCAAGGTATTTTACGTCGTTTTTTGGTTGTGTCGTTTGGCAGTCTGCAGTTATTGTAGGGGAGTCAGCGTTGAGTCTGTGGTTTGTGAGCAGAAGTTGGTTTTTTGACGCGTTTGGTGTTAGTCTCCATTTATAAAACCATGTCATTGTGTTGTTTGTTAGTGTTTGGAGTCTTTGAGCTGCTCTCTCAATAGTTTTGTCATGTACAATAAGTGCCGTGTCGTCTGCGTATTGTAATATGTATGCCGATCTGTCGATTTGATTTTTGTCTGGTAAGTTGTAATTGTATATGTCATGGCAGTATATATTGTAGAGAAACGGTGAGAGCGGGGATCCTTGAGGGAGCCCTTGTTCAGGGGAAAAAGAAAATGACAGTGTTTTGTCATTTCGTACTTGTTACAATTTATTAGATTTATTCAGAAAATTTGGAATGGTACAGTGGTTTCCCCCGGTATTGCTTTTGGGGGTACAACCAAGGCTCGCGAGGGCAGGGGCTTCCGTAGCAATAATTGATTGCCAAAGTTGAGGGTAGAAACAGCCATGCATCAAATCCAACATCATGCAATATGATGATGGTGGAGAAAGACTTCGAAACGTTTTTGTAATAAATTAATAAACAATATAATTGACTGGAACCCAGGAATTTAATTTAAATGTATTCCCACTACAAGTTTTTTTATTGGTCACTGACTAATCAACAGTCATCTCTTGGAAATGGGGCTTAAAAACGATTCAGAATACAGTTGATGTGGCGACGTGAATTAAAAATTATTTTTAGCTATAAAACATCCTACCAGCAACCGGAGTTATTATGATTGACAAACCTGTGCTTTCTGTGCGATGCAAATTCTCACCTGTTTGAAAACCATAATGTCTACTAGCAAAACAGTATTGTACCATTTATTTCTCATTGGCTTATTTCTCATTGGCTTATTTCTCATTGGCGTATTCTCCCGTTGTAATAGAAAATTTAATATGAGTGAGCAAGTGCCTGCGAAAAATGGCTATGTTGATTCTGAAAATGCTAAAATCTTATTTTATTGCACTGCTACTTTTTATTTTATGAGATTTAAGTAACCCTTTGGTACAAATTTAGGTTTACCGTCCACGACAAAACTCTTGGCGCAGAAAGACTGCTTACCTTAGTACCGCTACCGTCCACATGTCCCATTGCTCCAAGCCAACAAACGCGAGAAATCCTCATTGAACTTTTTAGGTAAGTGTTAATGTAGTTTTTTAATTTTTCAATATTTAAATTCGTATATAGGTATAATAAAGTAGCTAGTTTCAAAGCAAGTCGACTCCGGTGCTATCAACAAATGATTTTGATGATAGTCCGAATTCTGGTAAAAATTAAGTTGTTGACCTAGTTTAACAGACGTTGCTTTCACTCCTTCTTACAAATCCATGTTCTGCCGTCTAAACAACGTTCAACTCTGCAACTGAACGTTGCAGAACTACTACCATTTGAATCACCGGCTTTTATGAATGGATCACCTATACAGGGTGTCAAACAGTTTCAGTCGTTGTGTACTTAGAATTCCGACCGATCCAAATGAATATAAATGGGTTTGCGAATATTTCTCTGGTAGATATTCGTCAGACTGTTGCAAACGCCACTCCAGTAAATACCCTTAAGACGAGAAAAATTACAATTCGGATCAATTGAAGCATTTTTGCAAAGGGCGAAATTATGCAATGCAGAAAACACGTCTATAGAAGATTTATCAATAATACTTGCAGACTGTCCCAAAATAATTGTGGGATATTTTGCACAAACTGCGACATGCCCGACTTCCATGCTCAACAGCAACCACATGTGGGTACAATATACAGATTTGGCCACCGAAAACGAAACCGTTCAAGTTTAGGTTCTTAATGACATTGAAGACAAAATCTCAGTTTTTTATAAGAATTTTTTTACTAATTTTCCTGTACTCTCTAAACACCCCCAGACAACCCCAGAGGAATGACGCCTATTTTGAATCACTCTGTATAAAGGGTGTTCTATTTGGAAAAATGTAATTGGATCAGATTTTATCTCTAGCGGATACGTCAGTATGTTGAAAACATCATGTATAATTTAGAACAGCTTTCTTCTTCTTTTCTCTTCGGTCTATGTTTTGCAAAAAAACTGTCATATTGTTATTAGTATATTGCGAGACGAAAGTCGAAGGCCCTGCGTGTCAACTTCAAGCAGTGGCGGAAGTTCGACTTTCGTCTCTTGTACCCTACTCTATTTTTTCTTGATCCTCGGCAGAAACTAGCCGGGAAAAGTATAAGGTTTTGAAAAAAACGGCTTGTCAGCTGACAGTCAATGAAAAACAGTCAAGTTGTCAGCGTGCGTGGCGAAAGTTATTACTTTCCACACGGGATGAAGAACATTTTGTTCGGCGCGTTGATTTCGATGTCCCCCGCTAGTTACCGAGAAACACAGAACAGTATATTCCACTAGGAATATTGTATGAAAAGAAAAGAAAAACTCATCCGTCAATATTTTAGCACAAGTAACATCCTTAAGAGTTCGATACAAATACAAACAAATTTAAAACTCTCTTCTTCTTATTCCTTTTTGTAAGGCATCTGCCTTGTTCTCTACTTTCTTAGAGTTCTATCTGGGATGATGAATTCCAGCTTTCATGCCAACGTATGGGTGGACGTCCAGGTAGTCTGCTGGATCTTGGGAGACCATACCTTGCAATCTTCGGCAATCTGTTGTCATCCATCCGTTCCACATGATCTCTTCATTCGCGACGTCTGTTTCGGGACCATCTAACTATGTCTTGAACATCGTAAAGTTCTCGGATGTCTGGTCCCTTAGTGTGTAGCCTGCTATGGATCTTAGAGACCTCATCTCTGCTGTGCGGATAATCCTTTTTGTTGTGTAGTTTTCGACTCTTATTTCTACAGAGTAAGTCATAACAGGTCTCACACAGGTCTTATATATGCGGACTTTGCTTTTTATGGGCATGTGCTTGTTTCGCCATATTATATCTCTAAGGAATCCTGATATTAAAGCTGCTTTAGTTGTTTGAGACTTTACTTCTTCTTGGAGGTCACTGCTGCTCGTGATGTTGACACCGCGATATTTGAAGCTCATAACCTGTTCCACTGGTTTATTGCATATAGCCAATTTACATCTTCTGGGCTCTTTTGAGATGGTAAGCACTTTCGATTTTGCTACCGATATGTCCAGGTTGTATTTGGTAGCTGTCTTTTCGAACTGATAAAGCATTCTCTGCAGGTTGTCCTCACCCTGAGCCCAGCACGGCATCGTCGCGTAGCAAATTACTTTTAGTTCTTTGTCCCCTAGTGAGTATCCGTATCCAACCTTTTTTACTTCCGCTATAAGTTCGTCCATAATCAAGTTGAAGAGGATGGGGCTTAGGCTATCACCTTGTCTTATTCCTGTTTGCATCTATTGCAGTCTGCGTGTCTTTCTGTCTTCCACTTGTATTTGGGTCCAGTTGTGTTTAACTCCGCAACAATGCTTGAAATATCCGGGTGCACGTTTTTCTTTTTGAGAAGTTTCACAACATCAGTGAGTCTTACTCGGTCACATATATACAACATATATGCTGTTTTATTGTATTCTATAGACTCTTGAGCAATTTACCTGATAGCAAAGATGGCATCTACTGTTGACCTGTTTGTTCTGAAGCCTTGTTGCCTGAATATTCCTGGGTTTCAGTCAATTTTATTGTTTATTATTTAAAATGTTGCAAATACATTTCGGTGTCTTTCTCCACCATCATCAGTTTGTCTGTATGAACTTTGGTACGATCGCTAAATTCTATTATTTTTTAATTAATAAAATATATTTACAGTTATCATCAATTTAAATAGAAAACTTTCAAAAATATTCGCATATTAAAATACAAATCACACACATATTAAAAAGTACATCAAGAACATTGGTTTTCAGGTGATGAGTCAGGACAAACATGTCTGGGAAAAGACTAGAATCTATTGTTTAGAGATTTAAATTTAAATTTAACTTACGCGTATATTTTAGACAAACTGATGATGGTGGAGAAAGACACCGAAACGCATTTGTAACATTTTAATTAATAAGCAATAAAATTGACTGAAACCCAGGAATATTTTGAAGTGAATTAAAATACAGTCAGGAAAATATACGTAATGTATAGATACTGTGTAATAGTTTTAGTACTGAACTTAATAGCGTAATTCCTCGATAGTTTTGTGGGTCTTTTTTGCTTCCCTTCTTGAAGATCGGAATGGTTCTGCTTTCTTTCCATTCGTTTGGTATTTTCTTTGGATTCTATGATTTTGTTAAAAAGAACGTGTAGCTCTTTGGATAGTGTGTTCCCTCCGTGCTTCAGTAATTCCTTTGATATTTCGTCTATTCCCGCCGACTTGCGGTTTTTCAATTTGGTGATTCATTGTTTCAGTGTCTCATCGGACACGGTCCACGGTTCTTGAATGTTGTTAGTATGCTGTTCTGTGTCAGGATTTACTGCGTCTGTGTCATCGCTATAGAGTTGACGGAAGTGTTTTTCCCAATCGTTAAGTGTAATTTTCGCTATGTTTATATGTTCGTCGAATGTTTTTTTCCTAATCCTTAACATGTTCCAAATCTTCCTCTGGCCTCCGTAAAGATCTTGTTCCATGTCTGCCGAGAAACATTCCCAATGTGCTCTTTTAATGTATTGGATTTGGTTGTAGGTTGTATTTTTACGGCTTTGTATTCATCAAGTGTTAACGGCAGTTTCTGAGAAAAGTGAATGGCGATAGCTATTGTAATGGGTAAAAATGATGCTTTCGCTAGCGAAAACAGAGGCGAAAGACCATACTTTCCACCAGGGGATCAATAAAACATATATATTCTATTTAATAAAATGCTGTATAGTGCTAAGAAATATTATTTATGAAATATGGCAAATCAATACAGGAAATTGTGTTTAGGGGGCTGCAGCATCCATATATCCATCCCGTCCTCGATATCGACTTTTGGAAAGACGAAGCAGCTATATTTGCTCCTTTAAATCCCACAGGTAGTCTGAAAGACTTGATTTATCAGAGCTTTTGGCAGGACGACTATGAAAAAAAGTACGTTTCCAGAGGTGAAGGTCTCCCGTTACGGACAGTAAGTAATCATAATAAATCTTAGTAGTGTAAAATAAGTACATCTTAGTCTGCCACTTTACGCCTATATGCTTCTTTAATTAATTACTCTTGTTGTAAAAACTATACATAAAATGTGGGCATGCTTTCGGATACATATACAGAGTGTCAAAAATGCAACAAATTCTACACACCTCCTTACTAAGAGTGAGCCCCTAAAAGCACTGCTGTTTCTATTAAATTACTTTTGAAGTACTTGTAATAATATGATATATTATTAATAAGGTGATGACACTAATTAAAGCTCATGGAGCTAGTGTATTCGATATTTTGCTATTTGAGTTCATCAGGCACCGGCCGGTTTTTACATACTAATACTCACATTTTAAACTCCCTGTATGCTAAAGACAAAAATACATGTTTAGTTGGCTTGAAGTTTATAGTAAAAAAGAGTACTATTGTTTGACATCGATAAGATAAATCGTTTACCAGAAAACGGCTGTTATTTAAATCTTTAAATTTTTTCGAAATCGAAGTGAAGGAATTGATAATTAAACTGTTTAATTAAAAACTTTAAAAGTTGGGGTAGCATTTCATTTCAACAAATACCGAATAAATAAGTTCAAAAATAAGAGATGTGAGATGCATTGATAAGAGTGTGTATTAAAAAAAAAACAGGAATATTTTAAAACACGAAAGTGTATGCTATTTATACATGATTTTAGAGTGTTTTATCATATACGCGTTAAAATGTGGGCATTAACGTGTACGTCAGTCGATCTTTAGCGAATTGAAATAGCAACATTAGTTGCAAAGGTACTGTTTTAAGAGGACTTAACTTGCATCTATACCCATCCTGCTATATGTATCCGAAAACATGACCACATTCTTCGGTACACCCTGTACATATGATGTCAGTGAATGTGAGAAGCGTTCCGCATATGAAAGTTTTTTATACAGTTTTTCCATACATGCCTCCTCTTCGGAGATATGAGCTACCAGAAATCTCCGAAGGAGTAAAGTTCATCAATCAATCATCATTTAAACATATTTATTGAACCACCAGGATCCACCATATGTCATGATGCACACTGCATTTACATATTTTTAACTAGTAGCTAAAAATCTTGTTTCATGTCCTCATTCATGCCTGTAAGATCTATTTTCAATTGAGTCACCGCCTTTCCCGGGCTATGACGCAGCCATAATTAGATTTCCTGATCAAAGTACGTATGAAGTGGATGAAAGAATCCAACGTCCAATGGTTAAACATGATGTGAACAGTATGCAGGAAAGCAAACACAATAACACGATTTTCTTTCGCAAACTGCAGAGATTTAACACTCTTGTGGCTACTGTGGCCATCTAGTAGTAAAAGTACCTTATTCTCATTAGACACTTTAGCGTACCTTACGAAATGCTTTAGCCATTTACAAAAAATTCGCTGCTCATCCAACCCTTTGCTTGTGCAAAAGCTATGCTACCAGCGGGAGCGCCGTAAATAAGAACAGGAGGGACGTAACAGCCTATGGCATTCATTGCACACACTACGGTTACGTATTGCCCACGCTTGGCACTACTAAGTGTTCCAACTTGCGTGCGCCCTTTTGCAGCGTAAATTTTGTGGCACTTCTTCTAGACTGTAGTCAAACCTAACTCGTCCATATTGTATCTATATTTTCTGGGAGAAACTTGCACTGCTCCAGAATATTAGATAGTGCATTAAAATAGGCTCTGATATTAAGCTTGTCAAAAGCCTAGGCTCTAGCTAATGATTTTTTTTTCGGCTACTTCAAATGCCGAAAATCTGTAGAAGTTAGTCCAAAAAAACGTGTTTCCATATCAATGATATGAGCTGCAATATCCTGTTCGATGGCTTTATAGAAAGTGGCTCTTCGCCATCCCAAGTCTCCCTTGGGACTGTCCTGAGTAGCCAAACGTCGTCGTAAGGTTGTTTTGAGAACAGTTGAGAATAGCTTGTCGCATGTCATGCTTGTTCCATTGTTGTCTTTTGAATGCCATATCTACAAAAGAAAAATAACTATATAATTATAATTATATGTGTGTTATATTGTGCATTGCCAATGATGGACCCCTGGTCTATCAAAGGACACAGTTGAGGTCCATCATAGGCAATAATGTCTATAAATATTAATTCTAGTGAATGAATCCTCAGGACAAAGCACTCTTTTTTTAAATTTATTATTAATTTCTTATTTTATTCTGCAGGACAGAACGAACCGGACCGATGCGTCCTGTACTCCAGAATAAAATAAGAAATAAATAATAAATTTAAAAAAAGAGTCCCTTGTCCTGAGGATTAATTCACTAGAATTAATATTTATAGACATGACGTATACACATAATTTGAGTCCTAAAAAAGACCTCAATATACGTCGCCAAATAATTAACAAATGACGTTGCCAGTATTATCCCACACGCAGGTGTGCTGCTATCTTTTAAATTTATATTTAGAATTTTAAATTCTAAAATGTTATAATACACATTAAAATAAGCATGTCGATACCAACTTCCGGTATAACCGAAAGTCAAACCTTCTTTAAGATAGATGTAGATCGCTTGTCGACAATGACTTAGGTATACTGTTCAATTTTGAAATTTCTCTTAATTATAGTTTGCCATAGATCGAAGCCGTTCGGGGTGGGACACCCGATATACATATTATTTTTAAAGTGCCCTAATTTTCTGACAATCTAATTATTTTAGGTGCAATGTCTTGGAAGGCAGATTATTGAAGCTTTGCTGTTTTTGAGAAACAAGCAATTTCCACCCACATATCATCTACATTCAGGTAATAATACAACTATTGGATTTAATTTTAATGTTTGTGTAAATATGATTTAGTAATTTATTTAGTCGGAGTAGTGCATATTTAGTCGAAGTCGCAAGCAATAAGCAAAACGCGATTTCACTCAAAACAAATATGTTTCGAAGAAAAGTATTGGACTTTTTTTATTACTTTTTTATTTGTTACTAGCGATAGGTGTCGTTATTACACATAATGTCGATGATCGATCGCATGCTATCAAAAGCTTTATTGCAAAATGTTTGGTCCTTAGTTTGAGATACAGCGAAGACGCCCCTACTGACTTATTTGCCGACTCATTTTAGATAGAGCTAAAATTTCGAATTTTGGGTAATTTTTTACGTTCTTTTTTGCAGCCGATTATCATTCACAACTAACCACACTTCTACAAATTTTTTTCGATTTTAATTTACTTACAAGGAAGTTATAAGCAATCTAAATTTGAATTTCTTTTAACGCGCCAAAACGACCCGCCAGCAATTGCTGGACGGCTGACGTCACCACACACAATTTTTATATCGACTTGCATTTAGTCAATACCGTATTAAGAACAAGGCATCAATGCTGAAATCTAAAAGACTGATAAGGTCAGACAGGATGCCAACTTTTGAATAGCAAATTTCCGTATATCGAAGAGGCAATTAATGGGTAGATAATGGTACAAGACCAGCTAGCAAAGCCAAAATATTAGGTGGACAAGCTAGTTATTCAAATACTATAAAGACCACAGGCAAAAAAGGTGCTTCGTCATTTTCATATCATTGAGATAACATAGTTATCTATTGGAGAATTTCGCAAACTTGAAGTCCCCTTAACCATAGATGCAATAAAAACTAGAGAAGTCCGACCCTTTGTCGGCACATTAATAGTGACACCGCGGCTCACCAGAACACAGAAACTTAAGTTTATATTAATTTGCAGGAGGGTAAATGACTATTTTCATTTGCGTGTAGAATATGAATAACGTATTTTATAAAAATATACAAGGTGCATATAAAGATATTTGCACCTTGTGAGTGTAATAATGTTGGTGTTAAAGTTGGGAATACGACTATTAAATAATCCTATAGACTTTCAATAGAAATCCGTAGAATTGGACTAGCTATCCGTATATCGGAGCATTCAGCTTCAAATCCGCAGATCTACGGATAAATCCGTAGGATTGGCAGCGCTGACGTCAGACTAAGTGGTCCTGGATTTCTCCCGTAAAGAATGCTTTGAGTTGTAAACCAAATGAGGGTATGACTATTGAGGCGCGATGGTTTCGTTATAACTTATCTGGTTTTCTGCACAAATATTAAACCGCAGGGAAGGTGATTCGCGGGGTTGCCGGTTAATGCAAATTTTCCGTGGACTTTCTTCAAAATTGTGTAGATTTTCCTGACTTTTGTATTTGTATTTGTATATTACTGTATTTCAACTTAATTCAAAAGAAATTCCTGGGTTCCAGTCAATTTTATTGTTTATTATTTAAAAGAGAGACACCGAAACCGGGTGGAGAAAGACACCGAAACGTATTTGTAACATTTTAAATAATAAACAATAAAATTGACTGAATCCCAGGAATTTTTTTAAAACTTTATTCAAAAGTTGAAAAAAAAACAGTAATTAAGATTAATCTAAAGATAATTAAGATTAAAAGTATTAAAGATGTTTGTAGATTTTCGGATCTGAAGAAGTTTACCTCTTTTTTGTGTTTTTCTAGTGAATTTCACTTATACAAATTATGCCCTACAGGTTTGTGTTCCGGGCTGTCGCGGAAATTACACACGCGGCCCCAAAGTGCATGTTTTTGGCTTTCCGAAAGCTGATAACTTCAAAAAACAGAGATTAAGAGTGGTGCCTCGAAAAAAAAAGAAGAAATTCAATTCAAATAATAATAGTATTATTTTCTGGTAGGATATTCGAGATATGGAAAATACCCTAGATAAATTTGTTGAAGCCTGTTTTAGAAAACGTTTTCGTTTCTCTAAGGAAAGTGTGCAAAATGTTTTGTTGCCATAAACCATTCACCAGGAGCAAATTACAAATCGAGACCTTTCTGTTTCTTTGATAATAGATATTTATTTTGTATATTTATTTTTAATGAATTTTATTGTCAGTGAAACTGGTGAGTTTTTCGGGTTTTTAGGCCGTCGTAAAATAGAATTTCTTCCTGGCGTTTCGCAAGCACGAGTGGCTTGCATCTTCAGAGGTGGTTTGCTTGAGAGCTTACACTGTACTGATGCGGTTCCTCTTGGAACATAATTCACTTCAGCCAAATTTTACAAATTTCTTACTGCTAACTTATCTACGGGTACTTGAAACTAACATCTTTAAAGTGTTTTACACTCTATGTATACTGACATCACTGACTTAACCTACCTTAACCTAACATGGGAACATTACTCCTAAGTCTAGACCTAAATCTAATACAGCCTCTCTTACTACCTAAACTAACTTACAGCTAGTCCTGGTCCTCTACGGACTCCATGGCGGATAATTAAATTTATTTTTACTTAAACCTAGTCGTGGTCCTCTACGGTCTCCATGGCGGGTAACTAAACTTATTTTAACTTAAACCTAATCCTGGTCCTTTAGGGACTCCATGACGGATAACTTAAACCTAATCCTGGTCCTCTAAGGACTCCATGACGGATACTTAAGAACTAACAATAATAATAGACTAACATAGTAAATGTATAGTTTGACCTCTACCTGATTCTACTTAAACCTAGCATAGGCACATGCCTAACCTAAGCCTACTACATCCTCTCTTGCATCCTACATCTAACCTAAAGCTAGCCCATGGTCCTCGATGTGGTGCTGGAACTGGTCATCGCATGTGGTCCACGTCTTCTTCTTAGACAGTGTCCGCAGGGAGAGGTCTGCGGTCACTGTGAAATTTGTTGCTGCAAGAGACCCGGACTGTGGGATTCTTGCTTTGCCGGGCATTATCCAGGAACTTTGTTGTTAAGTTCCGGATATGCTCCAGCGGGTCTTCTGTATTCAGGTCTCTTTGCAGGGTGGTATTTCTGACAAAGTACGGGGCCTTGGCTGCTATCCTCAATATCTTGTTTTGAATTGCCGCCATCTTCTTCTTTTGCGTTATGCAGGCCGTGGACCATTCAGTTGATCCATAGGTCAGCACCAGACGGATTAGCTGTTTGTAAGCTCTAACCTTTGTTCTCAGGTAGGGCTTACCTGTCAGCAGAGGATAGTAGGCCTGGAGCAGGTATCTTACCTTCGCTGCTGTGGCTGTCATCTGGTCGTGCCATACCAGTCGCTTGTCGTAGATAAGTCCAAGATAGGTTACCTTGGACCTCTAGGTCATCCGCTGTCCTGCAAGCTCTAGTATGGCTGGTGGCGTCTTGGAGCCCCTGGTGAAGAAAATGGCTTGCGTTTTCTCCGGGTTAAACTCCATTTTCCAGTTTCTGCTCCATTGCTGGACTTGGCCGAGATGTCTTTGGAGACTTGTGGTCATGTTAGGGCCTTTCCCTGCAGCAGTGTGCTACGTCGTCTGCATATATGTAGCATTCTGTATTGGCGGTGGTTGGAAAGTCTGCCATGTATATGTTGAAGAGAGTAGGGCCCAGCACTGATCCTTGCGGTACTCCTGACATCACCGATGCGGTTCCTCGAGCGCAGTCCGTATTTATGCACCCGTTGTGATGACGTGGCCTCTGTCATCGGCGTCGACGCATTCTGTTGTTTGTTTTTATGCTCCGGTGTAGTAGATTCTTCTTCTTGTCCTCTGCCGATACCTTTCTTTGCCGTTTTGCGTTGGTGAGTGCCGGAAACCATATGCAGTTTAGCGCCATTGTCTCTTCTTTTCTGGTAATAGTCGCTGTGCTTGTGTATTTCGATGGCTTCTCGTATTAGTCGGGGGCGAGAGCCTGTTGTTGTCGCTAGGACTTCAGTTTGTGCAAATTTGATGCTGTACACTCCCTTGCTGAGGGCATGAGGCTCCCTCGCTGAAGACGAGACCGTCATTGGAGAATCGCCGGCGATCTCATCTAACGAAGAACAACTCTACATCAAGAACCAGTCGTCTTGGCATTGCCGGCGGCACGCTCGGCCATCCGCTGAACAATATCGGCAAAGTGCCGAAGGTCGACCATGGATACCGGCGGAAGTCTTTAGTTTTTGGGAATATGGTCATTAATAATATTTTGAGTACGTTTTTTAAAAAGAGTTTAGTTTGGGTTGATTTTTCCATTTCTTCTTAAGTGTTGTTATAATTTGCGACACGTAGGTATATTCTTTTGTATTCTGGCTAGCGATGGTGTTTATACAAGGGTTTCATTAGGAAGTTGTATTATTTCAAGCACGTATTCTGGGACCGAAAATAACCCTAGTTTGCCAAATAAACGAAAGCCCTAAAATGCTTTGTTACAGGAACAAATTCATTTTAACACATTAAATTTATGTGGTATTTAGGTGTTAAAATTTAATTTAAAAAATTCAGAATGATAATTTTTTTCAAAACGTATGCAGATATTTTAACGAAATTTTCCAGAGATCAATAGCTATGGAAGGCACATGTTTTGCAATAAAATAAATTTGATAATATTTTTGTAGTGGCGTGCGTACGTGCATGCTACCGAATTTGTTAAATGAAAATATTGTACGCCACTGTATTTATTGATTATTGCAATTAAAGGGTGTTCCAATAAGAAGGACGGATTTAAAATTTTAATAAAACAAATATATTTGTG
Organism: Dendroctonus valens; assembly: GCA_024550625.1. Taxonomy (NCBI): domain Eukaryota; kingdom Metazoa; phylum Arthropoda; class Insecta; order Coleoptera; family Curculionidae; genus Dendroctonus; species Dendroctonus valens. The sequence continues at coordinate 2,669,194 of JAJTJO010000749.1, forward strand.
GCATAAGTTTGAAACATTAATTGAAAAATGAAGTACAAATCATGAGGTTATTAATGGAATAAGTCATCGGACTAATGACCGCCTCGGCTTTGCTAGCACAGACGTGCTCTTTTCATGAAATTTTCAAGGACTGTTGCGCATGAATTTTGCGGTATTTTGGTATGCGGTTGAGATACAGCATATAGTTGAATTTCATCATTTAAGGCGTCAATCGTTGTTAGTTTGTTTACATAAACTTAAAAAACTTTGTGACTTTAAAAAACCTCAAAGAAAAAAGTCCAAAGGCGTTAAATCGCATGATCTGGGCGGCCAATGCCGATCTCCAAAACGAGAAATAACACGACCAGGAAATGACTCGTGCAATAATTCAACAGTTTCTCTGGTTGTATGGCATGTTGCACCGTCCTGTTGAAACCACATGCTGTTGAGATCCATATTTTGAAATTTTGGCACAAAAAAGTTGGTTAACATTTCACAATAACGAACACCACTCACGGTTAATGCTTGACCAACTGCATTTTCGAAGAAAAATGGTCCGATGATGCCTCCAGCCCACAATACTCAACAAACTTTGACTCTTTTTGGATGCATCTGTTCCTGAACGATTACTCGTGGATTTTCGGATCCCCAAACGCGACAATTTTGTCGATGAACAAAGCCATCAGATGAAAATGGGCCTAGTCACTAAAGATAATTTTCGTTGAAAACTCACCGTCCAATTGTTATTGTTCCAAAATCCACTCAACAAAGGCTTTTCGTTGCCCATGGTCTTCCGGCTTTAGCTCTTGAGCCCATTCAACATTGTACACATGAAGCCTCAAATCTTTTGGTAAAATTGGATGCATAGTGGTTGTGCAAACATCAATTTCCTGAGCTATATTCCGAATTGATTCAGCGGGCGCAGCGGATGACGGGTTTGTCGTCCCGCGAAGGACTGTGGCGTGGAGCACGCTGATTGTTGCTCCAGATGCCACGACGCTAAAAAACCGCTTTACGCCCATCCAGCCGCCAATCGTGGATGAGCCTCCAACACTTCCCAACACCAGCGTAGGGACTGAATAGGAAGCAATTGCTGAGAGCCCTACAGCAGTTGCAAACAAGCCCAAGAGGGCAGAAAAGGCGCCGCCAATTGTGATCGCTGGAAAACCCAGCGATCACACAATGCTGATTGGTGGTCTAAAAACCATCACCAGTCAGCCGTTCGCTCTGAAGTACACGAAGGCTTCGTTAATCGTGTACTGCAGCGGCATAATGGACTGGGCGGCGGTAAAACGATCCCTGGAGGAGGACAAGAGCCAGTTTCACACCTACGCCCCTTCGTCGCAAAAAACACACGCGTTCGTCCTGAGGGGCCCGGAGGGGAATGTCGATCCGACTGCCATCAAGGAGGATCTGACAGACAAAGGACTGGAGGTGAGAAGTGTCTTCAAAATGAAGACACTCTTCAGGCCGCTCTACCTGGTCGTCACTAGCGACAAGGCAACCCTCCGAAGGCTTAACGCCGAGGCCAGGGTGGTGTGCAGTGTCAGGGTTTCGTGGGAAACCCGCAAAAACCGGAAGACCCTGACACAGTGTCGTCGATGCCAGGGCTGGGGCCATGTCTCCGGGAACTGCCACCGGGACTTTAAATGCTCCCGATGCGCTGGGGGCGCATGAAATCACCGCCTGTCCCGTTGGGGCTAAATTAACATGCGCTAACTGCGGTGGACCTCATCGTAGCTTTGACGAGGTTTGCCCAGTCTACATTTACAAACAGGCGCAAGTCCCGGCGGAGAAGCAGCGTTTCGTCCCTGCTCTTCTTCCAACGAGGCCAGCCTGGGGTCAAACCAGTCGAGCCCCTGGCCCGATCCACCCTTCACCCCTAAGCAGCAGGACCATGGCGCCAAGTCACGCCAACAGGACCATGCTGCCCCCGCCACCGCCTTCATTAGCGGAGTTTCCTCCGCTGAGGCAGCACGAAGCTGTCCCGACGAGCTCCGCCCACCCAGCCCATGGTATAAATGGGAACGCGGTGGCCATGCTGGGCAGTGTCCAGCGGGAATTGGCCGAGCTGTCGTCGCAAATCAACTTGGAGGAGGTGATCAAGGCGGTAAGATTTTACAGCGCTGCATTGAGGGGTTGCGTCTCGAAGACAGACAAATTCCTAGTCTCAGCGCAGTTCTTCAATGAAGATATTAACAGCTTCGATTTTTAAGTATTCATATTGTCAACTGTGTCCTATGAGGATTGGGGAATGGAACTCATGTGGACTCCGGAGTCGTCTCGGTGAGTTCGAGCAGTTCCTCGGGTCTGAGGACGTCGATGTGGCGTTAATCGTGGAAACATGGTTGCGCCGCGGAGACAGAATCACAATCCGGGGGTACAGGCTCGAGCGTGCCGATAGGCCCGGTCTAAGGGGTGGAGTGGCCATAGCGATCAAAGCAACGATCCCATACAGGAGACTGCCATGCAGGCAGTCAGTAATAGAGAACGTTGGCGTTGAGCTTCATGATGGTGTTTTGATCTACTGTGGGTACTCTACTTCTACTCGCTTACAGGCCACTGACGTTGATCCATTTTTTTCAAACACCAATAGGGTGTTGCTTATGGGAGATTTCAACGCCCGCCATCCACTATTTAATAACCCTGGACGGAAAAACGCAGCTGGCAATTTCCTAGCCAGCTACGTTCGCGACAATGGCTTACTAGTTATGCCCACTTCATCTCCAACGCATTATCCAAACAGTGGAATGAACCCATCTTTCCTTGATTCCGGAATAGCCAAAGGACTCGCCAATCTCACGGAGATGGTGGTTATAGACGCCCTCAGCAGTGACGATTTGCCCATTTACCTCGATATTAGGGATTTAAAGCGCACACAAACAAACGACTTTCGATATTCATACGAAAATTTCGATTTTCGCGAATATCGAAAACGACTACAAGACCTGACGTGTATTCCGGGCCAGATTGATACTGTCGAAGCTCTAGAGCATGCGGTAAAAGGTCTGACCAGGAATATACAACGGACACAGCAAGCTTTGGCCAAAAAAGTTCCGAACAGACCGCGGCGCGACAATCTTCCTGATGAAATTCTGAACCTTATTAAGGCGAAAAATCGAATCAGGAAGCGTTGGCAGCGATTCAGGCAATCTGCTGATCGCATAATGGCAGCAGAGCTTGCACGAGACATACAGCGCGAAATCTCCGCATACAGGAATTATACCTGGGCGGAGAAACTGCGAAATCTGACTCCCCGTGACAATTCCCTGTGGAAACTGTCGAGAAGTCTGCGAAAAGGCTATGAGCAAGTCCCCGCTCTTGAAAAAGAGGGGCGGAGTTATATTACCACCAGTGACAAGTGCGAGCTGCTCGCCGACTTTTTGGCAGAAGTACACAAGGTCCAACCAGCCCTTCAGGATAACGAAATTGAAAGACAGACCGCTGTTTTTGTAGAACGGAAGTATCCTATACCACCCTCGATTTTGCATTCCTATATAACAACCCCGTCGGAGATACAATCGTGTCTTCGGCGCCTCCCTAGCCGAAAAGCCCCCGGGCCAGACGGCATCCCTTATCTACTCCTCAAAAACTTACCGCGGAAAACTATTGTGCTAATAGTACAAATAGTCAACGCAGTCCTTAAATTGCAGCACTTCCCACAGGACTGGAAAAACGCTGTAATAATCCCCATCTTAAAGCCGGGCAAAAACCCGACCGAACCCGCCTCTTATAGGCCAATTTCCCTCTTGAACACCCTCGGCAAATTAACCGAGAAGGTCATCCATTCGAGATTACAGGCAGCAGCCGAGCTTCGAAGTTTAATCCCGGATGAGCAGTTTGGCTTTCGACCAAGACACAACACAACGCTGCAGACTGCTAGGATCGCAACGGATGACTATGCAGCATTTAATAAGCTTCAAAGTACGGTTATGCTGCTTCTCGACATGCAAAGGGCCTTTGACACACTCTGGCACACAGGCCTGCTGTACAAGTTGTTTGCCGTGCATTCACTGCCACTCTACCTAGTTTCCCTGATAGCGTCTTACCTAAAAAACCGTTCCGTCCAGGTAAAAGTGGAGAATTCCACTTCTGCCAAAAGACGCATCGCGGCAGGAGTACCACAAGGAACAGTGATTTCGCCGCTGCTGTATACATTGTACACAGCAGACATTCCAAAACTTCCCACTACAAAAATAGCACTATACGCTGATGATACGGCTATCTACGCATCGTCTTTTTATGCTCAGGCTGCGAAAGCTCGCATTGCACATCACCTGAGTTTACTGACGCCGTATTTTGACAAATGGAAACTTAAAGTGAATCCCAGGAAGACGGAACTTATTATCTTTTCGCGCAAATTGACTAACAACAAAATCTTATCACCACTCGTGGTCCAAAATACTCCTATCAAACCAACAAAAGAGGTGAAATACCTGGGATTCAAACTAGACGCCCGACTCCATTTCAATAAGCATGTTGACTATGCTGTACAAAAGACTGCCATGGCCCGAAGAAAGTTGTACTCTCTTCTGGCGCCAAATTCTTTCCTATCGCCTCGAAATAAACTTCTGCTCCACCATAAGGCCCATACTGACCTACGGCTCCCCTGTCTGGCACTCTGTCTGTGATTCCACGAGACGACGTGTTCAAAGGACCCAAAATAGGTTCCTAAGAAGCGTCCTATCGGCTGACAGATACACCAGAATAACCGAAATGCACGAAGCTACAGGGATGGCCTATATAGCCGACTATATAGATACCATCGCTGAAAAATTTTATCATAGCGGAGTGCAAGGCTCAGTCCTCACGCGAAATATCACCCAAGTAAGAGCAAACGATCGCCCAACCCATGGTCCCCTGTATAAGCGACTTCCCATATTTTATGAGGATTTTGTCCCTGACAGTACGTGACGACAAACAAACATTGCCTGCCAGTTGCAGACAGTCGTTTCTAGCAGGCTGGAAACGCACAAATCCAACATAACGTGACTTGACGGGTTCGTCCTGCCTCGTTCTGGCTGGTGTTGGCTGGTCCTTGCACCGATCGGGGCGGGGGCGGATGGATTTGGTCATCTAGTTGAAACTGCCGGCGGTTAACGCCACGGCTGACAGTATCAAACTTAAAGGTCGAAGCAAAAGGGGTTTTGGCTTCCCTTCAGGAAGACCTTTTTTCCTTAATGAATGCCCCTCGAATAAAACCAAAACCGCCACTTCAAGACTATCTCCTGACGTTGTCGTGCGTATGGCTAGCTCGGGAATGTCCATGTTAGGGCACTGCCCAGGTAATGGACGACTTAGCGCGCCTATTTAGATCATGGGCAAAAAGCAACCTGCCGAACATCTGGCTAGACATGGGAGTTATGTTTGTTAACTTTGTTTGTGAATTTTATTAATGGGAATGTTCAATAAATTTTTATCTATCCATCCATCTGCATTAATTTTCTCACAGTGGCTTCAGTTGTGGCATTCCGTTGGTGCATAATTGTACGCATTTTTCGAACTGTGGCTGCAAAACTTCCACCACTTTGATAATAGTTTTTCACAATGAGAATTCGTTGTTGTATATTGACCAGCTTCATTTTACTTAACCTCCTGCTGTCTACTAACGAACGGTTTTTTGTTAATGTCAAATGACACTACAAATGGCGCGCAATTTAAAACCGTCGCTCTTTTTGGAACACCCTTTATTTTTCAAATTTCTTGTTGTATTCCAAATGAAAAATATCTGTTTCATATTTTTGGCACGACATGCGGTTAGTATTCTAAAGTAAGATTTGTGGTAGGTGGGCCAAATTGACCACATTTCACTCAAGAGAAGCTGGGCTCAAAATGTGCCCCCAATAATACTGCGAAGACTGCACAATAACGTGATTACACGGGCACAAATACGTTTGGAGTTAAACGGGCGGAACTTCGAACACCTCTTGTAGAGTTGTCCACATTTCAAAACAGTTTCAAACCCACAAATTCATATCTAAGAATTATATTTCGTATTTGTACGTTACTGATTAAATCCATTTAAAAAATTGAAGTTGTCTCCCACCTGACGATAACAGCGAGATCTATAAAAAAGTTGATATCACATTCGGGTTTCCCCCTAGCATACACAAAACATTTATATAAAACATGTTCTCGTATTTGCTATAATTTACGAGATATTTGACTGGCGTTTTTAAAGTGCGCGACCCTAGTTTTATAACTTAAAAGAGTCAAGTTTCGTTTTGTGTTTTATCATTGACCGACATTAAAATGACCATTGAATTAAGTACGCTTTAAAGAAGTTCTTTGGATTGGTACTTGACAAAAAAGAAGCGATTATTTAACAGCAAATTTTGGTTTCTTTAAACCTGAATGTATTTATTGTACATAATTTTGTTATTCGTTTTCTAGGCAATGTAATAATACAAAACGGAGTCGCTCGACTAGCCGGTTTGGAAAATCCGTTTCTGGGACTTCTGCCAAAAGGTCCAGCTGCTCCTGAAACACTAGCTTTCGGTTATCTGCTCTTCGAAATGACTGTAGGTTATGAATTGCCCGGGCCCCCAAGTCCAGCCCATTTGCAATTGGAGTTGGAGAGAACACCTAAAGTGGCTGATATATTGGGACTAATATTTCAAAGCACAAGGTATGTTAAATGAACAGTATTCAGTATCCAGTGTAAGCAAGTACATATGTCGAGATGAACCTGTCCTCAGGCACCCTTAGGAGCAATTTCGAGCCAATTAGCTCTTATGAACTTGGTTTAGTCTTATGACAGCAACTAGTTCAGCAGCCATGCAAAATACATATACAAAATAAAATTCTGACTTCGAGGGTTTTATTTTTAGGCTAAACCCAGCTTATTAGAGCTAGTAGGCTCGAAACTGGTGCTGCGGTACCTGAAGGCTGGTTCATCTCGACATCTGCATTTACTTTCTTCATAAACTCAAGACAACATCGAAAATTTAAAAATCCATGAAGAAAACCTCTGGAAGATTTAATTTTAAAATTGTGTTTGAGCAGGAAATGCTCAACTGTACAGCTGTAGTTCTCATATATAATATCGGACATAGTAGTAGTATTGTGGGGGGACCAAATCTGTCCGGCGAGTGGGCCTTAAATGCCCTTTTCGCAATTCCCCCTCCATCCATAACCACCTTACCACTCCTGATCTTCGTCACCCAGGAGTACCGCCTCCCTGACAAAGGCAAGGATCCGACTCCACTCCAAGGAAGACAATTTGATGCGGGAGAGTGTAGAGGCGCCTCCTAGTAGACGACCAGCGATGGCAGACTCCTAATAGGTAGTATGATGTTTCCTCCCCCCTTCCTCATTGTGGACATACGAGGCTATCACCAATTCCTAGTAGGTGTAGGTGTCTGTTCAGACCACAGTCGCCTGTCATACCCCCAACTAGAATTCTCAGGGCCCAGCCACTCCTTGACATCAACCATTTGGATATCGCCTTGGCGTCACTTGGGGTTCCAATCAACCCTTTGGCTTGTCTACTCCCATCCGCCTTTCCCCACATCTCTGTGGTGCCTCTAAGAACCCAGTCATTTAGAGCGCTTGCTACCTGTCGGTTACTTAACCTTATGTGAGGTTTGGCAGTTATTGGGTTCTCAGAAGGTCGGACATAAGTAATGCAACAAAGCGAAAAATTTATAAAATTGAAAATAATTAAAAATGTTCATGTTGGTTTATACTTTTAGTGCTTTTTCTTGATAGGTTCGACTGCGTTATTAAACATTCTTTGAAGTAGGATATAAAGCAAAATGCGCAGCATTAAATTGATGGGTTTCTCACAAAAACCAAATATGTCCAAAAAACAAAATTTTCAGAAAACGAAAAAAACATTTTATTTTAAAGCCGTTGTATTATTCTATGTGTTAATTAAACACCCCAATTAGAATGTTGCTTAAAAAAATACAGATTAAAAAACATCAGAATGCAATGAATTTCAGATCAGACACAGACAATCTAAGCTCTGTGTATCATACACTAATTAAATGATCGCATGCATGAACTGATTGGACCAAGTAAATGAAATAAATACACCTGATATTGAGGAATTGCCAAGCAATTCCTAGAATGCAAAGAAAAGGCGAAAGATAAACAGTTTTTTTGTTTCGCTCGCTTGATATCGAGTAAAATATGGAAAATTCAGTGACCAGTTGAATGTTAAGGTAGAAACAACTATACGCGTAAGTTAAAATTAAATTTAAATCTCTAAACAATAGATTCTAGTCTTTTCCCAGACATGTTTGTCTTGACTCATCACCTGAAAACCAATGTTCTTGATGTACTTTTTAATATGTGTGTGATTTGTAATTTAATGAGTGAATTTTGATGGAAAATTTTTATATAAATTAATAATAACTGTAAATGTATATTTTAGACAAACTGATGATGGTGGAGAAAGACACCGAAATGTATTTGTAACATTTTAAATAATAAACAATAAAATTGACTGAAACCCAGGAATGTATTGGAGTGAATTAAAGTACAGTCAGGAAAATATACGAAACGTTATTATTAAGCAAAGTTAAAACAAATTTAACACTATTACGAGCAAAGCAATGCAGAAAACAATACGGAGTGTATTACACTTAGTGAACCAGGAAGTAAAGGTTGTCAAAAACGTCAATTTATTAGGAATAAAAATTGATGAATTTGTTAATTATGGCAAACATATTTTAGTAAGCAAATTAAACTCAGTGTGCTGTGACATAAAGATGGCTGGGAACTATATGAGCGAAAAAAAACCCTAAAGGTTATGTATTTTGCATACTTTCAGTCAGTGTTACGATATGGGATAATTTTAGGAAATAAAAATGGTTGTGTAAAAGAACTGTGTGGTTCGAATACGCTTTTTTCGCTCGATAAAGAAAATTAGCTTTCAAGACAGTTGTAGAGGGGTTTTCAGAACTGAAAACATTTTAACTGCGTGTGGTTTATACATCTATAAAATACTAATGTTTGTTTTCTCAACTACAATCTATTCTGCTTCATTGATTTCCCATAGGCATATGACCAGAATAGTGAACAACATAAATTACCTAGTCAAACATCGACTAGCCCTAACGGAAAACAATGCGTATTATGTTTTGTGGAGCAATTTCGTTCGTGCCTGGTATACTAGCTGTAAATAAAGAACTAATATCGTTAAACACTCTATAATAACAAGAATAACACTAAAAAAATTACAAGTTTATAGTCAATACCAGTTGTTGGCTAGAACTATGACACATCTTCTTGGTATGGAGTTGACTAAATTTGCTAAGACATAAAGTGGCGGGTTTCCCTAAATTTCTGAAATTGAATTCAGAAAGTTTATTGAGAAATAGAAAAGTCCTCCTTCCCCATTCTCCTTCTTTCCAACGGTTTTCTATCGAGCTCAAGTCGGGCGACTCTTCAGTATTGTTCTGCCTGATTCACTCTTTCACATGATTGGAGGTGTGTTTCGGATCATTATCTTGTTGAAAAATGAGACGTAGGGACATTTTTATTCTGCAAAAAGAAGCATTTCGAATTGCATGGTGCCTCAGTACATGAACTCATCCAATATCCAACCTCTCCAAATGAAAAACAAGCCCACGAAACAAAAGGTAGTGTTGCTTTGCCATGCATTCCTGTAGCCGTTATATACTCAGGATTGAAACACTGGTTTATAGGTCTTCTGATTCGTCTCAAGCCATTTGAATTAAAAATATTGTAACGCGTTTCATCACTGAAAAGAACCATTTTTCAGTCAGCAGTGGTCCAGTTGATATGCCTTCGAATAAATACAAGCCTAGCAGCACTACTTAGATCAGAAATTAATGTTTTTTATGGTTTTCTACTGTATAACCGTGCCTGTACTAACCTTCTTTGAATAGTTCGACAAGAAATGGCAATACCGGCTACTTCAGCTGAAGTCTGAAGAACTGACTTTCATGGAACGTTTTAATAAATACGTTTTATCAGCCTATCTACCCGTACATTTGTTTTTATGGGTCTACCTGACATGAGAATAGGTTCTAAATTATGTCTTTCATTAAAATATGAAATTATCCGTGAAACTTTACTGGAAATTAGTGAAAACCTTTGACCAATATCAGATTGTTTTTTTCCATCTTGAAAAGCTCTTATGACTCGTAATCTTAAACCTTTGGACAGGGCAATTCCTTTTCCCTTTTCCAGAAATACTTCTTTGAACTAGCGTTAACAAATTCCAAGATGCAAGCTAGTATTTACCTCTAACCTACTAAACTACATTTAACTTTCACACAATTAAAATTCCTGGGTTCCAATTGTTTTTTAACTGGGGTTTAACTTTAACTACTCTCAAACGTAGTGTAGTGGACACAGATGCATTGAAATATGGTTCTTAAGTTTCTTGGAATAGTTTTGATGCTTCAAAATTAGCAAAGTACTAAATGTGAAATAATAAGCTCCTCATTGGTGATGGAATGATGTTTTGATATGTCACATATAATCTCCGCCAACTCAAAAAACCATGTGGCTGTTATGTTTATAGCAGGCACAGTGTGCGCTATTGGCATGGGTAACACTGAGTTGAATCTGCTACAACGGCGCATTCACAGCGAATTCCCCTTAGGGGTGGTGTACAGGTAACTGAATGTGGGTAAACTGTAATGCTGTTCTACGTTTTACGGTTTGGTTTTAGATGGAACCACCATGCCGCGCTGCAGAATACATTCGTTTTCTTTTATTGATATGAAATATTTATCAGGTTGATAACTGTTTGTGAAACTTGCAGTTTTCGGCCTGATAAAACTTGGTGAATGCAATCATCAGAAAACAATTATTGGATAAAATGCTATCATTCCAAACATTTCAAGTTTCGCGCTCCGAACATAGGTGGCGCAAAAGCTTCGTTTCTAAATTTACTTGTCAATTACAGTTTGTGTGCCGATGTGTGCAGATGCTCTGTGAAACTGCCATTTAACTCAGTGTTACCCATGTCAAGTTCGCAAAATCTCATGCAATTTTTTTAATTTTTCAATTTCAAACCTTATTGACTGAATGCTCGTTTCTGCTGTGGCTTCTTTTACACTTAAATCATGCTGATCATAGCAGAAACTATACTACGCTTTATTTTAAAAGAATAGTCTGCATAAGTGACCATAGAATTCCAGTTAAAATAAACGAAAGTTTTATTTACATTTTGTGACCTAATTAACTATTCGGATACGACAACTTTGCCTGAATGGCAATATTTTCGCCTAAACAATATGTCAGTGAATTCATGTAATCGATCTTATCCCTCAGGACACCAACTCTGGAAGAACTGATCCGCTGTGAACTATTCAGAGGAGTAGAGCTGCGAGAGTTACGAGGAGCCAGTATTGTCCAGGTCTCGTCTCCTCCCGAAGTTATGCAACTTTTAGACGTTGTCAGAAAACCATCCCTACCAAGTCCGTTACTAAGACGGTAAGAGGTGTTTCATATTTATGGGTTGTTTAGTAAAATTTATATTTGGAAATTTACTTAATTGAAAATTTCCAATGTAGAAAAAACATTTGCCGTTTAGCAACCAAAATTCTCTTTTGCTTTTTATATGTTAGCCGGTATTGAACGTATAGTGTTTTTAAATTTCTCTCATCGAACTAAGCTTGTGAAACGCATGACAGCCGTAATTGCTCAATAGGAGACACCGTATAAGGGTTACATATTTAGGTAGTTATTGACGTATACTCAGCATCAAGGGGAAATGAGGTTATCTAACCATAGGGTACAAATTATCTCCAGAGTAAAAAGCATAAATGAAAGCAATTATTACATTTAGAAATCAATCAGAAGAATAGGAATATGTCATTGGTGGTTTAGAATTCAGATTTTCAATAAGCGACGAATCAAATTACAACGTATGCGTTACCACAGTCGGGATTTGATTTGAAATAGACCAAGGAACGAGAACAGTCTCAGACCCACGAACCCATGCTGAGTCTAAAAACCCATCACAGACCTGAAATTTAGATTCGAAAAGAAACGAAATTCGGTTTGATTCAAATTAAAAAAAAAACGATTTGGTTTTTCCGAACGAAACGGGTCGATTGACGAGTGGTTACCCAAATCTTAATTTTTGGCAGTGTCATCATGTATACTGTTATGGAAAATAAAACGTACTTATCCGATTTTTCATATTTTTTCTCAACAGTTACTTTTGATGGATGTCCCAAGTGATGTTGTCTCCACCAACGAGTATTATCTTTTTCTCATTACGGTTAATTTTAATATGTGTTTTAATGTATGCAAGAAAAATATTTCGATGCAGCCATTTTTATCCTCTGCAACCAGTGAAACATTTGGTTGTCTTATCTCGTTAATCGCAGGCCGTCTTTTCTTCTGAATACTTTCAACAGACACCGTATCTTGAAACTGCTATTTTATTTTGCTGACTGTTGATTGATTTCCTGGTCTCTTCGAGCAATTGTTACTAGTAGTAGAAGTAGTAGTACTGTTGGGGGGACCCGATGGGTTCGGCGAGTAGGCCTTAAAGGCCCTTTTCGCCATTCCCCCTCCATCCATCCCCACCTTACCACTCCTGATCTTCGCCACCCAGGCGTCCCGTCTCCCTGATAAGGGCAAGGATCCGTCTCCACTCCAAGAAAGACAATTCGATGCGGGAGAGTGTGGAGGCCCCGAGGAGGTGCCTCCTAATACACGACCAATGATGGCAGACTCCTAATAGGTGATATAATGTTTCCTTCGCCTTTCCACATTGTGGACATACGAGGCTATCACCAATTCCTAGTAGGTGTAGGTGTCTCTTCAGACCACAGTGATCTGTCATGACCCGAACCAGAGTTTACAGGGTCCAGCGACTCCTTGACATCAACCATGTGGATGTTATCTTGGCGTCACTTGGGGTTCCAATCAACTCTTTGACCTGTCTACACCCTTCCGTCTTTCCCCACATCTCTGTGGTGCCCTAAGAACCCAGTCATTTAGAGCGCTTGCTACCTGTCGGTTACTTAACCCTATGTGAGGTTCGGCAGTTATGGGGCTCTCAGAAGATCCGCGTCTTGCCAATGCATCGGCCCGCTCGTTTCCCGCGAACCCGATGTGCGCCGGAATCCACACCAGGTTTACTGGTTTCTGTTCTGCCACTTTGTTCAGGGCATCCCAGCAATCCTGGATCACTACTGCCTATCTTAAAACATGAGAGTGCCTTGAGGGCAGCCTGGCTAGATCTCGATCTCTCCCTCTAGTCCTTCTGTAACTTCTCTATCTGTGGCAACCTCGGGGATTGCATATAATTCCGCCTGAAACACTGTCGTCCAGCTTTCCAACGAAAAGGACGCTCCCCTGTTGGTGTCTTGCCGTGCCCATCCGGTATTGGGCGCCAGTGAGCCGTCGGTGTACTCGTATCAGAGATTAGTTGACTAATCTCTGCTCGTACCAACATTGCACCCCCTTTCGGGCAGCCACTGTCCTAGTATTCCAACTTTCTTTTGTTGGTATTTCCACCTCAACTTTGTTGTAAATAATGGTAAAATTTTGTGTAACTAATTGTTACTAAACGAAATACATACCGATTGTTCTTATTCTTCCTAATTTTCCTATTTAAAGGTAACATATTGTTCGTTTTTTCAAAAAAGCAACGCAAGTTGTAACTCTAATATCCAACTCTCGTACCAGCGCTTAGTTATATCTTTCAGGAAGTCTATTGTAGGAGTCCAGTATCAGGAAGTATTCGGTCTCCCTTCACTTGCGATTTTTTCAAGTCGAGCATCGTCCATCCTATTGGCATAATCTCGCCACGTTCTTGTTCTAGTCCTGTCCCATCTTACTGTATTTGCAACGGCAAACATTATTCTGATGTCAAGGGTTCTAGTTTTTTCTCTAAGTGTCTGACCTGTGATTGGTCGTAATGTCTTTTTCCCTGTCGTTTTAATAAGCTGTTCAGTAGACGCAGTCTCTGCCATCGTGTCTGTTGCGTATGCCATAGTGGGCATGATACATGCTTTATACATGGTGTCCCACCGGGAGACCCACCGCGATCAATTTCTGGGAAACTATAATTAGGAGAAATTTGAAAATTGGACAGCATACCGAAGTCATTGAGGACAAGCGACCTAAAATATTTCCGAAATTTTTGATATTAAAAAAGTACTTTTCTACAATTTTTTGATAAAAAGTCAAAGCGGCAATGATGTTTTTTGTCATTAACAGATAGTTACAGGTAGATAGTCTTTGTCAATAATAACAAGCATTTGTCAAACTGTGACTTAGGTACTTTGAAGCTCCTTTCACAAAATGTACACCAACATTGAATTTGCGGATATGCGATTAGCTATGGGGAAATGCCACAGTAACATAACAGAAAGTGTGAGAACTAACACTAGCAAAGGGCTAGAGGCACTGGACGATTGACTCCAGGAATTGACGCAGATTGAGGACGATCTAGAAATGCTCGGGTTCCAGACACAGAGGAACAGGTATTGGAGCATTGCACAACCACTCACCCTTTTCCAGGCACCGTATAATTGTCCCGATAATTCCCCCAAAGAAGGGCTACATTCCTACCACCTATGTAAGGCACATCACTCATGTGCCCCAAAAAGGTTGACATCACTGACGGCATAGTGACAACGTTATCCTAACCTCAAATATTTCTTTTACTTTCCCTTTCTTTATTTTGTGTTTACCCATGGTAACTACAGTTTTCAATAATTAAGAAGCAACAGGTTACACATTACCTCAAAAAACATTGTTGCCATCCTTCAGCTATAGTTTTTAATAGCAATTAATTGTTTTTACTATTTTTTCTGTACTCCTAAAACACCCCCAGAGGAATGACGCCAATTTTGAATCACCCTGTATAGGGTGTTAAAATAAGGAAGTTGTTACCTACTTCCGGTATAACCGGAAGTGTGGCCAACTTGAAAATATTTTAGGTGGCTTGCCCTCATCGACTTCGGTATACGGACCAATTTTAAAATTTCTTCTAATTATAGTTTACCAGATATCGATCGCGGTGGTTTCCGGTGGGACACCCTGTATATGCTTATTTTGCTTTCAGCACTTAAGAAATTATTATTTCATATCACGTTTTCTAGGAACTCCGATATCCTAGCTGCTGCTGTTTGAGTTTTTAATTATTGGTTACTTTAGATAGGTACTTGAAATACGTACCCTGTTCTAGGTTTTTATTATAAATCGCCAATTGATATCTTCCGGGTTTTCTAGATTTTGTCTACGGCTGTATTTTCTCTGCCAATATGATTCTTTTGAATTTTCAATACCACCAATATTATAGCAGCGTCATCAGATTAACGAATTAATTTAAATTATTGTTTACTCATTCTGCTTTCTCTATCTACGATTTTTAATTCTTTATTGAGAACTATGATTTGAAACCTATTTGTCTAAGTTTAAATAATGTATTTATAGTGGATCATTTTGGTCTGTTCCTGTTTCTTGTGCGCTGATACCAGTAGGGATACCGGGGCGGAATGGGGTCCCTAAGGTTAATATTTATTTTTGAGAGAGTAAAATCATGGTACACGCTCCAAAAAATGCAGAACTATTTATTAAACGCGTTGTTAACGCAATAACAACAAGTAAACATAAAAGTATCATTGTTTTTTTGGCTTCATTCTGAACAAAAAGTCCTTCTCTTCATTCTGCCACGCCCAGGGGGCAGAATGGGGAACCGGTTGTTTTCGGGCTGACAGGTCGCAAAGACGAATACAGACTCGTCATCGTCGCTATCTATCCCCGCACACGCGTTGTGGGCCCATTTGAGGCACGAAATCGAACCTTCAGATGAAGTTGAATATTGTTCACTGCAATATAAACATAAAGTGTCTTCTTCCTCCTCAGAGCTTTCTTCAACTTCGATCTTTTGTTTTCTTGGCATTGACATCTTTGTTGTCTGTCTTGGTTTGTCCCTTTTTTCTGTTTCTCGCCATACAAATTCCTTTTAGATTTGTTTTTTTTTGTGATTCCCTAATCTGGTTTGTTCTCTCCATGGCTTCGGTCAGTTCTTTTTGATAAGGAGATGATGTAAGAATAGCGGTTTTGCCTCTTTTTCTCTGCACTCGGTTAACAGCGGTCTTCACTTTTGGTATTGGCATGATAACTTCCGGAGAAAGGAAAGGAAAACTGTAGCTACCAGGTGTTTTGATTGGTGCATTAAAAGAGTCAGACATTCAGGAACATTGGGGTAGAGGGTCATCTTGCATTTTGGTTCAATTTGTCATCGTGTCTTTGGGAGGTGGGGTTGAGGTCTTATTAGAGGAATCCTTATTTTCTGTATGACCATGTTGTACTACAGGCTCATAGACTGGAACAGGATTAGCGTGTGTTTCAGAACCGACTTCTCTTTCAGCAATGGGAATAGTAGTTATCTCGGCTGATATGAAGTCATCATCAGTGAAGATACCCTCATTTGTTGGCCAAATAACCGTTTTCTCGAAACCTTTTAGTGCAGTTTTCATGTTCGCAGCGTTTACAACGGCTTGTGCAAATAAGGTTGATATTTGAAATAAAGTAACGACTTTACCTGGGTTTGACCGCAACCATTTCTGCACTTCGTCTTCGTAATTTAGACTCAAATATTTCATAAAGGCCACATCGAGAGGCTGGAGTCTGTGCGAACAGTGAGGTGGAAGGCACAATAAAACCACGACATTTTCGCGAGCTAGATCCATTACTTCTGGGTTTTTTGCGTGGGATGCATGCCCGTCAAGAAGTAAGATGATGGGAGTTTCTTTTCTCGCATTGTAAAATTCAATGAACTTTCTAAACCATATCAAAACACTTGTGCGGTTATCCATTCAGAGTCATTAACTTCAGCCCACCCACCAGGCGGCAAACCTGATTGAAACTCTTGTTGCTTCTTTTTCCGGGGAAAAATCAACATTGGAGACATTGAAATTCCCCACAGCAGAGCAGCCAACTTCGGCTGTTACTGTGTTACCTCGCTCAACAGAAGTCAATACTCCCACTTGACGTTGTCCTCTATTTGCAATAATTCTTGAATGTTGCTTTGGAATCACTGTAATGCCGGTCTCGTCGCAATTATAAATTCGTTCCCCAGTTATCTGTTTATCAACAATAACTTGATTCAACAATGTAAAAAACTGCGCGCCTGGAAGTACTCTGTTGAACCCAATCGCTCGCGCTCCAGAAGTGGCCTCGGGCTTTCTCAAGCTTAATTCGGGATGGCGTCTCATAAATCTTTGTGCCCAATCTTCCCCCACCATTTCTGTATCTTCATTAAATGGATGTCTACAATTATTTCGAAGCTCTAGTTGATACGCTAACCTTCACAGTTCTTTCATTGTTAAACCAAACAGGCTTTTTTGTATATCTTTCAAATACGAAACTAGTTTCTAATTCTTGATGCAAAGTAAAAACACACTGGAATTTGCCAGTTGCTTTCTCAACCACAGAATCTGGATCATTCTTACACTTTTTTACATATCGCTCCAGTGTACTTTGCGGAACTTCAAATTGGTCTGATGCTTTTTTGTAACCCATTAGGACTCTTAATACCGCATCTACTGCTAGTTCCATGGATTCGGTACTCCATTGTTGTCTGGCGGTTTTTTTAACATATTTGCGAACCATCTGAAAATAACACAATAAGGCCGGGGCAGGACCCCATTCCACCTCACCCCATTCTTCCCCAGATGTTTTCAATAAAAGAACGTAACCTCTCACCAGACATTCTTTACCAATATCTCGAAAAATCCACAACTAAAGATACTTGAAAACATGCCGTATACGGTAAAACAAATAACAAGCTCTATAACAAATAAACAATTGACTTACCTTTTGTTAAAAATCGCGAAAAGTTATACGAGCACATACAATTTCAACACGTTTGATTTAAAACACTCTCAACTGTTTGCAATCACCAGTTTGTTGTTGACAGATGATGCGTGGCGCTGTAGTGAATGAGAGTGGAGGGCGCAGTAGGTTCGGCCGCCTAGACGGGAAATTTGAATCCAATCCCGTTCTGCCCCGGTACCCCGTTGCGCCCCGTTGACCCCTAATCAATTATTATCTTGTATCTAACTTGGTCTTAAAAACTAAAGCTTTTATATAAAACCACAAAATTAAATCACACAGAAATAGCTCTGGTAATCTCCCATACTGATAGGCTTCTTCGGCTAATTCATTTATTTCCAAACGTATTGTTCAAAAACTACCGTGCTGTTGTTCTGAAATGAGAAGGATTCCCGTCTGGAAGAAACCTGTCTGGAAGAAACCCCCAAATATGTTTTGCCTGATATTTAGGCATTTCTTCTAAGAGTAGCAGCAATCTTATCTTTTTTCGCGAAAAATCGGTTTGGATCATGTGCATTTCTAATGCATGTGGAACATACCAACATGCGTATTTGGCAGTTATTTATACCACTTTTGCACCGTTACTTATACCACAAAATTTGCAGTTTCTTGATTTGCCTGGCGATAAGCGGAGTGTAATAACAACACCCATCCGAGCATTCGAAGAGATTCTAAGCAACTCTCCTCTATACCTCGTTCGGAGAAAGGGGCTCGAACGGTTGCCTACCGGGGAAGTGAGGTGATGACTACATCTGTGAGGAAACCTTCAGATTTGACCCTTTCTTGAATAGAAAAAATCGTCGTCGTTTATCACCACCGGATATATAAAACAACAGTTCCACAAAATCTGTCTATATAGAACATGGGCCATGGTTCCTAAGCCCTTCGAGACCGCTCTGGTATTCGGACGGTTCGAAAATGGGTCGCAATACAGGACTAGAAATTTATTAGAAAAGGCCTAACAGGGACATGTGTCTGTGTTTGGGCGGACACTCAACAATATTTCAGACAGAGCTACTTGTCATCATGGCTTGCACAGAGGAAAACCTGAGAAGAAACTTCATTGGCAAATCTATTTACATATGCACTGGCAGTCAGGGGGAGATAAAAGCCCACTTCAAATGCAGGATCTCGTGAAAACGCGTTCGATTATCTGAGTATCTCCAACAAGGTTTCCCTGATATGGCCACTGGGGCACCAAAGCATACCAGAGAATGAAAATGCAGATAGACTGAGGCGGCGTGGCGGTGGTGCCCCGCTGATCGGGAAGGAACCGCTAATGAAGCTATCAGCTTCAACGATCAAATCAAGGAGCAAAGGTCAAAAGTTCAATACATGACAAGCGGAAAGACAAAATCCTCAAAGTCTGCGACAATCAAAGGCCTTCATTCAACAGCGATTGGTTTTAAAGGAAACGAGATAACTATTCAAGAAACCAAATAAACTTGCGTGCATAGAAATCGGACCACTGTAAACTTTTGACTTTAACTATATATTTTTTTTTTAACTATTCATCAGATCAAAAAAAGAAATATGCTGTTTAAAAGACAACAATTTAATATGCTTGAATGTGAGTATAAATTTATAAAGAAGGCTTGTCGTTTATATGCGTAGCAAACGGTAAACAAATGAAACGTGTTTATATGGTGATTGTAACGAAAATAAAAAAAATTGTCAAATATTAAAATTATTGCGTTTGCAACTGAAATTTGCATATTAATTCGTTTTTTAATCTGAATAGTGTTTAAGTGTGTTAGTTTAATGCATACTACACCACAAAAAGCCGCCCAAGTTATTGCTTTAATCGAAAATGGACTTAGTCAGCGAGCTGTTGCTAGACAATTGGATATGACACGCGCAGCGGTTCGAGGAGTGTGCAAATGTTATGAGGAGACTGAATCCTTTCATAGGCGACCTGGAACAGGCTGAAAGCGATTTACAACCGCTCGTGATGACCGCTTTATTGTGTCAACAACATTAAGAAATCGTCACCTTAATGCCGTTCAAGTGCAACGACAGCTCCGTGAAGTGCGAGGGGTGGCTATTAGTCAGTGGACAGCAAGACGAAGACTGCAGGAAAATAACCTGACCCCTAAAACACCTGCAATTGGTCCAAAACTTACTCCAGCTCATCGGCAAGCACGCCTGCGTTTTGCACGGGATCATCTGAATTAGACGTTGGAACAATGGGGATCTGTTCTGTTTTCAGATGAGACCAGAATATGCCTCCATGGAAGCGACCGAAGAAGGAAAGTATACCGAAGACCAAGATAGCGATTTCAGATTGCTGCTTTGAAGAGCGGAGTGCTTATGGAGGTGGTTCCTGTATGATCTGGGGTGCAATTTATATAGGAGGACAAACCGATCCTGAGTTCATTCGTAGGGGCGACCGTGTTCACGGAAGAAGAGGTTTAACGGCTGTTAGATATATCGAGGAAAATTTAGCAATTCATGTGGTACCTTACGTCGACTACATTGGAGACGAATTTACCTTTATGCATGACAATGCCAGGCCACACATCGCAAGAATCGTGCAAGATTACATTGCAGCAGTCGGTTTTCGGGTTATGGAGTGGCCAGCATACAGTCCTGACCTAAATCCGATCGAACACTTATGGGATGAGCTAAAATGAAGAATTCGAGCTAGACTTCATACCCCAAACTCGATCCCAGAGCTTATTGTTGCAGTAGAAGAAGAGTGGTTTAACATCCCTCAAGAAACAATAGCAAACTTGATTAGATCTATGCCTAATCGTATGAGAGAAGTTATTAGGGAAAGATGAGGTCATACCCATTATTAAAAAATTAAGTGTTAAGTATTAAATTGTCAATAACCCTATTTATGTTAATAATAAAAAAGCTTAATTTGCTTAATGCATTAATTTCACTATGTTAAACATAGGATACTCACAATAATTTATTACATTAAAGCATATTAATTTATTACATTAAAGAATATTAAATTGTTTTCAAACAGCATATTTATTTTTTTGATCTGATGAATAGTTTTTAAAAAAAATATAGTTAAAGTCAAAAGTTTACTGTGGGCCGATTTCTATGCACGCATGTGTAGATCGCATCCTAATAGATTCCAAGCACTCAAATAACATCATATACGTTAGAAGTAAAAGAGGAGTTGAGGCGGACTCGGACCATTTTCTGGTATGTGCCAAAAGAAGAATAAAGATCAAGAAACAGAACACAGGTTCACAACAAGCAAATAAGAGAGCTAAATGGGAGACGGATAAACTTAAGGAAGCGGAAGCCCTCGCTAACTACAGGTCTAATTTTCAAGTAAAATGCGGGATATACCAGAAACGTGTAAAAGTAACGTCAACACCATGTGGAATGTTATATATAGAATATTTTTCTGGAGACAATGGTGACAACTATCGGAAAGCTCGAAAGAACAAAGAAAAATAACTGATATGATACGGACTGTGAGAACGTACAGAAACAAAGACACTGCGCTAGGGCTCAAATGTTACTGGACCCTTCACAGGACAACATAGATAACTTTAACAATGCAAGACGTAGAGCAAGAAAACTCATTAGGGAAAAAAAGAGAGAACATCAGAAGAAACAAATACAAGGCATCGAAGATAGTGGAAGACATAACAACAGCATCGCATTCTTTAAAGAAACATCTCGAATTAAAATGGGCTTTAAACCGTAAACAAGTAATATAATTCTGAAAGATAATGGTGAACTCATCACGGGCATTACAGACGTATTACAAACATGGAAAGAACATTTTCAGGAACTCCTCATTGTAACAAAGGACGACACAACGAAACCGAGAAACCAACACTAGAAGTGACGAAGGCCATACAATGCCTAAAAAGCAACAAAGCGTCAGGAAATGATACTATCCCGTCTGAATGCCTGAAAATGGGAGGTCCAGTACTCTATCAAAAGATGCATGAGTGTTAATCGTAATAATATGGGACAGCGAAACATTACCGGAAAGCTAGAAACAGAGTGTTATTATACCCGTACTTAAAAAAGGAAGCTATCAGGTATGCTGCAAAAACTACAGAGAGATATCTTACCGGATCAACACCGGACATAAAGTGCTTGCAAGCGTGCTTCTAATCCGCATAAGACCATACGCGGAAGAATCGATAGGTGATTATCAGTGCGGCTTTACCACGATAGGTGACCGCGGCTTTACCACGATAGGCAGGTCAACGATGGATCAAATCTTCACTATTTGCTAAATCTTCGAAAAACACTGGGAATTTGACCAACTATTTATCGACTTCCAACAAGCCTATAATAGCGTGTTAACCATGTATGGGCAGCAATGGCAGAATGTGGAATCCCAAAGAAAATAATCAATATTACAAACGTGTGCATGGAGGGTAGCAGGTGCTGTGTTAAAGTTGAGAACAACATGTCAGAAAACTTTGTGCTGGACAACGGCCTGAAACAGGGTGATAGTTTGTCTCCAATACTGTTCAATATCGTTTTGGATGCAGCGATCAAACGAGCTAACATTGACGTAGAAGTTTTTTCAGGCAGTGGACCAAACCTGATACTGGCATTTGCAGATGATATAGATCTTGTCAGTAAAATAACCATTGAAATCAAAGTGTTGTTTGGAAAAATAGAAAAGGAGGCAGACACAGTAGGATTACGTATTAATGAAGACAAAACAAAATAAATGCATAATTCCCGGAGACAGGGGCAAAATTTAACCATTAACACCTACCATTAACACCTACAACGGCGGATCTCATAATTCAAATACCTCGGCGTAGTCATCACAGCAGACAACAACATGAATAAAAAATAAAGGGCCGCATACAGAGCGGTTATAGATGCTATTATGCACTAAGAGAACTGTTCCAATCGAGAATAATGTGACGATCCTCAAAACTAAAATTCTACCATATCACTATAAGACCGGTAGTCATGTACGGATGTGAAGCGTGGACCTTAACCAAAGCAAACGAAGACGTCCTGCAAAGATTCGAGCGAAAAATACTTAGAAAAATATATGGACCAACCCAGGGTCCTAGTTCAGGGCAATATCGAATAAGAGCAAACGCGGAGTTGAACAATTGTACCAGGGAGATATTGTGAGAGAAGCAAAGTCACAAAGACTGAGATGGACAGGACACATATACAGAGCACCGGATCACCCACGAGCAGAAGACCACCGGGAAGACCTAAAATGAGATGGAGTGGCAATGTTCTATCGGGTATGTGGAAGATGGGCATTGAAAATGAACAGGAAACAATGCTAGATAAAAGTCGATGGAGGCAAATTGTGCTTGCAGCCAAGACCCACATAGGGATGTAGTTCTACTTGATTATGATGATGATGATGAGATAACTATTAAAGCTAAACAGGAAACAGCTAAGGATGAATGTTGGATTATTTGCTGTTGACACTGTCTGGTAAAATAAGACATGCACAACATCGGAATTGCTGATGATGCGATGGGCAGATTCTGCCATTATACACGTTACAAGCAAATATGTTCGGCTTCCAAGAAGCAGACTTCTGCTTTTTCATGCCCAACTCCCTTGAGCAAAACGATCCTCGAGTGATGCTGGAGATGAGAAGGACTGGCTAGCTACCGAAAACGCTCCCGATGTAGCTGCAGCATTTTGGCGACATTCTCCGTAAATAATAGGCCTACAAACTAATTGGCAGATCGTTGTTTGTAAGCAGAAATTAACAATCACAAATTACAAAGAGTTTAAATTATCTAATTTCGCTAATTTTGATATTTTTTAAATGTGGAAAATATAAGTCAAGTTATCTTTTTGAACTCTATCTACTTTTAAAGCGAAAAAAGCAACTTTATTTTCACCCTATACGTCAATATGTACTCTAAAGTTGTCTACCCCTTTCCTTATCCTCTCCAACAAGCGTAAGTTGTCAATTTCGTTGTTTCTAAAATCAATTATAATTTTTGGCTTGATCAGCTTTTGATGTGACATGCCAGGTTCTGCTCTCAATTGGTTTTGCTTACAAAATTTTCCTAAATATCACGATGTCATTATAAGTTTAGTCGTTGCCACATAATACAGTTCGCTAGCCTCACATCTCACAATCTGTTTCTTGCCTTCGCGCTTAGGACCGGCAACATGGCTACTTAGCTCTCGATCGAACCTGAAGCTGCATTCAGGCCATCTCCTATTTGTATCGGAATATACCTTCATGCTCAATTATAATACATTATTTATCATGTTCTTGTCTGTATATTATTTCGCAGAACAAAATGTAATTTTCTATAATCAGGAACATAGTAAAATAGCTAATAAATATGTTTATTTGTGGCCACAATTTTCAACAATAAGAACAAAGTTGTGATATCACCAACAAAATTGATTGTATTCTCATGTATATGGCCGAAACATCATAGTTGACTATAAGCGAAACAGCGATAGTAGTAGTAGTAGTAGTAAACATCTTTATTTCTTATTATTATTTCTTATTATTATTATTCATTTCTTATTCTGTTCTGCAATTGTGTGTAAGTACTAGTTATATGTGTTGCTGTATTTAAATTGCAACATGTCAAATTATAAGATGTAAAATATATTTTTTCCTATTTTGCCGACATGCTTCCACTGATCTAGATCTCTGGTTTCCATGATTTGTTAATTTCAAATGGTAATGTATGATATTTGAATACGTAAAACGCTTACCAATAGTATCGTATCATATTTGGTTATGCAGCTTGAGTGCTATTTTACTTTACCTTTATCCCATCATTTTCCTTCGATGGACTTTGTTAACCACCAATTGCACAATACCATTATCTTACGGCATAGAATATACTATAGGTATAGTTGTACAGGGTGGGAAAATGCTTTAATCAGGATAACTAAAGGAGATAGGAAAAAGTGAACCCCCCATTCTCGAGCTCAATTTTTGAAATAAACTCAATAGCGAATACCTACCTAAATTCGGCATTGTCTTTTGTTTTGGACCCATCTGTAAAGCTCGACTCTCCTCGATCTCGTCACGTGAAAATGGCTGAGTTATTTGATGAACTATGAGAAAATTATATGCACAGTCTACAGACAATTTTTAGTAGGGTAAGATTTCTCAATATAAAAATTTTGAGCTATTACAAAAACTAATGTTTTTAAATGTAAATCATAGTCTTAGATAAAACAGATTTTTTCTATTTTTAACAATATACAATATTGAAGATGAAGAAGTTACAGTGAATGTTATTAGTACGGAAGTTTAGAATCCGTCAATTTCAAGTCGTCAGCTTGAAGCTGAGTCTGGAGGTTCAAGACGGATGGCATTGGCAATTTAAAAATGAACATTAATATAAGTCATACAAAATACCAAAACAACAGCAACTCTACGGATTCTGAATGGTGTTGAGTTTTGCATTTGGCACCTCCAACAAAATCGAGAGAATCTCTTATTTCAGAAAAATATTATTTGGACATGGAGTGACCATAGCTTGGTGAGAGCTAAAATGATCCTGGAAAAAACAAGCTTCAGGAAATACGGAAGAAACAACCAAAAAATAGTAGACACGGAAATGCTCCATCAAAACAGGGAAACATACAAGGGAAAACTATAGAGCCACATAAGCAACATAATGACAACATACGACATCAACCAAGTGGCATCCGACATAACAGGGGCAATGAGGAAGGTAGCAAATGAAGTAGCGGATAGAAAGCGAAGAGAAACAAACAAAATGTCATGCGAAACCAAACTAAAGATAGAAAAACGAAAAACTCTGTATAAAAATGATTTATACGCAACGGAACAATACCAAAATGTCAGAAGAGAGGCAAGGAGAATGATAAGAAAGGATAGGGAAGAGAACTATAGAATAATGACAGAGAAGGTGATTGAATAAAGCAAAAGCCTTAAATGCCTAAGAAAGAAGCAAGGAAAATACCAAATAATAGCTCTGAAGGACGATAACAATGTGGAAACAAGAAACAGAGACAAAATTAAAGAAACAGCCCATAAGTTCTATCAAGGCCTCTATTCACCAAGAATAAAAAGACCACCAGGAAACCAAAAGAAAGGAAAAGTAGTCAACGCTGGCTCTGAAGAGATACCAGAAATAAACGAGGAAGAAATTATACATGCCATAAACTCAATGAAGAAAAACAAGGCACCAGGAGGAGATGAAGTGATCGCGGAAATGTTCAAGGAGGCCCAAGAAATTGTCATACCGCAGCTAAAGCACCTTTGCAACCTCTGTATAGAACAACAAACAGTACCCACGAATTGGAATGTGGCAATAATAGTTATATTGTTTAAAAAGGGAGATCGAACAATGCTGGAAAACTATAGACCCATTAGCTTGCTGTCGCATATGTATAAGCTTTTTACCCGAATCATAACCAACAGAATTACAAATAAGCTGGATACTTACCAACCGGTAGAACAAGCCGCATTCCGCAAAGGATATGGCACTAATGACCACTTACTTACAGCAAGGATCATAATAGAAAAGTCAACCGAATATAACTTTCCAATACGCAAGTCATTCGTGGACTTCGAGAAGGCTTTTGACTCCGTAGAACTTTGGACAATATTTGAAGAACTAGACAAAGCGCGAGTAGAACATTGGTACAAGAACCTTCTTAAAAATATATATCAAAGAGCAAATGCAAAAATCAGGCTACACGAAGAAACAGACAACATTGATCAAAAGAGACATCAGACAAGGAGATACAATATCCCCAAAACTCTTTACCTTAGTTCTGGAAGGAATTTTCAAAAAACTTGAATGGGGAAATATGGGACTGAACATAAGTGGAACCAAAATATCACACTTAAGATTTGCAGATGATATTGTTCTATTCGTCGACAACACAGCGGACCTTGAAAAAATGCTTTCCGAACTAGGCAGAGAATCTTCAAAAATCGGTCCAAAAATTAATAAAACAAAAACATAGATAATGAGCAAGGACCAAGTAGAAAAGAGAAGACGATAGCCAATTTTGGTTTTCGCCATTGAGTTTAGCACAAAAAAATAGATTGAGGATTCGGAGTTCATTTTTTCCTATTGCCTTGAGTTATTGAGATTCCCATCAAAAACATCCAAATTTGAGGGCCTTGTATATCGTTTGTCACAACAATAAACCAGTAACATTTCTACTTCTACTATCGAATTTCTAAACTTTTATAATGGGCGTTTTTCGATTTAGTTTGTTTTTAGCACTAATAGCTTTGTCGGGTTACTTCCGGTTGATTCCGATCTTCCGCCGTGCGCAGTTTTTTTTTAAATTCTGAAATTCTGCATAAGCTTTTTTCAACACAATCTCTTACGAAACAAATTAATATTACAGAGTGAATTTTTAGTTCTTTCAAGAAACTTGACTAGAGTCCATAATTTTGCTCCATGGAAAATACTGGAGAAAATGTAACATTCTGTACGACTCATTTTCGTTTAAATTGTTGGGCTTTAATCTCCTGAACGATTTTCTACCAGCAGATTTTCATTAATTATTGTTCCCAGGTACACGGTGTGTTGAACTTCTGTTCTCAAAAATCTGCAGATTGTGGATAGATATTTGGACATTGTTATTCCTGTTTTTACAGATTAACATACATTTCAATTTCTTGCTGTTGAAACTTCGAATGTATTTACTCTTCAATGCGATTATTTTAATTCCGAAGTGATTTATGTTTTGCTGATTATCCACAAACACAATGATATCGTCAGCGTATCTCATATTGCTATGGGTAGCGGGTAGTTACCGCTCTCACTCCCAGGGAGGACAGATCTACTTCAGGGCATGGCAACACTGAACACGCCAAGCACCTGATGTTCCCTACCTCCGTTCTTGGGGACATCAGGCCCTAACCCCATTCCTAACTCATTAGAACTGCTCTACCTATCCTTGCCAATGAAGGAAGGCAACGGGAAACCACGTTCATTTACTTTCCCAAGAGAACATCATAGTTTTGTTCAATATGAAATATTCGGGAGGACTAAACAGCTCCCCAATCGGATCTCCGGGGGGAGCAATATTGAGCAACGCAAACCAAAACTCGATGAACGTACGTAGACTGAACCGAATGGGAACATGGAACACCCGAGGAATGCTTCAAACTGGAAAACTGTTTATTGTCGCACAAGATTGGTCTGTTGGGAATGGCAGAGACGCGCTGGAAAGGAACCGGACATTTTACTACAAGCATAGGCAGCACAATATTCCACTCCGGCAATGAAACCGAAAGTTTGAACGGAGTAGCTGTGCTAATACCAATATCCAATACCAAAGCAATTCTAGGATATAGCGCAATAAATGACCGAATAATAACCCTGAAGTTACAGGCTCAACCTTTTAACGTCAACAACATCATACGACAGCCTATACGTCAGCAACTCACTCATCCGGAGAAGAGATAGAAAGTTACTACGAACTGCTAGGCAACACTATAAATGAGGTACCTAAAAACCAAATCCTCATAATGGATACATAATCCT
Source organism: Dendroctonus valens (assembly GCA_024550625.1). Taxonomy (NCBI): domain Eukaryota; kingdom Metazoa; phylum Arthropoda; class Insecta; order Coleoptera; family Curculionidae; genus Dendroctonus; species Dendroctonus valens. The sequence goes on from JAJTJO010000749.1 coordinate 2,697,405, forward strand.
CAGTCCGATATAATAGAAGAAGAGCTAACCGAGTTGATCGGACCCTTCGCACTCGGCACGAGGAATAACAGGGGAGAACGAATGCTTCAATTCTGCCAGGAACATAACTTTTCTGCAGCCAACACATTTTTCCAACAGTATCCTAGACCAGTGAGAAAATAGCATTACCTGGTAACTGTTATCAACGAAAATAACGAAATCAGGATTGGAGCGGAAAAGCTAGAGCCACATTTACTAAAATAAAGAAGGTGTTCTGCGGACCAGATCTTAGCCTTAAGCTTAAAATTCGCCGTGTGAGATATGTGCTGTCAGTTCTTTCCTACAGAATAGAAGCGTGGACATTGAAAAAGATCTATACCAAGAGGATAGGAGCATTTGAAATATGGATGTACCGTAGAATACTGAGAATATCGTGGACGGAGAAAGTGCCAAATGTGGAAGTTTTGTAAAGAATGCAGAAAGACAACTAATTGATACTAACAATTAAGAAGCGCAAACTGCAATACTTGGGACATGTTTTGAAGCGATACAAATACCAGTTACCGCAACTTATTATCCAGGGAAAAATAATGGGCAAAAAATCCATAGCAAGAAGAAGGAATTCATGGTTGAAGAACTTCAGAGAATGGTACAATTGCAATAATTGCCAACTTCTGTCTAAAGATGAGGATTCTAAACAAATATTCACCTGGAGATTTCCAGGTCAAATCAGATTAACTATATCATGACATGAGCAATTCACGATGGAAATCCTATATAATATATTGCAAAACATTTCCTGGAGCTGAATGCGGATCAGACCATCAACTACTAATAATGAAATTTAAATTACGCCTGAATAACATAAAATGCGGACACAACACAATTCGACAGACAGAAGATGTTTAATAGTAGTTCCAAGCATAAATCCAGAATATGGGGAAATCAGTATCAGGAATGGCGATGTCTAAAAAATTGAATGGAAGAAATAGCAAAAAATCTCCGACAAACACAAAATTGCACTGACCCGAAAAAACACTAGTTAACTCAAAGAACTCTCGAGACAACAAAATAGAACTAAAAATAGAAGGTCTAACCACGCAAACAAGTAAAGACTAGCACTTACAGCTGAACAAAGAGATTCAGAGGCAATGTAGGCCGGATAAAACCACCATTTCCATTCCATTTCAGCCGTTCTTTATCCATTGGATAAAGGCCTCTCTCATTTTTGACCACGTATCCCTGTTCTCCGCGACTTGGTACCAGTTTAGCCCGGCGAATTTCTTCAATTCATCGTACCACCTCTACTGCGGTCTTCCAGCACTTCTTCGCTCTCCCCAGGGTCTCCATGTGGTGATGTGCCCACTCCAGTTTTCTTTGTGTCTGGCGACATGTCCTGCCCATTGCCACTTTAGAGAGCTAAACCTGTGTATTACGTCTGTTACCTGCATTTTTTTCTCTTATCCATTTGTTTGTTTTGTGGTCCTTTAGTGTTATACCTAGCAATTTTCGTTCCATGGCTCTTTGATGCACTCTTAGTGTGTTAGTGGTTTTCCTTGTCAAGACCCAAGTGTCAGATCCGTATGTCACAACTGGGAGGATATACTCGTTATATATTTTTGTTTTTAATGCCATTGGTATCTTCGTATTAGGGATGTATTTCAGTCCTCCGTATGCGGCCATCCCAGTCTGATTCGTCTGTTGACCTCGATTTCTTGGTTTTGCTTGCCGAGTGTTATTGTTTGTTCAAGCTATATGTATGATGTCCTCTTGTTTACTATTTGTCCGTGAATCGATATTGTCCCTCCTGCCTCATGTGTATTGGTCATGAATTGTGTTTTTGTGTTGTTCATGAATAATCCAATCTTAGCTGCTTCTTCTTGTAGTTCTTCCATCATCTTGGTAAATTCCTGCTCATCCTTTCCGAATATAACTACATCATCAGCGAATCTGAGGTTGTTAAGGTTTACTCCCTGAGTATTAATTCCTTTATTGCCCCATTCTAGTTTTTGAAGATGTCCTCTAAGACCAAAGTGAACAGCTTCGGTGAGATTACATCCCCCTGTCTGACTCCTCTTTTGGCATTTATTTTATTTGTAGGGTCGTGAATCCTTATACTCATTGTGGAGGTGCTATATATGTATTCTATCAAGTTTATGTACCTTTGATCTATCCAGGGTAATACTATTTCTCATTGTCCTGATTATCGATATTATGATGATATCTCAAGTTTCTACCATATCGAACGCCTTTCTGAAATCGATGAACGCCATCCATATAGGTATGTTGTATTCTGTTACCTTTTCTACGAGTTGTTTTGCTGCATGGATGTGTTCAGTGGTGTTAAAGTTGCTTCAAAATCCAGCCTGCTCTTTTGGTTGGTATAGCTCAAGCTTTCTATCCAATCTGTTTGTTATTATTCTGATACACAGTTCGTATAGCTGGGATGGCAAACTGATTGGCCTGTAATTTTCCAGGTCTACCGGGTCCCCTTTTCTATAGATCAGAACAACTATTGCGTTTTCCCAGCCTTCAGGAATTTGTTCAGGTATTAAGCATAAGTTAAACAGTTTCACTCGTTCTTCTTTGGTTTTGTCGTCACTTTCCTTTAGCATTTCCGGTAGTATGTCGTCCTCTCCTGCTGCCTTTCTATTCTTCTTTTGATGAAGTGCTTTCTCTAATTCTTCGACATCTATAGCTGGCATTTCTTCTGAATTTATATTGACAATCCTTTTGGTTTTGTTATCATTTTCTCTTTTAGCTGTCTCATTCGGAATTTTTCGTTCATACAGGTCTGTACTAAAGGATTCAACCACCTTCAGTATTTGTGTTCTATCTTCTATTATTTTATGTCTCATCTTTTATCTTCGTTATGAAAACCACCACATCAAGAAAATATGCAATGAAATAGAGGAGCACCAAACTGCTAATAACACTCGTGATCTACATTAAAAAGTCAAAGAACTGACACGAAAATGTAAACCAAGAACACTTAAAATTGAAGACAAGCACGGAACTACCGTCTGTGTGGGAAGACGAGAAAGTGCTTGACAGATGGCAACAGTGCTGTGAAGAGTTGTACAAGGAAGAAACAGACATTTCAAATGAACAACAAATCGTAGATGAACAGCAAACAGAATCAAAGCCCGATATCGTTATCTTTGCGATCAAAGAGGGCGTAATGCATCTAAAATTAAAGAAAACTCCAGGATTAGATGGTATTTTCGCTAAAATAATGCAGTTACTCGGACGCGATGGTGTTTACATCTGCACGACATATGCAATAAAATCTGGCGCACCGGACGATGGCCGGAGGACTGGTCTAGATCCGATTTTATCCCAATTCACAAATAGGGAACTACAATAAAGTGCCAAAACTACAGCACGACTTCCTTAATATCACATGCGAGTAAAATTCTCCTGCGAATAATGGACCGAAGACTACAAACATACCTGGAAACCCAAATCCCCAACCGGAACAGGTAGGCTTCGTCAAGGGGGTAGTTCAACACACCCATGTTTCTATGTTTTATAGACTATAGGAAGGCCTTTGATTGTGTACAGTGGAAAGATCTGATGGGGTGTGCTAAAGGAAATGGGAGTCCCAACGCACCTAATATCCCTCGTAAGCAGTCTGTATATCAGTAACAAAACCACTGTCTGTCTGTCTTGATAACAAAACATTAAATGTCTTTAAGGTAAGCAAAGGAGTGCGTCAAGGCTGCGTATTGTCGCCTAGACTATTTAATGCGTATGGTAAATTTATAATGAGAAGCGCATTAGAAAATATCAAGGGAGGAGTCTATCAAGGAGGGAGGAAAATATCAAGAGGATAAGCAATTTGAGATACGCTGACGATACCACCTTAGTTGCAACAAGCGAAGAAGAAGTGGCTAGATTAATTGAATTAAAACTAAGCTCATGCTCATCGATAGGAATAAAACAATGGAGATGTTTACATAGTTAATTTACCTGGGATCATTAATAACTAGCAAGGGAGGATGCGAAGCTGAAATTATAAGACGAATATCGATTGCTAGGACTGCAATGTGCAGCTTGGTCAAGATATGGAAAAACAGACAAAAACAAAAAATACAAAAGTGTCCCTGGTTAAAACATTAGTGTTCTTTATATTCGCAAACGGCTCTGAGTCATGGACAATCAAGTCCTACGACAAGGAAACGCATAGATGCATTTGAGATGCGGTGCTGGAGCAGAATGCTCCGGATAAAAAGACCGCGAGGCAGGTGCCCGTCGAGATGTTTGCCCCAAATCAAGAAATTAAGAGGACAATCCCAAAAATTTTAATTTAAATTTTTATTTAATGCCAAAAATTTTAATGCCAAAAACCCCTTAAATAAATGAATAGCAACAAAAACCAAAGGCCCTCAGTCCCCAGCAGCCGGAAAGTTCCCTACAAAGGCAGCTGTAGCCAGAATGGAACGGCAGAGGGTGCCAAGAATAACTGGAAGAAATCAGGCTGCCACACAAAGATGAACTTTGCTACGTACAATATTAGATCAATGGCGACAGAAGACAGAACTGAAGAATTGGAAGCGGAACTAGGAAAAATTAAATGGGACGTGATTGGCATAAGTGAGACAAAGAAAAGAGGCGAAGGATACACTAAGCTCAAATCAGGTCATAAGCTCTATTACAAAGGGCGTGAAAACTCCAGTCTGGGAGGCGTAGGCATACTGATACACAAGAGACTAACAGACAACGTAAGAATGCTTAAAGCTATATCCGAACGAGTAATATACGTAACAATCCAAATTAATAAACTGGAAACACTAAAGATAATTCAGGCATATGCTCCCACAAGCACCGCTGAAGACGAGGAGGTCAGAAAATTCTACGAGGATATCTCGGAAGGAATGCGCAACAATAAAACATCACAAGTTTTAGTAATCGGCGACTTCAACTGCAAGATTGGAGGCCAAGCAGACCCAGAGGAAAAATACGTAGGCAAACACGGGCTGGGCAAAAGAAATCCCAGAGGCTCAATGATGGTAGACTTTCTGGAAGAAGAACATCTCTATAACGCTAACACCTTCTTCCAAAAAAAACCCAACCGCAAATGGACCTGGGCAAGCCCAGACGGGAGAACTTTCAACCAAATCGACTACGTTCTCACGAAGAACATCCAAATAGTACAAAACGTCGAGGTATTGAACAGATTTCATACTGGAAGTGACCATTGTCTGGTGAGGGCAAGGATAAGCATAAACCAAAATCTAGAACGATGTAAAAAAATCAAAAAGTCGATATACAAATAGATTGACAGAGAGAAACTCCAACATAACCCAAATAAATTCCAAACATTCCTGGGAAATAGATTTAAAGAGCAGAGATTGAGTAATTATGACATAAACGAAGTAAACAAAACGATCACTAGAACCCTAAACCAAGCAGCGGAAGCGTATATAGAAACTAAAACTAAAACACAAAATAAACTAAGCGCGCAAACACTAAACATGCTAGATAAAAGGCGACAACTTATAACAAATAACAAAAGATCATCAGTAGAATACGCCGAAACAAATAAAATCGCCAGAAAAATGGCAAAAGAGGACATCAGAAAACACAGTGTTCGAATAGCGCAGAAGGTACTCGAACAACACAACGGGACGAAAGTGTTCAGAAGACTAGAAACAAACACAAAGAAATAAATAGTCAGAATCAAAGACAAAACAGGACAAGAATTGAAGGAAGACACGAAATTATAAGAACGGTACAAAAATTCTACGCAGACCTATACGAGACGAGAGTAAGGAGCGACATATCCGAGCAAGACCAGGAAGTGCTTTCACTTTCACGAACGTCAACTCGGAAGACATACCTGAGATTACAGAGACTTATTTATTAAGACGAAATCAGATCAGGGGAAAGCAGCGGGCGAAGACGGGATACTAACGGAGATGTTAAAACAAGGTGGCGATATACTAGTAAAACAACTAGAAATATTGTTCAATAAATGCCTGGAAAATGAGGACATACCACAGGACTGGACAAACGCCCTCGTAATAATCATCCACAAAAAGGGAGACACCGAGAACCTAGAAAATTACAGACCTATCAGCCTGCTATCCCAAATATATAAATTATTCTCGAAAATAATAACTACCCGTCTCACACCAAAGCTAGACTATTATCAACCAAAAGAGTAGGCTGGGTTTAGGAAGGGCTACAGTACGCCAGAACACCTGCAAACGATGAGAACACTAATCGAAAAGGCTGCGGATTACAATATACCTTTATGGCTAGCATTCATTGATTTTAGAAAGGCTTTCGACACGGTAGAAATATGGGCACTACAGCAAGCCCTGAAACACGCCAGAATAGACCACAGATACGCAAACCTAATTAACAACATTTACCGAAACGCTACTCTACAAATCCAGATACACAAACAATCCGACAAAGTTGCAATTAATAGAGGAGTGCGTCAAGGAGATCCTATGTCACCCAAGCTCTTCACACTAGTTTTGGAAGACGCACTAAAAACAATCGACCTCCAAGACAGAGGTATCAATATCAATGGCAAGAAACTTAACCACTTAATGTTTGCCGACGACATAGTAGTGGTAGCCGAAAGCAGAGAAGAACTTGTCACACTTATCGAAGACATCTACAGAGCCAAGAAGCGCATAGGCCTAGGAATTAACTTTGACAAAACGAAGTACATGACATCAAAAGTAGATGACGAACGAGAAATTTCTCTAGGAGACAACAGAATCGAGAAAGTAACTGCGTACAAATACCTAGGACAAACACTAACCATAGGCAAGGCTAATCGAGAACTCGAAATAAATGAGAGTATACGGCAAACCTGGGCGGCATATGCCAAAATAAAAGACATCTTAAATATGGACATACCCTTAAACCTCAAAACCGAATTATACAACCAGTGTATCCTACCAGTAACTACTTACGGGTCAGAAACTTGGACCTTCACGAAAGCTATACTTGACAAACTTAAAGTAAATCAGAGAGCTATTGAGAGGAGAATACTTGGGATATCATTAAGGGATAGGAAAACAAATGAATGGATCAGAGAAAAAACAAAGGTGCATGATGTCGTGCAACGCGCCGCCGCTCAGAAGTGGAATTGGGCGGGGCACATCGCAAGAGACCAGGATAAGTGGAGTGGTAAACTAATTCGATGGAGGCCATGGAGCAATAGAAGGAGCACAGGAAGACCGCAGATGAGATGGAGCAACGATCTGAAACGAGCGGCAGGGCTTATTATGAATTTTACTTCCAACTATATTTATTTTATCTCGGGCGTGAGTTAGAGCAAGAGCTAGCACTTTGCGGCTAGTGAACAATTTTTGGAACGCTCAATGGACAATACAAAATTACGCACACTCAAATTCAACTGCACAACTAATGTATTTAAACAAGTTAACAATTTTACTGAGAGTAATAAAGGTAAAAAAATATATAAATTTACTTAGAGTGTATCACTCGGATATTTTTGGTAACACCCTTAATCTATGGATACCTTAACTTCAATCAAGCCTGGATGGTGAAGGGGAAGGACCCTGAGGGGGACCTGCTGGAGTGATCACTTCAGTCAGTGGCCTCGCAGGTCTTCCAATGGGGATCGGTCGTGATCATAAATAAAAATAAAAAAAATCCACAGTAAAGGGGTACCAAAATAAATAAGGAAATCACTCAGGTCCGACTGTGAATCGCAATTAAAGTAAAAAAAAACAAAATGAACTGAATGCAGTCGAACTTGAATGTTTCAGCACAAGCAGTTAACTATAAAACGTTATTAATTCCAATTATACAAAAATACTGTCATAACAAAACTGATAAAAAAACAAAAGTCTTCACCAAAAGTTGGGCGCCAGCATTCCAAATATAAGCTTCCAAGTAGCATACAACTTCTACCCAAAATAGAAAACACCAGAACCAGCCTCCACGTCAAAAATCCAACGGTCCCGCTGAGGTTCCCCAAAGGAGCTGGTTTTGAATTGCTCCACGGATCTCGGATCAATTCCACGTGGTCATAACGGCCATCATGGATTCGTCTATCTGGTTCTTGGGTCTCAAAAATTTCAACTCGCCGATTAGATGATTACTTTTCCCAGTGGAAAGAAATACCTCTTGCAATCCATCAATCCATCAATTCCACCATCATTGAATTTCTTGATTCTAAAATTTTTAAAAACCGACCATGCGGTAGCGCTGAACACAATGAAAATCTCAAAGCCCGACCGTGCGGAACAAACCCAAAAATCGACCTGCCGATCTGATCGTCACGGTCTAATTAAATCTTCAACCACCAAAAATCTACCGTTACACCAGTAGAAGTTTTTCCTCCCCCCAACCTTCCGTTGGCGCAGGAATCAAAAATCACCAAATTCATTGGCCCTAACGGACACGTGATCCCGCAATCTACCAAACATTTCTTTCACCTGCGATAAGAATCGAAACTGCGATAAGAATCGCCAAATTTGCTAGATTCGGATTTTACAGCCAAAATTTAACTCTATGATGAAAAAACCAAAACAGATATGCTTGGCAAATAACTTGCACACGCATACCGAGGTCGAAAACAAATTAACAGGTTTACGGCAAAATATTTGCACGTAACAGACTAAACTGGTACCAGGTGGCAAAAAATCGTGACAACTGACAAAATAAGAGGGAGGCTTATATCCGTAGGGTAGAAAACGGCTAATATAATAATAATAAAAAGGGGACAACTCTGGCAAGCGAACTTAAGAGCGGCAGAAGATCGCAAGCAATGGAGACAACTAAGCAACCAGTGTACATAACCTTGGTGTCACAACTCTTCAGACATGAAGACAAGACTAAGCACAAGACAACAATCTCATATTGCTGCGCCTCTCGTCTTTGATTGGTATTCCTTCTTCTTCTCGTTGCACCTTTCGATTGCTTATTGGAATATTTGTTCTGAATTTTTGAATCTTTTATTATTCATAATGTAGCCAATTAGGTTTTTCACGAAATTTCCAGATTTATCTTGGATGGGTTGTTCCTATCTTGGGGCTACTTCCAGGTGTATAATTGTAGGGGCTGTTTAAACTTAATGTTGAGTTTCAAGGAAGTCACTCATGTGGTTGCCTTGTCTGAGGACATGCATGCCAATAAGTTCGGTCTTCATTCCTACTACCAACTTAGAACTAAAATCTCACATTTTGATGTTTTACTATGTAGCTTTTCCTATATTTGGGTGTTCTTTTCGTACAATTCATCTGCTCCATTATCTTGAACGAAATGAAGTATAACTCTGGATGATATTCAAGTTTTGAAGCACCGACGCACTAATTTCTAATATCATCGGTTCTTCAGAAAATGGTACAAACTGGTTGACATATATTGCACTATCTTTATTCATAATAATTTCCACTCTATTTTTATGAGAATCGTCTCTTGTTCCTGAATAGTATACTCTATATTCACAAACCTTAATTGACCATGTACTAGGTACTGTACTAACCATTGTTTGAAATGAAGAATGTTAGAATACGAATTTCTAAACCTTTCAAAATTCGTTTATGCACATTGCTACGGGTAATTTTCCATATGAAACTTTTTTCTTTTATAAATATTTTCCTAACACTGATCTTTGGAAAAAAGCTTTTCACGCTCAATAGACACAGGCGATTGATTATAGGTAATTTGAATACCAGATCTGCTGATAGAAAGATTACTTTTGCCCATTAAATCACTGTAGGAAGTCTTCAATCGTGCATAATTCCGAAGAGGGTAAAGTTGAATTTCCTGCTGCTTTGAATATGGCCCTAAATTAGAATTGATGATAATAACGTATTAGATATTATATAAGAATGTAATCCACTTTAATTTAAGCTATAAGCGCTTTGATTTGAACGAGTTTTCATGTGCAAATTCATTAGGCCCAAAATTCAGTTAAATAGTGAAATACCTATTTGTTCTATTACTTATTTTCGAATTTACAAATTTAATGGAATAGTGATTTTTTTGACTTTTTGACTGATTGACTGATTACACTTAATGTATACGTATATTCGGATTGTTAATCACCTTAAAAAATTCGAGAAAGGCTTTATCTTCCTCCTGATAGGTGCTTAATCAGTAGGTGCTAGTAACTCACTAGGTGCTTCAAATTCGATGAAAGAAATTGATAGAAAATATATTTAATTATCTAAATAATTATACAGTGAGGACGCGTTGGTAGTAACAAACGCATTTAACATTTTTACTTTCTAGAAGAACATGTTTATTGTAATTATTGGCTTCAAATTTTCGGATGGTCAATTAATTTTATTCACTCCAAGTTCCAAAAACTACAAGTAACCATCAACTTATTTTTTTTTAATTCAAATGCTTAGAATATGATAATTTTTGTTTTGCATTTAATTTTGGAATGTTGGGCAGAATCTTAATTGTTTCATGTACATACAATGTTTTATATCTAAACTTAACAATTATTAAGACGTTTGCGATTGAACGAATTAACCACTCAGACCAATACTCTTCTTCAAAATTTGGTGGTCCCGACCATTTTAATAATAAAACTAAAACAAATCAATTTTAAAACTGAATTTAAAATGTCGTCGGGTTTCTAAACCGAGAACCATTTGCTTTCTGACGTTTTGTTCATAACTGCGGTGAACATTATTGAAGGCAATGAGCTAACAGCTGCAGTTGTCTTCCTCGTTTCTCTCCGATAACTGGTTCTTCAACTCTTTTTTTAAAGAGGTGATGAATTTTCAACCACCAGCGGTCATCAAAATGAATGAAATTCTTACTTATTAAACTTCAATCTTTTAAACTTTCACATGTGTTGGTTACGTCTTGTCGTCTGTGTAGTTCTGTCCTTGGTGATACTGGCGGCTGATCCTTTTGTGTGGTTTTTTCTGTGCATGCTCGCGCTTAGTGACTGCTGTTTCCTAACTAGCTGGTGCCTCAGCCTCTTGTGTCCATTGTCTTCGGAGTAGTAGTTGACGAGTTCTTCGTTATGATGTTCCATTGCTATGTCGAAGGCTTTGGATGCTTTGTTCTTCATGTAATATCTGGCTGTTGCCTACTCTAAATCATTGTTATATTGCGCGTTTGCTACAAGCTTAGGCACTCCAAGCGCTGTCCTCGGCAGCCAGTTTTCGGTAGTCTGAATCCTTGTAAGATGTGGTTCTGCTACATATCCGCAGGCAATAGATCCGTACGTAGTTGAGGGGTCTAGTCACCATTTTGATTAGAAGTGGCTTGTTCTTAAGACTCAGATGACTTTGTCAGTTGAGGAGCGGTACAGTTTGGCCTTGACTCTTCTGCTTTTGCTTCTGGTATTGGCGGCGTGGTGTTTTCAGTTGAGTTGTTAGGTAAAATTTAAGTATTTCCATGTTCCAAGCCAAGAGATGTATTGTCCGTCTATTTCGATCAGTCGTGTTATGTGCCTACGAGACTGGCCTTCCGTTTGACGTTCCACTCTTGTAGTTCATGAACGGTGCCCGTCGGCGTGCTGCGACTACTCCCGGCCTTCCGTGTTAGGGAACCATTGGGAACCGCGTATAGAGCTAGGGATATTGTCCTAGTACGCATAAATGTTAAATAAGAGTGGTGACAGTATTGCCCTTTGATATTCCTGCTTCCACTTCTCTTTAACCAGGATTTGCACTTGGAACGTCCTGTCATTTATTTCCATCCGGGCGTATTGTGCTGTCTCTGGTTGAGAGTCTAGTCCAACAGCACTATCCCTTGTAGGAGAGATAGCAAGATCGATGTATCCTGGGGTTCCATGAAGATGTCCGCCAACCATATGAATTTGCAATTGAGAAACATGTCACAGACCAACTGCTCTGTGATTTCCTCAGCCTCCTCATATAACTTGCATTGCGGTTTATCATCTATGCGAGTCTTATGCATGTAAGAGATGATCAGCCAGTGTCCGGTGAAAACACCAGTGACGGCTTTCAACTGCTTCCGGCTTTGGAAAAAAAAAACCTGTCAGTTGCAGGTCCCATAGCCTCAATCCTGCCCTTTCACGTAATTTTTCACAAAATTTGGTATATGTGCCATTTCGAATTCTGGCTCTTACTATCGAGTTTGCAAGTTGCCTAGCGCAGGAGCTGGATACGAAAAAGCAGTGTTCGTACTCTCATAAGGCAGTTTATCATCGCTCTTATTGCCCGCAATACCCTTGCATCCAGGTACTCATATTAAGGAGTTAATATTCGTCCGAGATAACCTTAAGCGCCGCGTGACCGTCAGTACATATAGTGTTCTGGCAGTGATACCTTCTGTATATATTTTGTTATGCACAGGATAATATTGAAGTTATCTCAGCCTGATGTACTGTGATAAGAGTTCCCAAGGCCACGTTTATGTCTTCCTTTGAGCTCTTTCCTAAAATTCCCGTCTAGCATTCTCCTGCATCATAGAACCGTCCATGCTCCAGACGGGACTTTCGGGCTAAGGAATACAGGGTCCGGCCTTTCCCATTCCTCTCTTTTGGGTTTTACTATTTTATACTGTCGCGAGAGCGCAAAGACGGACACTTGACATATTTTCTTTCTAGAAGCGGATCGATCATAATCATTTCTGGTTTGGCTCCAATGCGTATTCGTCCATTGGGCCCAGTCGGACTGTTGACCTTCTGGCCTCCTCCTCGATAATTCAGTGCAGATTATCACATCCCAGCATAGCTTCCATGACTAGTGTTTGTACTGTTCTCAGGCCTGCAGCTATGCCCATGCAGGCAAATCTCTGGAGCTTTGTACGTTGCTTTCAATTGATTACCTGGGAAATAGCTGCCCATCAAACAATAGCCTTATAATTTATTACCGGCACTGTAAAACTAATGTACAATTCAAAGTTTTAATGGCCAAATGCTGCCATAGGACCTTCGAAATGTCCACAGACATGCCGTTGCCCTCTGTACCACTTGTTTCTTCTAGGTCAATCCAGAGGAAATTATTACTCCTAGATACTTGACTGACCTAGAGACTGTAAGCTCTTTGTTTGAAATAATTAATCCACTCATATCTACTACTCTTTTGAGGTGAATGAGACCTCTACAGTCTGGTTCGGTCTGAAGTTTTGCGGTGGTTTTTCGTCCTTACCTGGTTTGCAAAAATTATTACATCTGCATTTTTTCAGGTTGGTGGGAAATCCTGCGGTCTCTTAACCGCATATAGTCCATTTATTGAGAGCTTTTATTCCCTTCCTGTGCAGATTTTTCAGCATGTTGCTGCTGCCTCCATCGTCTTTTTTTTTCATTTTTTGCGTTTTATCACAGCACATATCTACTTCGATGGGTGTTGCTGGAATAATCTCAGTGTCTGTTGTGTTGCTGGAATAATCTCAGTGTCTGTTGTTTTGTTGTAAGATGTTGCACTTGTCCGCTTGCTTGCCGTTTGCTAATTGTCTTCGCCTGGGTGCTCTACCGTTTGATTGCATCTGCTCAAAATTCTGCCTTTCTTCTGTTATGTAGGTAATGTCGTTTTCTCCCTGCAGGGTTGATATGTCTCCTGGTAGATACCTGAGGACTTTTGATTCTTACAGATTCTTTGGTATTTTGAGTTGAGCTCGACTAAGCGTTGATTTCATCGCTGATTTGGTTGTTTACTTAGTTCTTTCTTTAGCTCTTTGCTTTTCTTGCTAAGGGTCTGTTGACTGGTGATAATATGTAATATATAGGTACCCTAGCATCTTCTGAGTCTTCAAGGTTCATGTATCAGCTCTTTAGTGTCCCTTAGTGATCACCATAGAGATATTAATTTGCTGGTCTATGCCTCGCTTGTTCACATGCCTCAATAATTCCATCTTGCAGTTGTTTGGCAGCTTCTTCCAGTTGGGCTGTGTTGTCTAAAGGAAAATTTCTTCTGAAAATAGTTATGGGCTATGGCAAATAATTTTTGTGAAAAAAAAATTAATAACAGGCAAGTACCAGGTGGAAAATGTTGTGTGGAAATGGGTATGCAGTTTAGGGTTTGAAAACGGTTTTTTGTAATTTGCGGCAAAATGTTACTTCCTACGGAAAGAAAGAAGTGTGTTATCATGTCGCGATATCGAGCAGCAGTAACAGTTACTGCTTGACCAGCTTCATTTTCAAAAAAGTATGGTCCAATGATGCCTCCAGCCCAAAATCCGCACTAAAACAGTGACACTCTGTAGATGCGTTTGTTTTTCGACAATCACATGTGGGATATCCTGCCTCCAAATGCGACAATTTTGGCGATTAACAAAGCCATCATGGTGAAAATGTGCTTCATCGCTTAGGATGATTTTGCTCGAAAAATCAGCATCCACTTGTTGATGCTCAATAATCCATTCAACAAACTCTCTTCGCTGTGCATGGTCATTAAGCTTCAGTTGCAGCGTTGATTTTTGTAAGCATGAAGACATAGATCTTTAGTGAGTGTACACTGCCGAGAGACGGCCAGTGTGTTTAACGTCTCCAACTGATCCAGTCTCCTTCAATTTTTCAATTAATCTTTTAACATTTGACGAAGTTAAAACACTATTCCGACCATATTTTGTATGAAATGTTTTTGTATTTTTTTAAGATATTAGATTAGAAAATATTCTTCAATAATGAAAATACGTTGTTCTATCGTGTAACGCTCCATTTTTACTAACCCTAACCTCTCGGCTGTCAAATTATTTTTTTGTGGTTGCCAACACTTTCCTGCACAAATGGCGGAAAATTCAAATCTTGCATTAAATTTGGGACACTCTTTATTTTTTTTGATTTAACCTCAAATTAACCGTCAAAACAAATCGTTTTTATGCAATTTTGACGGTTAACTTGAGGTTATGTCAAAAAGTGTTATACACAAAAGTTTAAATAGTTTGTCACGTTTCGCCGCAAATCGAAAAAAAACCGTTCTCAACCGCTAAATTTTATGAATACTCATTTCACCATTTCCAGTCTTTTCGTGATTTTTCTTAAAGTTGGAACCTCACAACATTTTCCACCTAGTTCTTGTCTGTTATTTATTTTCTTATTTTTAGTATTTCAAATGCGTTTTGCCACCAGGCTATTATCCTTGTCTCAGATTGATGTCTGTACGAACTCTACATTGTTGGATGTTGCTACCGGCCTTTCTGTGTTTAGTCTTTCGGTTTATAGTTTTGGGGGGAGAATGATCCAAAGTGCTCTCAATCATAATTTCACTCTCAATGTCATGTCTGATATAGTTTTTGTTATGTCGGAGACATCTATCGTAGTACACTGACTGGAACGTAGTTGTTCTGGTCCCAATACTACAACATTATAAGCGTGTCTGTTATGTCTTAGAACTTCCTGCCTTTCCTGCTTAGAGTACTGCTGTTCCAATCCGAACTTTTACAGTTTTAGCCTCTAATGACAATTTTGGTTTATTTGCCTGTCATAAGGTTGGCAATTTCGCTAGATTTCAGGCTTGTCAGCGATGCTCAGAAGGCTCAGATTAATATTATGGTTTCTCTGTTGGTTGTTACATGGACTCTGACTGTTTCGATTACGGTCTCAGCGTCGCCGATGTCATGGTGTTTGAGCTAGTTCTGGACGACTTTTCGACTACTCTTCTTTTTATTGCCTTTTCAAAATCTGTTCCTGCTTCGAGACGCTTGATACCCCATTTTCAGAAGTTTTGTTTCTTGAAGTGTTACTATGTCTGGCTATTCCTCATGCATCAGTATTTCAAGTTCGGCATTTTTGGTTTAATCTATAGGTTATGAAGTGCCTTCTAGATCTAGTCACCTAATTCTTTTCGGATTCCTCTAAAGCTCTAAACTGAACTTTCTGAAGTGAAACATCAGAAAGCAATTCCAATGGCCGATGTAATATAAATCCGGAAAACCTTTCAACCGATATTTCATAGTCTGAACCTTTATTAATCTGATCAACTAATACCGAGCAAAAGAATGAGTGTGTTAAACTTCTAAAATATTTGCCCAAGAATAAAAAAGGTAGATTAACTTCAGGAGCTGATGATCTCGACCACAGATTAGATAAGTTCAATATGGTTAACGCGAATTTATGTTTTAAAAAAAAATTTCGCTTGGTATTTCGCTGATTATTATATTTATTAAGTGGAAAAATAACAATTTTGAAAAACGAAAACGCAGATCAAATACTAACAGATCTGTATTCATTTAGCCGCGTTAAATAATTTGTTAATGTACTATTTTTTAGTTATCTTTCAGAACGATGGCAGAATTACTATCGAAAAGTCAACTTTTCCACATTAAGTTCTATACTAATTGGATTTTTTCTTGTACAGCTTGAGCCTAAGTGTGTCGCAGGATATCCTCTAGGTGATAGTTATTGATTTCCTTTTCCTAAAGAATTTTCGTTTTTTGTTCTTCTTCTTCCGTCTTTAATTTAAGCAAATTTGTGAAGTTTTTCTTGTCCTCGCTTTCTCCCCCTGTTAAAAAGTGTTTCCAACGATCCTGCGCACTATTTTCATTTCGGTGGTTTCTAATATTCTCTTTGCCGGAATCATGAAGACACAGGTTCGAATCGTGCCGAAAACAGTAAATTTTTCCTAACTCCAAAAATTTGTTGTCCCCTTAAGCTGCGTAAAATAATCCATTCATTTCAATTTTCTGAGCTTAAAAAATCTGCTTCATCTATCTGGTCTAGTTCCCGCTGTCTATGTTAATATACGTCGTATGACCGCCTTGTAGATTCGGGATTTAGTCTTTATTCCGATATATTTGTTTCGGAGGATTGTATCGTTCAGGTTTGTGCTGCTTTTGCCCGCTTGGTTTCTTACATCCGCCTCGATGCCACCGTACCCTGATATTTCTATGCCTAGGTATATAAATTTCATCTCCTATTATATAATTTTATCATCTACAACCAGTTTGCATCTGATAGGTGTTTTTGAGGTGGTCATGCATTTCGGTTTTGCAGCAAATATCTTCATTTTTAGATTTTTTGCCGTTGTGCTGAATTTGAATAGTTAGCTCTCTGGGGAATCTTCGTTTTCTGCAATCAGAACAGCATCATCGACATAGCATAAAATTTTGACGACTTTGTTCCCCATTTTATACCCTTTCAGGTTACGAGAGCTTTTTATTATTTCGTCCATAACTATGTTGAACACTTACTTACTTTTTCGAGTCCAGATCCAAAAATTTTACAATCTCTCTGCCCATTATTGGGCTACACCCAGGGCTTCAGTGTTAGCAAGCCATAGTTCATCAATGGTGCACTTTCATGGACAGTGCATACACCCTCTTAGGTGGTCGGTGGTCTGTACTTCTCCGCATTCACAAAACACCTCAACAGCATTTTTTATGTTCCACTTTGGCAGATTAGCCTTAACAGGAGCAACACAGGTCCGCATGCGATTTAGGGTTCGCTATGTCTTCGATTCCAGGTTCATCCCTCGCGGCAGTTCGTGTCGGATTGGAAAATTCGCTGGTGATTCTATGCCTGTGTTGCGCAGATTCTAGATTTTAAGCGACTGATTCCAGGGGGTCCTCAAGACTGTGGAGAAGGTGTCTCTCATCAAACGTTTGCTCGAATCTTTCGACATGTTGGTCTGCCTCGCGTCGATCTCCTTTGGAGGCAAAGCCTGCTGCCTGGTATAGTAAGGGCGCGGGGGTAGGTTTCATGCAGCCAGTCACAATTCGGCATGTCTCGTTTAGTGCGACTGTGACCTGTTTTGCATGTTCAGACCTCCTCCACACGGGAAAAGCATATTCCGCTGTCGACAAACATAAAGCTTCCGCTGTAGTCCTTAGGACGCTTGGGTTTGCACCCCATTTAATTTCTGCGAGTTTTTTAGGAGGTTATTTCGGGTCGTGACTTTGTGTCTGGTATTTATGCAGTGGTCTCTATATGTTAATGACCTGTCGAGGACGACACCTAAGTATTTAGCTTTTTCAATGTGTTCCAGATTCTGTCCCTCCCAGGATACATTAAGTTCTCTATGTGCTAAGGGCGTGTTCAGGTGGAAACCACATACTTGGGTTTTAGCGGGATTCCGTTTTAGGGAGTTCTTCTTGTAGTATTTGGCCATTATGCTCAAGGCTTCCTCAAGTTTTATCTCGATCCCTTCGTAGGTTTTACCTTTCACCCCGATTCCAAGATCGCCAGCGTAAACAAACCTTTAGCTTGAGGGAGAATAGGTTGAGAATAGATTAGATAATTTTTTTTTGAAGTACAGTCAGGAAAATATACACAACAATATTAGATAATAGCGACTCAAAATTTTTTGTCAATTTATGAGAGTGCTGTAAGACTTAGATAGCTGTGTTCTATGGTTTATGGTATCATATGCGGCTGTAAGATCAACCAGAGCTGTTCCCGTCATTTGCCTCTGCTTGAAACTCTCCTCTATGAATTCTGTAATGTTTAGTACTTGTCCCGTGCATGATTTCCCTGGCCTAAAGCGAGCTTGTTAGGGAATGAGTTTTAAGTCCAGGTGGTCCTGGATACTGTTGAGTATGAGGCGTTCATATAGTTTGAACATGTGGCGCAACAGAGATATAGGGCGATAGCTACTTGGGACTTCCAGGTTTGAGTAAGGCTATTTATTACTTTTGACTTTTGCCATGCTTTCGGGATCTGGTTGGTAGTCTTACAATGGTTAAATAGGGCTAATAGCCACTGTTTCGTGTTTTGCCCAAAATGTTTTATCTGTTCTGTTGTCATGTCATGTCAATGTCATCTACCCCTGGCGATTTTCCGGTTTTCCTAGCATCTATCCCTTTTTGGAGTTATATGGGCGTGAACGGGTCTCTCATGAGGTTTATCTCGGCCTTTCCGTTGTTTTTCGATTTTCGAGGTTTTGCTGCTGTGGTTGGTTTTCCCGTTGGAAAGAAGTTGATGCGCTACTTGGTTTGCTGTGACTGCGCATGGCTGTTTTCCTAATCATATTCCTTGACTAATCATATTCCTTGCCTGCTTGCTGCTATGAGTCATATCCATCCTCTTCAAAGTCTCCATCCACCGTTTCTTTCTTGACTCGCTAAGTATTACTTGCAGTTGTTCACCCAGATCCATCGTTGTTTCACTGAACGGGTCTTCATTGTAATGTTGTGCATATTGGCTCATTTTGCCTATAGCTTCATTGTTCATCCCAGACACATAGTGCTGTTGGCATCCTCTAGGTATGTGTTTTCGCGACATTTTTTTATGAGTTCAACGAACGACTCATAGTGTTCCGGTGTGCTAGGGATCTGGCTCGTTTTTATAGTCCACCCATTTGGCTTTTTTGAAATTAAATCTCCTCCTGAAAGGTATCTTGGGAGCTTTTAGGGCACTGTATACGATTATCCCTATAGGTCTATGTTAGGTTTTTGGTACAGAGTTATATGTTTTTTGACACATCGATCTTCTAGTGCTGTGCTGACGAAACTAAGGTCCGGGTTGTACCGTTTCTGCCAGATTTTGCTATGAAAAGAGTGAGGGAGCTTCGGGTCATGCAAGAGAGTCAGATTACTTTGTTCGGCCCATTCTTCCACTAGGTCTCCATTTTTGTCGGTAGAATCGTAGCCCCATGTTATGCTATGGCTATTTAATTCAAAAAAATTCCTGAGTTTCAGTCAATTTTATTGTTTATTATTTAAAATGTCACAAATACGTTTCGGTGTCTTTCTCCACCATCATCAGTTTGTATGTATAGCTGTTTCTACCTTCACATTTGACTGGCTATTCAATATTTTGCTATGGCTATTAAAATCACCAAGTACGAACCTTGTTTGTTGCGATGTAAAGTTTTGAAGGGAAGTGAATACAAAATATTTCCCAGGCGGTTTATAGACTGAGGTCTCCATGCACGGCCCAACTTCAACAGTCAGTATTTCTATGTCGTCATGGCATGTTTTGTACGCCGATGTTACAGCAATATCGCTTCTAACTAATATAGAACTGCCATGTTTAGCGTTAGGTTTTTCTATTATGAGTTTCATTTCCTCTACTTTTGGTATATGAACTTGTTTATCTCGGTGGGTCTCTTGGATGCACATTATGTCGAGTTTATGTGTTTTGCAGAGATCAGACAGAATTTCCTGTTTGTTGCATGATATGCCACATTTACACTACCACTATTTACAGGAATTTCTTCAATAGTTGTGCCATTAATTTTGGCTTGTAGTTTGTTTCTCTGGTTAATGTTTTCGAAGGTTGTTATAATCCTATATGGGATTTGCCTGTTGTATTAGAGGTATAGCAATTCCTCTAGTTGTATTCGGTCAAACACCTTTTCCAGGTCTATAAAACACATGAAGGTTGGTTTGATATTCTCGAATGATTTTTTAGTTATTTGTCGCAGGAGAAATACGGTATCCGTACAAAATCTACCTGACCTGAATCCTTGTTGTCCATCGCCCAATGTCGTGAGTTCATTTATTTTATTTGTTATAATCTTTGTTACTAGCTTTAGGGTTATATTTAGAACGTTTATGCCTTGGTAGTTTGCGGGTGTCTTTTTGTCTCCTCTTTTGAACAGTAAGATTGTAGTTCTGAATTTTTTCATGTAAAAGAATTTTGCAAATTATGGCTGCCAGCTGCTGTTTCAGGCTTCTCCCGCCTTATTTAAGAAGTTCATTTGGAATACCGTCTTGACTTGTACTTTTTCTGTTCTTAAGTTTTATTAATGTCATTTCTATATCCTTTTCTTCTATTTCAGTTACTTCATTACTTGCGATTTGTGGGGTGACCGGTATGCTTTCCGTATCTTCTTTTATATATAGTTCTTTCAGATACTAGACCCAGGTTTCCTTCGTTATGTGATTTGTGATAATAAATTCCTGCGTCTTTTCTCTGGCGTCTGATGAATCTCCACATCTGTTTTTGGAAGCCATTAAAGAACTTTTCCATTTTTCTCGAGAAGGAGTCCCAATACTGTTCTTTTTTTTTGACTTACTAGTGTAGAGGTGGCATTTCGTATCTTCTTAAAATCATCCTAGGCTTCCGGCGTTTTAGTTGTCATTTATTTTATATAATTTTTCCTTTTTTTCATACATTGTTCTTTGACTTCGTTGCCGAACCATGGGGTTTTATTGGGGCCGTGCTTTTGTTGTTTTATATTTCGGGTGCCAAGGGTTCTGTTGCAGCCTCTATAATGTTCCGTTTTAGTTTCTCCCAACTTTCATGCACTTCTTCGGTTTCGCTTATTGGGTTCTTGCCAACGTTCTCCTGAAATCGTTTTTCGTGCACTTCTTTTATACTAATATCCCAAAATGATTCAACATTTATTTTTTGTGTTTGTGTCCCTGGATCTAATTCTGTCTTATTTTTCACTTTCATCCCTATTTCAATTTTTCCTAGTAGTGAGCTATGATCACTGCCCACATCAGCCGAATTTGGGCTTCTTACATCCTGTATTTGCGTCGGGTGTACAAAACTATTAGTTACGATGTAGTAAATGGTCGATTGTTGTTCTCGGGAACGTGTACTTGTAGTTCATTTTGTGATCAAGAAGGTGTTATTAATTCTCAGGTTATTGAGTGAGCAAACATTTATCAGAAGCTGTCCGTTATCATTCAGCACCTCTTCATTAAATCGTTGCTTTACACCTGGAACTATTTCATTGCCTATGCGAGCATTAAAATCCCCCAATACTATTATTGGTCGATTCTGCGGTACCATTTCGATAGTATTTTGTAATTGGTCGTAAAAGTATTCCCGCTCTTGTTTTGGCTTGATGTCTTCAGACGCGTATATGGACATAACAATGAATTGTTTGAGTTTTAGAACTATTCTACGTGAGGATATATACTGACATTCCTCCAATTGTTCTTTATATTTTTATGTGTTTCCACTGCTACTCCTTCCTTTGCTGGTTCATTCGTTCGTGGTTCTACTCCACTATATATGATTATATAATCACCATATAGCCCTTGACCCCTTTCCTTCTTCTTCGTCTCTTCGTCGTAGTGCACAAATGTCGATATTGTTGTCCCCGAGTTCCTTAGTGACTTCTTGTTCCTTGTTGTTAAGTGTTCTTATGTTAGAGGAGGCGAAGCGAAGGACATTTCTCTTTTTCCACATCAGTCTCCTTTTTCGTGCATGGTTCGTCCTCTTTACATCCATCCTTGTCCGAGGCAGAGTTTTAGTTCTGTCACATTGGAACATATTTATTTCAGACAAAGATTACACTTTCTTACTGCTACTTAGCTGCGAGTCCTTAAAGCTAACATCATTGAAAACAACTTTTTACAGAATTTTAACATCATTTGACCTAATTCATGCCTGACTTAAACCTAACTTAAACCCCTAGAACATCCTCTCTTGCTCCCTAAACTACTTTATGTCTAGTCCGTGGTCCTCGTGGTGCAGCAACTGGTCATTGCATTTGGTCCACGTCTTCTTAGATTGTGTCCGCAAGGAGAGGTCTACCGCAAGGAGAGGTAGATAATCTTTTTGGAAGAAACTTTTTCTTCCTTTTGTTCGTGAAGACGATTGCTTGGGTCTTCCCTGGGTTGATCTGCATTTTCCAATCCCTGCTCCATTTCTGGACCTTGATGAGGTGTCTTTGGAGTCTGGCTTTGACCTTTGGGCCCGATCCAATGGCAGTGAGAGCTAAATCGTCTGCAAAGGTATATCTGCCATAAGGATGTTGAAAAGAGACGGGCCCAGTACTGATCCTGGCGGTATTCCTGAAATTATCGGTCTGGTTGTTGAGAGCTGCTCATCGATTCGGACTTGGAAGGTAAAAAGGCAATATTTTCGATAATCAGCATCTGAACACCAACACAAAATAAGCAGTATATGTCATGTGCAATCGTAAATTTCCCAAAACTGAGCTTATTTATAGTAGGTACATGCTACAACAAGCGTTCTACCGTTTTTCGATAAAGGTAATTTTTGATTTAAAAAAATGTTGAATGTTAATGTTTATATCGACGCGTCCCGGTTGTAAGTATTTTTTTACCCAGGGTAGATGTAATATGAAGTAAAGTGTGAAAACAGATTAGTGTTTGAATGACAGCAGGCGGATGAGTTCTGCTTGTTGTAAAACTAAGATATGTAAAAAATGACTTAATCCCGTGTTATGCAAGCCGTTTAGTAAACAAATTTCTGAAAATCGTCGTTATTTGTAATAAAAAAAATAATAACCTTTTTTCACAAATTTGTTTACAAAGCGTTCTGTATGACACGGAATTAACTAATTTTTGTATACCTGAGCTTTCAACTAAGCACCACTAACAAGTTAAATGTAATTCAAATATTTTTTTGTTCATTCCAATTTTTTTACATCTTTCCTGGTTCAGACTGTATTTATTTATATAATGTTCCGAAAATTGTATTGTTTTATATCCTTAGAGTTCCTTCTTGCTTCCTAATTTTAGGCGAACGATTTTTTTAGACAAGACACTGTAGTGATTGTAGAGGATTGTAGAAAAAGAGCTCTGGAAGATATTATAGAAGAAGACAGCGACCTTAGCGAGAACAATAGTCTAGATGAAGATTGCAATAGTAGTTTGAGATAGTAGTGTAAGCTAAAGTTAGTTTAGACTTTAATATATTTTTTCGTAATATGTAAATTTTGTTAATCACTTGTGTGTTTACGATGGGTCAAATTTATTTCCGGGTTATTTCAAAAATTTGAAATATTAAAAAATCGCAATAAATGTGGAATCAATCACTGAAATAATGAATCTAACATAAAATTAAATTAGAAGAAACAATACGAGGTATAACATATTTGGAAATGTGTGAACGCAAGTTGGTAGATCACAAGCGATTGGAAATATAATAGCCACGGTCTGAATTGGGTTGCACCATGAGTGATGGATGATCCAAAACCGGATGATCCAAAATTGGTATCTTCTAGTAGTTGTATACAACATTTTAGTTGCCTTTTGCAATATTTGTTATGTCTTCTGCTTTTGTTTCATTCACCATGTTTACCTTTACTTAAACCTTCCTATATTTCATTTGGGCACGGTTGTACATAGGAAGCTTAAACTTGAGTTGAACTGAACTCAACCTGAACAACTTTAAATTAATAAATAAAATAATAAATAAAACAAATGTTTAAATGTAAATTGGTGATGTCCGAAATTGGTTCAATGTTGACGCATTTGGCTTGTGGTCCGAGTTCAGGCTCAGGTTGAGTTCAGTTCAACTTAAGGTTCCATGTACAACCGGGTCTAAGTAATTGCAGTAAACAAGAAAAGGACATTTTTGTTCAAAAATACATACCTCATATTCGAGTTTCAAGTTTAAATTTCGCCGCTTTTTTCAACTGTTGAAACTCAATCTGTAATACATGTTTTACTCGGAACAATCTTAAACGAAAAGTTAAACTTTTAATTGATTATTTGGAAGTACCGTCAACCGTCCACTCGAACATTCTGAGTATATGTTATGTACAGGGTGATCCAAACTTGAGGTTCAAGGTCTACTATGCCAAAACAAAAACTGATTATTAAATTCTAAATCTAAGGTCTCAAATGTGATGCCCTCAGGTACACTCCCAACAACTTTACTTTTAAAAAATCATCTTCCTATTTTGGCTTAAGAGTTAGAAGCCTTCACAGTGGAAAAAATTACCCATTCAAGAAATCACGCAAACGCGATTTAAATCAAGTATTCCATGAAAAACAATTGTAGTACAAAACCTGTACACGATGATCGAAAATCGACGTCATCCCCTTGGATGGCCTGTCTGAGAGTATTTAAGAAGTAGTGAGAAAAATTGAAAAAAACAACATCCTGGGAAATTGAGATATTTGCAAAAACCTAACTCATAAATGTGGCAATAATTTTTCGATTCGCAACTAAAAACGATGATCATAAAAAAATCAACAAAGATAAGAAGTGAAGCTAAACGATATCAAAGCAGAGGCGATCGTTTTATTGTTGGAACTATAAATCTGTTTGAGTTGGCAAAGTAATTATATAATAATCTGTGTTTCAATGCGTACCCTCACTCCCTGAATTTCACCCATGACTATTGAGAATTTAATTAGAAGTAAAATTTAATTGTAATTCATGTTTTATCTGATCTGATGGCACACAACGATAGGATATACATAATACTTCAACCATTACGTGATACGCCGGTTTTTCAAAAGATCGAGATAATCAAAACTCTGCACAAATCCTTTAAAAGGTTTTCCATGACTGATATTTGTTCCCAACTTGCCTAGGTGCAGTTGACGTGGAGCGTAGTGCTCGCTTCCAGTTCTGGTTGAGCGCACTTACTTCCTCCTTCCTATTAAAGTTGTCCGGGTGTTTGAATATTTCAATGGCTTTCCTTGTGATTCGTGGAAAGAAATGTTGGGTTTGGTCTAAAACGTCTGCTTTTTGTAAAAGTATTTGGTGTCCATCCGTCAGAGCGAGCGTGCTCAGCTACAGTCGATTTCCCTGTCTGATTCCTTGTTGAGGTACCGGTCGCTGTGTGTGGGTTTCCTGTAGACCGAATGACACAGCTTTCCATTAGGTAGTCTCGAAACCAAAACATCTAGGAAAGGTAGACCTCTATTATTCTCAATTTCCATGGTGAATTGAATTATCGGATTCAATTCGTTAAGGTGGTCAAGAAACCTGCGAAGGTCGTTCTCTCCGTGGCTCCAAATCAAAAAGGTATCATCTACGTATCTAATCCAACTCTTCGGCTTCTTCTGTGCCAGCGCCAGCCCTTTTTATTCAAAGATATCCATGAAGTAATTGGCTACCAAAGGACTGAGTGGACTCTCCATGGCTACACCATCAGTTTGTTCGTAGAAATCACCCTTCCATTGGAAATATGTCATCGTAAGGCAATGTCTAAACAGCTTGGTTAAATCGCTAGGGAAAAGTTGTTCTATGTACCCCTTGGATTCTTCTATCGGTACCATCGTAAAAAGTGAAACCACATCGAAGCTCACGAGCATGTTCGTGTTGGTGACATTGAGCGATCTTAGCTTCTCAACGAAGTGTCCTGAATCCTTTATATAATTCTCCGTGTGGCCAAGTTTTGGTTGTAGAAGCTTGGCGAGGTTTCGTAGGTGGGGTACTCCCGGTTTGTGTATTTTGGGTACGCCATAAAGTCTTGGTGGCAGAGCTCCCGACTTTTTCAAGCTGGTCAGATTTTCTGGAGTGGGTGACAATTCCTTAAGAGGGCTGTAGGTAGTCCTTAGAATTCGGGATGTCGGATCACGTGGTAATTTTCTGTAACTGCCAGGACCCAGTAGTGCCTTGATCTTATCATCATAGTCCTCCGTTGCTATGACTACAGTGTCATTTCCTTTATTAGCCGGTAAAAGGAGGATCTCCTTGTCGTTGTTTAAGAATCTTAGTGCTTTACGTTCTCCGTGATTGAGATTCCTTTTAGTGAGTTTTCGCGTTGTAAGATGCCTGCCGTTTCCGCTCTTATTTGATCGGCATTATGCGCTGGTAGTAGACGAATACCGCTTTCCACGTTAGCTATGATGTCTTTCTACAGGTAGCTGATTAGGTACTATTGTAAAATTTCCTCCCTTCTTTAGTATGTTCATTTCATCGGTGGACAGTTCTTTATTGGTCAGGTTGACCACAACCCTCGAGTGATCCTCAGGGTCTGTAGGTTTGAAAAGGTTTCTCTTTTTACCTAACTCTTCAAATTTCTTCTTCTGGCGGTTGGTTGCGACGGCTTCTGCAACAGTCATTCGCTCATACTTTCAGCGGTCAACCTTACGCCAGTCACTCCAGTGTATCCCGTTGGCCAATTGTAAATTTATATACATCAGTCTTTTATCGTTGCGTGCAAGGTCCCGACGATTCTCATGTACTCTTTCCCGTAGGAGGGCCTGTTCAGTACGGCCGTAGATCCGTTGGCCTGTGTAAAAAAACCTCTTAAACTTCAAGAAGTTGGGAATGATTTTGGTTTCACGGCATCTACGGGTAGGAAGCGTTAGTAGTAAAAGTAGGTTAACGAGCTCAGCAGCTGCGCTTTCCTTTTGCGCAGTTTCCCCAGTTGTCGAACCAGTCTTGATGTATCCTCACCGTAGAGGCGTTTAATCAGACCGTGTAGGCTTTCATGGTCGGTTAAATTGAAAGTTGAAATGTTTTCCAGGTTTATAAACAGTGGATTATAAGAGAATTTGCGATCCAATTGAACTTGAGAAGGAACTAAGACACTTGGATATGGCGTTTATAATAAATGGGTAAAATAATCAGGAGATAAGAAGAATACTCAGGCCAAGAACTTCCCATCAAAATGACACAAAAGTGAAAAAACCGTGGAGAAACAGGGCTTCGCGTGCCTCCCCTACATACACAGAGTCACCGACAGAATTAGCAGGATGTTACAGAAACATAACATTAAAACGGTTTTCAAGCCAACAAAAACAGTCAAGAAGAGTCTAAGGTCGGGCAAGGACAAGAGAGATCCTCTATCAACATCTGGAGACTACAGGATTTCCTGCAGCTGTGGTGCAGTCTACATTGGCACAACTAAGCGAAGCGTCAACACCAGAATCTCGGAACACAAGAGAAGTTGCAGATTGGGACAGACACAGAAATCGGCTATAGCTGAGCACGCTCTGGCGGATGGACACCAAATCCTTATTATATATTATATCAACCAGAACTGGAAGCGAGCATTACGCTCCACGTCTGCTGCACCTTGGCGCCATCCAACCAAAAAACCTTAAACGACCTTAAAAATTGGACCAATTTAGTGGACAATAAATCGGGGAAATGTGTGTAATACCGTCATTAATCATGGGTAGCAAAGAGAAAAAACTGATATTTGAAACAATGAATCATTCTCAACTGATAAGAAGGACCAAATTATAGTTCCACCAGTAAAGTCACTTCTTTTTTATTTTCCTTCCATTTTCGTCTGTTATTTTAATTAATTTGTGGTTAACCCACCGGGTATGCTGATAATAGGCTATGGTAAGGCCTGTTGCTATTGCTAATAAAAAATTTCCATTTGCAGATGAGAATGAAAATGTAATTTTCCATTTTTTTTGAGTATGTTGGAAATATCTCAGTTTTTAGTGAGAGTTTCGTGTCTTTAGCCTAAATAACCCCAGACAATATAGTAATTTAATTTAAAGTCAAGGTAACATTAAAAAAATAAAGGTAGGACCAGATTATTTTGTATTAGTGTGGCTCTACGACCAAGCAAAATTACGGAAATTGTCTCTAACGAGAAAGAGATATACATGCGCAACAAAATTGATAAATTTGACCCAAATACAATCTAGATCAATTACGATATAAACAATATTACAAACTATTTTCTATTATCATATGCGATATGTGTCAAAATCACTATTAATTGATTTGTTCCGATTTATAGTTCAAGTAAGTTTCAATCTAATAACGTTTAAATGTCCACAATCAACTGAAAGTTGCAGCCAAAGTATGATAGAATGTCAACTTGTAGCAAATCCTCTAGTGCGCGTAATTACAATTATATTTAGTGAAATTGGAAACATATTTTTGTATGCGGAAAAAATTTACGAATATTGACTGAAATATTCATAGATTAAGATGACTTTAAATATGCAAAAGTATTAGTTACAATGAATGATCTTATATGCAATATCTTCATTTCAAAACGAGCGTAGTAAGAGTAGTAGTAGAGTAAACAAATAATTGCTAATTGCGGGAATTTACGTATTAAAAAAGCACGTCCATAGAAATACCGTTATATAATGTATAATCGCAATAAATTAAATGTTGGTTCAAATTATCTCATTTTTATCTTTCTCTTTTGCATTAAGTGTGAAAACGCTCGTTGGTGTTTGTGACGTCACGGCCTCGAACAATTTGCAGTGTGCCTATGCTCTATTGTTCTGGTACTGATCCGTTGACCCGACTACGGGTTCCCAATCTTTCTGAGGTTCCGGGCTCTAATGATCCGGATCCTTAAAAGTAAAAGTTCTCAAAGCTTGAAGAAAAAGTTTTTGTGTGATAATTGTCAAACCATTCATTTATATTGCATCAATAGAATTAGAATTAATAGAAAGAATCGTTTTTTAGTTCAACAACAGTGGCGTGCTATCTAGGACTCCTTCCTTTTTGTCTCAACCTGTAGAGCCACAAAATACTTTAAAATAATAAAAGCATTTTTTAGTTTTCTGTTGATTTCTAAGAAAAAAAAACTGCTCTTGAACGATTTAGAAAAGTTAAACAATGACATTAAAAACAGAAATAGAAATGTACCTAATTTAATTTTACTTGTAACCTCCAATTTAATCTTTTTGCAATGGAATAATTGAGTTCTATTTTGCATTATTCTATGACAGGCTTACTCAATACGCTCAATCAAATTTTCACGTGTCCTATTTATAGGTCTTTCATACACAATGCTTTTTAGATAAAAATCTAGAGGCGTCAGGTCGGCCAAAGGCCACTGGGATCTGCTCCATCAGGTGCTGTTCCTTTATTGATAATTATCCATTTGAGTGGATAATTAACATGCATCCACTCTCTCAAAGGGCATAAACGTTTGGATGGACATTTTAAAAACTCTTCGGAGTTCAAAAGTGTTGGTGCAAAAAATGCACCAACCACAAATTAATTTATTACTCCCAAACATACATTCACGCTAAACGCTTACTGGAAACACCGAACACGAGTTTTCCAAAGGTTTTCCAGAGCCGAAATGGGGCAGTTATGCTGAATACAAAAATGGATTCCACTATTCAGTTGAAGTTAGTTACTGGCAAAGTTTCATCACAAGATTTAAAATTTAATTTTAATCGCTAGTCTCTGAAGTTTTGATACGGAGGGTCTGTTCAGAAACTTTCGACGATAGTCTCTCACGGCAACTGCTGCATTACAATCGCAGAATCCACACACTAAGTACATATCTGCACACTCAACATAAATCTTAGTAAATCGGAACATGATGCAAAAAACTTACTTAATTAAGATTGTTTAATTATAATAATCATCTTTTAATTTTGATTTGCCGATTTATGACTACTTCATTTTGTGATTTCAAATTGAAATGTGAGCGGGCCGGATCCGCAACTTATTTATTTTAACTTTATATTTTCAGATATAAAGGTTTAAGTTCAAATTTTACAAGACTAGCATGTTTCTTAGACATGATCAGAAAACTTAAAGATGTTTTTATCATTTTAAAATATTTACGGGTTGGACCAAAAAAAGAGGAGCTTTGCAATTAGCGCGCCACTGATGTGGAACAAAAAGAATATTGCGATCATTACGTAGCTTTTATTACTGTACGATGTGTACAAAATTTGATGACAATTAAATGAATGGTTTGAAAACGGTCATAAAAAACTTTTTTTCAAACTTTGGCACTCTGTAGGTATCTCTGTTAGGAAACATCTGCGAGTAAAGTTTTTTAATTGCTTCACTTAATTCTGATTCTTAACTCTTGTTCCTAGCAAAATTAATAATGTTTAAAAACGGCTTAAAATTCTTGACGATTTCGCTGCAGACTCGAATTTATCTATTGCAAATTATCTCGGCTGACTAATACAGGGTGTCCCACCGAGAAGCACCGCGCTCAATATCTGACAAACTATAATTAGGAGAAATTTGAAAATTGAACAGTATACCGAAGTCATTGGAGGCAAGCTATCTAAAATATTCCCACAGAGATGCAATAATGAGTCGCACTCATTATTGAAAAGGACTTTCTTTAATGAAATTCCAGCATAATTTGATAACTTTTAATACATAGTGTTAAAAAAATTAGTTTCAAAATAAAGTTGAGAAAACCGCCCAAAATCATTTTTTTCAAATGGAAACCCCCATTTTTGATAATTTTATCTTATTCAATATTGAAACTAAGGGTAAATTTGCGTAAAGTTGTCTATTCCAAAAGTGTTTAGTTTTCGAAATAATGTCAATTTTTTACATAAAATTTGAAATAAATCCAAAACGGTTAGACCTAGTTTTAGGACATTATACATTAAATATATTTAGAATTTGGAGTAGAATTAAAAATGTAATAATATATAGGGTGTTCCAGTTAAAATAAGCAAGTTGATATCTACTTCCTGTATAACCGGAAGTGTGGCCATCTTGGAAATATTTTAGATCGCTTGCCCCCAATGACTTACGAATACTGTCCAATTTCCAAATTACTCCTAATTATAAAGGGTGTTCCAATAAGAAAGACGGATTTAAATTTTAAATAAAACATATATATTTGTGGCATAAGTTTGAAACATTTATTGAAAAATGAAGTACACATTAAGAGGTTATGAATGGAATAAGACATCGGACAAATGACCGCCTCGGCTTTGCTGGCACAGACGTGCTCTTTTCATGAAACTTTCAAGGACTGTTGCGCATAATGTTTCCGGTATTTCAGAGATACAGTTAAATTTCATCTTTTAAGGCTTCAATCCGGTTGTTGGTTTGTTCACATAAACTTGTGACTTTAAAAAACCCCAAAGAAAAAATTCCAAAGGCGTTAAATCGCATGATTTGGGCGGACAATGCCGATCTCCAAAACGAGAAATAACACGACCAGGAAATGACTCGTGCAATAATTCAACAGTTTCTCTGGCTGTATGGGATGTTGCACCGTCCTGTTGAACCCACATGCTGTTGAGATCCATATTTTGCAATTTTGGCACAAAAAAGTCAGTTAACATTTCACGATAACGAACACCACTCACGATTAATGCTTGACATTTTCGAAGAAAAATGGTCCTATCATGCGTCCAGCCCACAATGCACACCAAACAGTGACTCTTTTTGGATGCATCTGTTTCTGAACGATCACTCGTGGATTTTCGGAATCCCAAATGCGAAAATTTTATCGATTAACGAAGCCATCAAGATGAAAATGGGCCTCGTCACTAAATATAATATTCGTTGAAAAATCACCATCCAATTGTCGTTGTTCCAAAATCCAATCAACAAAGGCTCTTCGTTGCCCATGTTCTTCCGGCTTTTGCTCTTGAGCCAATTCAAGTTTGTACGCATGAAGCTTCATATATTTTGTAGAAATTCGATGCATAGTGGTTGTGGAAACACCAATTTCCTGAGCTCTATGCCGAATTGATGTGGTTGGGATTTCCTCAACATTTGCACGTACTGCTGAGATATTTTCAGTCGAGCGACCAGGACGAACGCCTGTTTCTGTTTTCACTGCATTAACAGATCCAGTTTGCTGAAATTTTTTGATTAATTTTCTCACAGTGGCTTCAGTTGGAGCATTCCGATGGGCCATATTTGTACGCATTTTGCGAACTGGGGCTGCAAAACTTCCACCACTTTGATAATAATTTTTCACAATGAGACTTCGTTGTTGTGTATTGAACCACTAAATTTTACTTAACCTCCTGCTGTCTACTAACGAACGGCCTTTTTTAATGTCAAATCATGACACTAAATGGCGCACAGTTCAAAACCCTCGTTCTTATTGGAACACCCTTTAGTTTGCCAGGTATCGATCGCGGTGGTTCCCGGTGGGACACCCGGTATTGCGATACCGGGTGTCCCACGATCAGGACGATGGATCAGGGTGCAAGGTTTTAGAAAACATAATTTTCTTTCTTGATAAAATAAAAATTTTTAAGGAGTTAACGAATAAAGAATTGAAAATCAAATTTAATGATTTGAAATAAAGTAAATTTTTATTGAATGTTTGTAAAACTTGTAGTTCGATCTTAACTTTTTTGGTGTCTTTGAGTATGATAATTATCTTTTACTGAATCTCCTTGAGTTATTAGAGAGATATGGAACACATATTGGGGCTTTGCCGCTAATAGTGCCTGCCAACAATAAGGTTTGTGCCTGCCGTTATTTGTGCACTCTTTACACTTGGCACCATTTGATTCTTATTTAACTTAAAGTTGATTCTGTGACACCTTTGTGTATCCACGAGTTCTCAAACATATGGGTTACGAAATAAAATATATCCAAGATACAGTTTTAAATGATTCATTTAACACCGGCAAAGAAATACTAGATGGATAAACATCGACAAATTTTATAGGTTGCAAATTAAAATTAAATCGCAACAAGGACTTATTTTGCCAGTTTCCATATTCATTCAGTTACAGCCTGGAATTAATAGTGAACGGACACTAAACATGTTCTTCCATATCTCTCAAATACTTCACGGGCAGCGTCATTTAAAATGATTTGAAATGAAAATTTTGCATTGATTGTTTGCCCCTTACTCTCAATTGCTACTATGAATCCTTCGTTTTGAAATGTAGGCACTGTATGTATATTGACTTCGAGCAAACATTACAATATTTTACAATTTATTGTGTTTGTTAGAATTTTCTTTTTGAGCTGCGCGCAATTAATGCATGTACATTTTTAAATGTAACCGTTTTTCTAATTATATATTTGGCGATAATAAGTTTCTTAGAATTATAGGCCGAATATCATTAAAACATTTTTGTCAATTAACAAAGCCTCACTCTAATCTAAGGGAAACTGTCACCTGATCTGCTAGTTATAATTATGTGATAATTAAAGTTTCTGTAGGAAAACTAGTCTAATAGCAGTGTAGCAATTGGTAACAATTGAAGTTTGCAATGTTTTGTTCCATTTAGATTTTAGTGTTAGAATAACGTATTGCCAATAAATATCTATTGACATCATAGGTCGGCATACTAATTGCAGCATACTAATGCTGAAAAAATATTTTGGCTTTGATTTCAAACTTCCGGTACTTTCAAAGATCAATACAGAGATTCCGCTGGTATATCTTTTTTTGTTTAACAGCACATTTACATGCAATCTATCTATTCTAATGGACAATGAGCATTCTGTTTGTCCTATGTGCTTTGTATTGTTCCTTACTTATTGGAAGGCTTACAAAAACTTATTTTATGATTTAGTGGAAATACTACGTGAATCTGGCCCGCAAGTCAGTGGGTTTAAATTGCTTCAAATGCCTTAGGCTGGTTTCAATCATTACATTTTTGGCAAGCTTATTGGAATGTTCTTGTAGTCGGGCGCTGTAGCTCTTCTTTATTCACTATTCATATATGCAGGTATCGATGTAAGGTTGCATTGGTCACAACATGAAAACTTCATGTCCAAAACGTCAATGTTGGAGTTATTAGGGCTGCCCCACAGCTATATCCCTTATACCCATACATGTATTAGAGTTGTATTGTACAATACTTGTGTACACTTTCCTGACTGTATTTCAATTTAATTCAAAAGAAATTCCTGGGTTTCAGTCAATATTATTGTTTATTAGTCAAAACTTTCACAAATACGTTTCGGTGTCTTTCTCCACCGTCATCAGTTTGTATGTATCGCTGTTTCTACCTTCACATTTGGCCAACTATTAGTTGGCAAAACCAATGTATAGTTGGCCAAATGTGAAGGTAGAAACAGCCATACATACAAACTGATGATGGTGGAGAAAGACACCGAAACGTATTTGTGAAAGTTTTGACTAATAAACAATAATATTGACTGGAACCCAGGAATTTATTTTGAATCAAATTGTACAATACTATTTTGTTCTCCAAGAATACTCGTCTACCAATTCTAAAATATGTAGGCCAGGTCATTTTTCGAGCTAGATGGATGCCGAGAAATTTCACATTAGTGAAATGCTAAGTCCAAAGAATGTTATGACAGGGCAATAGCTCTTTCTGGTGGTATGAACAGACCGTCGCTTTGGTTTGCTTTTATTTGCCACTTCATGACCCATTCTTGTATTTTAATCAAGTTGAAGATATAGTGTTCCGTTTTCCGGGTCGGGATCTGAAGTTAAGACTGTAGTGTCATATGCAAATGTGACCACCATTGTTAATGTTGTTTTTGGCATATCGGCAGTCTACAATAAGATAAACTGCGAGTCTTAGGACCCATTCTTGGGGGCGCCTGATAAAATTAGTTGCAGTTTTGTATATTCATTTTGTTGCTTGACCACGACCAATCGGTTGCTTGGGTGGGATTTTCCGTTAGGGTAGGAATAGTTCATTATATTCTAATTTAGGCCGTTATGCCAGACTAACCAATAAATTTTTCCATTAGATTTCCTGTTTATTCTGTTAATTAGTCTATGAACGTGTCCAACATGTTTTTCCTAAAACCAAATTGGTGATTTTCGAGTAGGCAGTTTATGTTCAGAACAAGTTGAATTATTTTAAGAAGCTAATTGGTCTACAAGATCTAGTTTCTCAGGGGCGGCTTTCCAAGCTTCGGATTCCTTATGTTTGTGCAACCTTCCATTCAACCAAAAAATAGGAGACACGGAAATGCTCCATCAAAACAAGGAAAACTACAAAGCCACATAAACAACATAATGACAACAGAGGACATCAACCAAGTGGCATCCCACATAACAGGGACAATGAGGAAGGTAGCAAATGAAGTAGCGGAAAGAAAGCCAAAAAAAGCGTGCAAAATACCATGCGAAACTAAACTAAAGATAGAAGAAAGCAGAACTCTGTATAAAAATGGTTTATACGCAACGGAACAATTCCAAAATGTCAGAAGAGAGGCAATGAGATTTATAAGAAAGGATAGGGAGGAGAACTATAGAACAACGGCAGAGAAGTTGATTGAAGAAAACAAAAACCTTAAATGCCTAAGGAAGAAGCAAGGAAAACACAAAATAAAGCTCTGAAGGACGATAACAATGTGGAAACAAGAAACAGAGAGAAAATTAAAGAAATAGCCCATAAGTTCTATCAAGACCTTTACACACCAAGAACAGAAAGACCACCAGCAAACCAAAACAAAGGAAAAGTAGTCAACGTTGGCGCTGAAGAGATACCAGAAATAAACGAGGAAGAAATTATACACGCTATAAACTCAATGGAGAAAAACAAGGCACCAGGAGGAGATGATATGACCGCAGAAATGCTCAAGTTGGCACAAGAAATTGTCATACCGCAGCTAAAGCACCTGTTCAATATCTTGTATAGAACAACAAAGAATACCCACGAATTGGAATGAGGCAAAAATAGTTATGTTGTTTAAAAAGGGAAATCGAACAATGCTGGAAAACTATAGACCCATTAGCTTGCTGTCTCAGATGTATACGCGTTTTACCCGAATCATAACCAACAGAATTACAAATAAGCTGGATACCTACCAACCGGCAGAACAAGCCGCATTTCGCAAAGGATATACCACTAATGACAGAATTTACAGTAAAGATAATAATAGAAAAGTCGGCCAAATATAACTTTCCAATACACATGGCATTCGTGGACTACGAGAAGGCATTTGACTCCGTAGAACATTGCGCAATATTTGAAGAACTATACAAAGCGCGAAGACCATCGGTACAAGAACCTTCTTAAAAATATATATCAACGAGCAAATGCAAAAATCAGGCTACACGAAGAAACAGACAATATTGAAATCAAAAGAGGTATCAGACAAGGAGATATAATATCCGCAAAACTATTTACCTTAGCTCTGGAAGGAATTTTCAAAAAACTTGAATGGGGAAATATGAGACTGAACATAAGTGGAACCAAAATATCACACTTAATATTTGCAGACGATATTGTTCTATTCGCCGACAACACCTTGAAAAGCGGACCAGCGGACCTTGAAAAAATGATTTCCAAACTAGACAGAGAATCTTCAAAACTCGGTCTACAAATTTGAGAGGTATTTTGACCGTCGTCAACCGTCCTGGAAAACATTCAAGCGATTATACCACAATTTGGGCACTTATAGAAGCTTTACGCAGCCAAGAAATGAAGATAAAGTAATAAATGAAGCTGTGGAGGTTAATGTCTTGGCCATTGTAAGCCGGAATCCACAGACTTCATCCACAGAGATCGCAGCAGAATCCGGGACTTCCCAAAGCACCGTGATGAGAGTTTTAAAAAAACACAAATTCCATCCGTATAAATTATCAGTATCCCAAACCTTACATCCAGGGGATGAGGAGCTGCGTGCGAATTTTTGTACATGGTTCCGAAACAAATGCCAACAAGACATCCAATTCCCTTATAAAATTTTGTGGACCGATGAAATTCTATTTACAAATTGTGGTATGTTTAATCGACACAATGAACATCTTTGGAATCAAACAAATCCCCACCACGTTGAGCAAAGGAGACTACAAATTAAATTTGGGTTTAACGTTTGGAGCGGAATGGTAGGTTCAAAAATTCTTGGACCATTTATTTTGAAGGCACGTTAAATGCGAGTCGGTATCTTCAATTCCTTCGGAATAACCTGGATTTTATGTTGGACGGCTTAGATTTAGAAACATGGCGTAATGTGCAATGGTTTCAACATGATAGCGCTCCTCCGCATTATTTTTCCCAAGTGCGGAATCACCTGGACGTAACATTTCCTGGGGCTTGGATTGGACAAAACGGTCCTGTTTTATGGCCACCTCGATCACCGGATCTTTCACCTTTGGATTTATTTTTGTGGGGAGCCGTAAAAAACACAGTTTACAAAAACAAATATTCCAATTTAAATGCTCTTAAAGAAGCTGTTGTTAGAGCATTTGAAAATATTGACGGTCGCTCCGCAAGAAAAGCAACTTATTCAGTTGGACTCAATCAACTCATATCAACTGGGAGTCAATAATGGTGGACTTTTTGAAAATGTTTTACAATAAAAATTAAAGTTTCTACAGTTAAATTTTAATTATTATTGATATGATTTGATTTTTATAGTAAACACTTTAAATGAGCAGTCGTTTTAATTATAATAACGTTATTACCAACTTACACAACTACAACAACAAAATAAATACTGAAGCATACTGTTATTATTTGTTACTATGGAAACAATGCTGTATGTCTTATACTATTTTCCATGGCTAACTTCGATCAACTAAATTGAAAAAGTATAAATTGTCCGCACACTTTATTTTCGAAAAAAAGCTAACGGTGTGATACATCACAGAAATCATAATAAAATGCTCTATTCGGTAAAGTAATAATCAAGTATGGTTGCAAAAAATATAGTTAGTTATCAATTAAAAGTTATGGGTGCTGAATGATCCAATATTTGGCAATAATCAAAACGAGATTAACATAACAAATAAGTACTGGTAAGATTAAATTTAATCGTTAATTAACTTATTAAATAATCATGTAAATGCTCCAAACGCAGTTCATATTATTTACACCCTGAGTAATTTTTCAGTGGGTCATATTTTCCTGAGTTTCATTTAATCAAACCAACATATCTGCATTTATGGTAGAAACGAATGTTGGCATTCGATAAAGTATTTCATTCCTAAGTTTTTAGCACTAAGTGGCTGCACAAAGAGCGTGCCGTCAATTTTCTGGAACCAGTTACATTGTAGTTACAACTGACTTCGACGGTTTAAGGAATAACCTATTTATAAACTTTCTCTTCTTTTAACTTTCTTCAGCATATTAAACTTTTCATAGTAAAAAAACATGTATTTCTCGGCTGCATGAGCTTTGCTACCATTTTAGACTGCAGGTGAGAACTTGGAAAAATCGCCGAGGTCTTATCCGGGTCTATTCTGTAAGCTTTCTATTAAAAAATAGCGGCCCAGTTATGGTTAAAATTATAGTTACGGAATAACAAAATTGGTTATAATTTTTAGCGGACCGTTAAAATTTAGATTTTTAACCAGATTAATTAATTAATTAACCTGATAGTTACAGAATAGACCCGATTGTCTCTTAAACCGCCCAGAAGTATCTAGACAGATCTGAAAGCTCGTTCACATGGTCACATCTAATGTAGTCCACAACAGTGTCTTTGTCTGAACAGTTGAAGGTCACAGTGTCGCGACGTTAAGGTTGCACACTATCTTGCACGTATCGTGTCGGTTGCGCTAAACATTATTCAATGGTTTATATATGGACCAATCCATATTGTCAGGCACAGATCGTATGAGACAGATCACAGATGTGAACAAGGGATGCGGTTCCCTGAAACGATACGTGCATGATAGTGTGCAGAAACCTTTAGTGTCACATATCAAAATGGTTTGATACACGACCCCGTGACACTGGCTCCTGTCACGTCATTAGATGTTAGGACAATAATGTCAACAAGCTTTAACTCCCTCTTCAGCCAGCATTGGAATATTTTATTAATGACACAAATGACTATGTATATGTAACCTACCAATATGCAAAATTCAATTGTTTAACCATTAAAGTAGAATTGATAAGTAGACACTAGTAGCTCATTGTAAATTGTAACTATTTTGTTTTTAGCTGGTCCAGAAGAAAAGTGTTATTTTATGATACTGAAAATCAGAAAAGGATAACTTTGTTACGTCCATAACGGAAAAAATATGTTTAGTCCTAATAAAACACTTGGCAAGTCTATATGTCTTTTTTATTTGAACTATTTCCCAGATTTAGAAAGTGCAGGGAAGTCCACGATACAGGGTATCCGTAAATGGTGCGCAAAGTATTCAAGGAGTGATTCTGTAATGAAAAATGCATGTCTCAAGCCTTCAAAAACTTTAAAATAACGGAGTTGAATTTAGATTTTTTTATTTCAAAATCATTTTTAGTTCACGTTTCCTTTGCCTTAGCACATTATTTGCTTACTTGCCATACTCTCTGCAAATTTTGCTCAGTATGAATGATTAAAATTTGACATTCACCCCTTAAGATCTAAAGGACAAAACCAGAAATCACTCTGTGTGAAATTGTCTCACCACCATCATCAGTTTGTCTAAAATATTAATATAAAAAATTATAAAATATTAATATATAAATATAAAATTTAAATTTATGGCAGAAATCGCATCTACAAACTTTTGCTCGTTTTTTCTCCTTAGCAAGCACAAAGGTCTTCCCCCCCCCCCTTTCTTTTGATTTTGATTGATTTTCTACTTTTACTTCTTTTTTTATTTTTACTACTAGCACTTATTTTATTTTTTTACTACTAGTATACTACTACTTTACATTTTTACTACTAGTATTTATTTTTACTTACTCTTCTTTCTATTTTGACTACTAGACGAAGAACTAGAGTAGACAAATCAGACTGAACAATGCTTTTTTTACGATCCTCACCACTCGGAATCCTTGGGAGATATGAAGTGGCTTAAGTTGGGATAACGCTGCTTAAAAATATTTAAGCCTTATCAATTTTTTTTAAACTTGAAAATTCCGACTGGTTACGAAAATATTCCCGAAAACCCGAAATTTGGAGAAAATGCTTTAATTTCTTTATGATCCTATCTGAAAATATAATTGAAAAAATGAAAATGAAAAAAATGAAAATATAAAAACATATGAAACATTTTCATGGAAACTTTGTCTTCTCTAGAACATGACTATGTTATATTTCTAATCCAGAGTTTCTATTTACAACAGCTATCATTAACTCTTATTTTTAAGCCGCCATATTAAATTTTTCATTTTTAGATAAACCTATTTTCTGTGAGTCCTAATGGTATGTTATAAAAAACATTTTCATTTTAAGCAAGATAAGAAATTCAATTAACACAAAATAATGTATACAGTGTGTAGTTAAATTGACAAAGATATAGAAAAATTTTCTATTATTAATTTTACGAAAAAAAAGTTAACGTTTATAAAAAGTTCGGCATGTTCTACAGCATTTGAAATACAATCACCAAATATACATTTTTTTTGTCGTGAATGCGGTTTGTCAAAAAATATGAAAGTTGATCAAGAGTAAAAGGTCGTTGACACGGTGACATTAATGTCGTGCAATCTAATGACGTGACAGTAACCAGTGTCAAGGTGTCGTATATAAAAAACAATTTGATATGTGACATATCAACTGCTCAGACAACGACATTGTTGTGGACGATATGACATTAATGTCACCGTGTGAACGAGCTTTAGCCCGTTCATTTTGCACCAACTGACTTTAGTCGGGATTAAGCGCTAAACCGGATTAAAAATTATAACGGTATGCAGCGTCGACAGTTTTGACGTTAATCGCCTTTAACTTTAATCCGCCCACGTCCGATCATTAATTAATTATTAAATTATTAATTAATTCTTAATTAATTAATTATTAATTAATTCTTAATTAGTTATTAATTAATTATAGATTAAACATTAAAATTAATATAAATAATAAAAAAATTAAAAATGAAATAATTATAGAATTAATTATTATGGAATGTGACAAAGGCTAAATAAGCTATATCTAATCACATTCATCAGATAGGAAAATAGCACGACACGCCAAAATTCGAAATCCACCTTGTGCTAGGTATGGCAACACTGCAGTGAATACCACATGATGTAACGCAAATCGACGCTACATCCTTGTATTCATTGCATAGAGTAAGTAAAATAATTTTTTCTAATTATTTATTTTCTCTATGATACATAGTATAAAAAAACGATTGGCAGCCATGTTGTTCCGGTCAATATAGTAGTGATTTTTGTTTTACGGGTGTGGCAACTGACAGATGTCAAATTAAATCTATTGTGGGTGTTACGTTTTTCGTTTGGCCATTTATCAGCGAGTCCAATATTACAAAGTTACTTGAAAACCTGATTAATTTTAGGTGCTCTATAGAAGATGAGCCAGTACATCGATATCAACAAATGCTTATGCTGAAATTGGAAGGTAACGCTTATAGATCCCCTTATTGTAATCAATGTTTTGATGCCCTATTCACATTTTGCAATACGGCTTGACATTTAAATTTTGTAAAAGATTACGGCATTGCTAAAAAGCTATTCTGCAATGAAGAAACTTTCAATGTTAGTGAGTCAGCATTTAAGTTATAGTTACCATTGATGAAATTGGTAATAGACGGATCAGTTATAGATTTACTGCACCCTTAAAAAGTCATAATATTGACTTTTTAGTTGGGTTGTGAAAGTGTCGAGAATATAGTTAAATTAGAGAAGAAGTCGATATAAATCGGTATACTTGAGAAAGAAATTGAACTTAGTGTAGCCTAACAGTAGTGTCGATATCAAAACTCAAACGAGATACTAAAAAATATAATCAAAGAAATGATAATGAGGTAATTTTATATACTGACTAAATCCAGTTATACACATCGCCCGACGCGCCTATTGCAGCACACAGGGTAAGACCCCCTTGTCAACATGCTGAAGGATAATTAAAAATATGTGAATTACATGTTATAGTTTTTCTGAATACAGAAGAGTCCGTATGTAGCGAGACTGAATAATACATAAAAACTGCTTGACTATAGCCGGGGTTCTCTATAAATAAAAAACAGATCTGTACTTCCATACTACAGTAATGTATGAATAGTCCGAACACCTGACTTTTGTTATCCGAACCATAAAGGAAATAAAATTAAAACAGTTCAAAATAATTTTCAATAGTATATTTTTAATTTAATAGGCCTTGAATTTGCGCATAGTTTGAATATGCAATAAAAAAGTACGGAATTCCATTTTAAAAAAAGTAAGTTTGGTTTGCCACTATAATTTGATACACCCTGTATCAATTGATATTATCTTAAAATAAACTAGACGTTGATATCTACAACGTTTGTATTAAATACAAAGTTCAATCAGTAACCCTGTACAGACATATCTATAAACCGAACGTGTCCGACTTATAGATATCATTGATTGTGAATTCTGTAATCCGGAAGTTTTGGTAAACCGAACAGGCTCTGCAAACTTTCTGTTAGAATTACCCATACATTACTGTATTATTAAATTCGAAATTAAATGGTTTACTAATATTTAGAGAAAGGGTTTATTGATACATAAATGCAATAGCAAAGCAAGTCATAAATCCTCTTAATCTTGTATCTTAAGAATATAACCAGATCTTTTAGTGTACACCCATCTAGTGCAGGAGTTGATATTGCTAATATAGCTTTCTGGAACACACAGAGTATTCCTGCAATATCTCACAGTTTGTTTACTATCTATCTCACAAATTGTCCAGGAATATCTCGCGACTGTATGACTAAAAGGTTGCCACTTTCGGTAATTTATCAACATCATTTCTTTGATTGATTGAACATTATCCACATCGACATCTTTAGATTCAATTTTGTGTCATCATCACTTTCATCCATATTGGTGACTCAAAAATACGAAAAACTAAAAAGCAAAGTGGTTTTAGAAATTCCAAATTGCGGCAATGCCATTTGACAAAAAATAGTTAAATGAGAGATTCATCTGCAAAGAACCTATCTGTTGTTACTGACGATGATTTCATTTCATTTCATCATTTATTAATAACTTAGTGAAATCCCAGTGAAATTATTTATTTGCTTCTTATTAGATTGTAATAGCATTTTAAAATTTTATTGGAACTATTTGATTGTTTTTTAAGCATTCATTTATCGACAGTTCATCAACTGAATTCATCATGTCTTCTCTTTCATAAAACTGTATGTTTTAAACAGTTTTCATTAGTTTCCGTAATAACTGCTAAGCTCGATGAATGGAGTGCATGGCATCTAAAAGGGGCATTGAAAAATCTCTTCCGCTGTCTAATGTTTCCAACATCAGCATTATTTGTCTATATTGGGGTTTGAAGGAGTCAGGGTTTAAAATCCTTAATCTGCTGGTTGAAGTTTGGATTCGAACTGGTAGTCGGTAGCGAATATATTGCGATTAAATAGAGATTAAATTTTATTTATAGGTATTTCAACATGCCCGGGGCAATTATCAACTAAAATGTTCTATTGTTTTACTGCTAGTTTTTTATATTTAAAACTTTTAGGTTTGGCCGATCTTCCTATAATTTTTCCAAAGATCAAGCTAGACATTGTTAAACCACTTACCGCTAACATTTATCTGCACTGATGCAGACTTCCCAAGAGTTTTTGCCTAAAATGATTCCATTTCTTTTTAAAGCGATCAGTTGTACTAGATACTCGATACTAGAACATCGAATTTGTTGTCTTTCTGTTTAGTATTCATTTTACTGGTATTTTCGTGAAGAATGTGATAACTTAGTGGATGCCATTCCTGTCTCTTTCCAGTAAAGCATTGCAAAAGTCAACCTTTTGCAGTTTACATTACCCTTAATCAATTGATGTATACTGAATACATAAACTGTGGATTTAGGCAAACATCTTTCATGTTGTTTTGTATTTCTATAATTTTATAGTTCCATTTTAACGTTAAAGCTTCGCGTAATGGTTAGTGCAATTTAAATTTCTTACATGATCACTACGCAAATATAAATAAATACACAAAAAGAACATACAATCAGACAAATAATAGGGTCGATCTTACTTGGTTATAATACGAGGAATTTCCCGAACATTTTGCTATTACCGAAATACTTAACGTTACGGTATAACTATGTATTAAATCGGTTCAATTTACCCGGAAGTTATAAACGGATTTATTCCTTCCGGTAAAAGATTTAAACAATTAAATCTTACTGGAAGAAAAACGTATTTTTTTTAAACAATACTTATTTGACAGTAGTTCAGTGGTAATTTGATAAATCATGGTATAGATAATTATTACAAATAAAACATTGCTTAAACTTTGTATAGTTGACAATATCGATGAGCTGCAATTGTAAGCCCATTCCAGATATTGACCGAAATGAATTGAAAGTTGAAAATGTCTTTCTATAACCCATATTGTCCCAAGCATCGAAAAATAAAAAAAACTTAAAATTTTGTTCATATTGGTTTGGTTTATTTGGTCGGACTTGAGAATACACTCCATATGTCAAAAAAAAATTTAAATTAAAAACATGGAAAAAAATACTGGTGCGTTAACGAACCATTGGGAAGAAACATGAAATACAATTTTATTGCACATAACTTAAAACAAATAATATTAACAGAAATACATTATAGAAAGATTAAATCTTAAATAAAATAACTAAACATAATTTATTTTTTGAATAGAACTTTATTTGGTACAAAAAAGAGTATAATTTTGTATGGTGCGTTGACGCACCACTGGTAACTTTTTCATTTTGCTGCTGGCCCGGTTTCATTTTTGATGAAATTGCATAAAACATTTTGAATGTAAGTGGACGTTACATTTATTACAAATGTAAATCGTATGGCTATGGCAAATTCTACACCTCCTTCGTAATTTATTAGCATCGGTTATTATGAGATGACCTATATTATCATAACGGAGTACATCTAGAGAAGGAGCAAGATTTCTTTGAATTAAATATAATATTTTTTATACCGGCTCGGTT
The DNA here is from genome assembly GCA_024550625.1 of Dendroctonus valens. Lineage (NCBI taxonomy): Eukaryota > Metazoa > Arthropoda > Insecta > Coleoptera > Curculionidae > Dendroctonus > Dendroctonus valens. Next base: position 2,742,274 of record JAJTJO010000749.1, read on the forward strand.
CATTTACGTCCGAACACGTAGAACCGATGTCTGGCGTATAAGGCAGGGTCTACCTAAGCCTTACTGACGAGTCCAATAGGTAGACCCGGGACGAAACGCAGGGCTCATCACATAACACCATAATTAGTGACAATAAAATTGACTGAAAACCCAGGAATACATTGGAATGAATTAAATATAATATAAGATCAAGATAATGCTTTATTGACATCTGGCTAATTGAGGATTGTCTGCAATCCGCACTAATTTAGTCTTCCTGTTCCAAAGTTTGGCGGTTCTTGTTAAATTGACACAATGTTTTATGTGTATTCTGTCCCAAACAATGATTTTCTATAGTATTAGTGGTATTATTTAAAAATCACTGCATCGAAGCTATTTGGAAGTAACGTGACTGTTGAAAAAAGACCCAGAAATTACAGACTTTAACACAAAAGCTATTCATTTATTTAACGTTATTATTGAACTTTTGTTCCTGGTGATTTGAAAATATTTATTTTTGTGGAATCAGATATTATTGTTCTAGCACGGTTTTATAGAAGTTTTGAAAACATCTTTATTTTTTATTGTTATTAAATTAAACATTTACAATTAGTATTGCTTGACCTAAGTGTGAAAATGTAATTTTTCTATATAAAATTCCAATGGACTTATTGCGAGAGCAGTCGACAACATGACGTTTAAATGAAAAGGAATGAAAAGTAAGGTTAAACTGTTATTCAAAGCTCGTTCACACGGTGACGTTAATGTCGTGACGTGAGTTCCACAACCGTGTCATTGTCTGAAAGTCACAGTGTCGCAACGTTAGTGTCACATATCAAAATGGTTTGATACGCGCGAGTTCAAAAGTCCAAATGCCCACTGGCGGCTAAATTATAACTACACTTTACCTAGCAAAATTTGACCCTTATTTTGATTAGATGTCATTGTGATTGTTTTGTTTAGTCCTACTCAGCTTTTGCAAGCCTTTAAACAAATAGAAACATATTGAAAAGTGTGTAAGTATTGTTTTATGTTATAGACTTAAAAACAAAGGTTAAAAAATATGGGATGTCAGGAAGGTATTACCAATGTATTCGTGATTTTTACACTCACCAATGGCGAGTAATGTTTACGTTTCGCAGCGCCCCCATCGGTTGTTGAACTCGCGAATACGACAACGTGACACTGGCTACTGTTACGGCATTAGATGTCACGACATTTATTTGTGACACACGTCACCGTGTGAACGAGCTTTAACAATTAAATGGGAAAATAAATCAGTTTTGTTGTTAATTAGCCTCATTTGTAGAGCACGCATTAACTGTGAGTGTTAAAGTGTGTTATTTTCTAGCTGGTAAACTTGCAGTCAAATTATGAAGCAAATAAAACAAAAAAATGAGAAATTCATACAAATACAAGATCTACGCGATGGCGGTGAAAATATGAGCAAAATAATCTTTTGTTCGCCCTCACAATATTCACACAGAAATAAAAAATCTATCCGTAAATTGAACTGATAACTTCGAAAAATTGACAGAAACTGCGAACACTCGCCAAAAAATCAAATCAATAATTTTAATATTCTTCCATACTTCTGCGATTTATAGCAATTTTCGTCTCGCTCTGTGGAGAAGCAATGGACAAAGAAGGACAATTTTTGTGTCACTGCCAAAAACTACAATCCACTATCCAGCAAGACTCATTAATTATAATAGAAAAATAAAGTTTTGATAGTTTTCATTGGGCGAAGACCCCGCAGCAGACAATAGTTTTTTTGAAATAAGCAAGCTAGTTTCTTGTTAAACAAAACAAAATTATTTTTGCATTGCATTTAGTTCAAACAGAAAATATGTGTGATGCCAAAACTTGCAATTTTGTTATGCTCCTTAAATACAAAACTGGCCTCATTTCTTTTAGTAGTTGTTACTGAGCTTATTTAGAGAGAAAATAGAAAAAACACTAATTCGGAAAAATTACATCAGCCGTCCATTCTCGCACATATTTGTTCACAAACATATCGATGTTACATTGCATTTGTGGTTAGTTTTTTGTTATGCTTTTTAAAACTTCAAATGTCTAAAAATATCAAACATGCATAAATTCAAGTCCATTTTTCTTGCGGATGTTGTTTAATACAAGCAAATTGATTCTTCGGAGAAAGTGAAGTAGTTCTAGAAAGTGAAAGCTTCATTATGCTGAAGTCATACTGAATGCAGTACCCACAAACGACGATTAAGATCGTAATTCAGTTTGATAGAAGCAAGCTTCAGACATGAAAAACCATTGACGGTTTCACGCAGATTTACTTTCTTTCTCATTTTTTTCAAGAAACGCGTTTACCGGCTCTTTACCGCGAAAAGTCGCTTTAACATCAAGTTGCAAATCTTGTGAACAATTGTGTGAGCTTTTAGAGTTTTTTGCGTATATCTCAGTCTTTGGTGAGACATTGTTTGATGTTTTGTCCGTACTTCCTGCATACCCAAATTGAAATTTGGCGTTATTCCTCTGGCGGTGTTGTCTGGGGGTGTTAGGGAGAACAGAAGAAATAGTAAAAAATAATTCTTATCAAAAACTGAGATATTTGCAAAAAAGTAGATCAGAATGTTAACATTACGTAAATACCTGTTGCATCTTAAATATCAAAAGCTCAAGTAACCATAGAAAATAAACAGAAAAGCCACCATAAATACAGAAAGTAACAGGTTAGGGTGAGGCGTCGTAACGAATATCAATACCTCATATGAAACGTTACGTTAAACATTGTGGTGATTCGCGGTGAAACAAAATTCTTAGATGTGAATCTGTGGCTTTGAAAAGAATGGTTTTGAAATGTGGACAACTCAGAATAGGTGTTCGAAGTACCGCCCGTTTAACTCCGAGCATGTTTGTGCCTGTGTAATCACTTAATTGTGCACTCTTCGCATCATTCTGAGCTCACATTTTGAGCAGCTTCTCGTATTCCGTTAATTAATTCGTGCTCAATATGTACCGGTGTTTGGTAGACAAGAGATGTAATGTGCTCTTGGGTCCTGTGTATCGTACATACATGGTAGGAATGTAGCCCTTCCTCGGAAATTATCCGGTGCCTGGGAAGGTTTCAGTTGTTGCGCAATGAGTACTCTTGGAAGGCTCTGCTGCATTATCTCATATGCCTGTTCCTCTATGTCTGGAACCCGAATACTGTCCACTATGTTCCTGGAGCCAATCGACCAGTGTCTAGCTCTTTGTTGGCGTAAGTTCTTATAGTTTCTGCTTTGTTACTATGGTATTCGCCTATAACTAATAGGACATCCGCATATTCGATATTTGTGTACATTTTGTGAAAGAAGCTTCAAACTAAGTGCTGTCTACTAACTGTATGTAAAACTAACTAATTTTCATCAAAACATTGTAGAAGAGTACTCATAATAATTTGAAGTAAAGATCGTAATTTTTCTTTTTGAATGCTAAAGTATTTCAATGGGCTACTAATCAGACATGGGACCATTTTAAAATAAGATTTAATAACAAAGTTGAAATTCTGAAAAAATGTTTCAATATTTTTCTAGTACTCCAAGTGAGCCCCTATCAGAAACCCCTAAAAGGAATGACGCTAATTTAGAGTCACTCTGAATATAAGCGAAAAATCGCTATAGCCGGTTTCCTTAAAGGCATACAAGGCAAAACATGACTGAATTTATTCAGATGTCTTCATTTTCAGATTCAGTTAATGGTAAGTCCGTCCTGTTTGGTTAGTCGAAACTTTTTTAAAAATGTATAATCATCCAAATCATGGAAATGATTTGCACGATTGTTAATCCGCCTTCGAACACCAAATTTAATTATCTCCAATTCATCTATATCGTCGTCATCGTACCATAGTAAAATATTCATGAAGAACGCCATAATTTACCCGATTAGACATCCGCCGAACCACAATGAACCAAAACATGGATTCAAAAAAAAAATTTTTTGTTTTTGTAAGTTTACTTGGCAACCAACCTGCGACGCTTGCGTATAGGTCCCTTTTATGGCTAAGCAAAACGAAGCCACAACAGAAACGAGCATTCAGTCAATAAGGTCCTACGATTATGTTCGGTCATAAGTCAAGTCATTAAGACTTTACGTTACGAGAATAGTCGCTACGATAGGTAGTCAATCAATAAGATTCCATGTTCACGTTAAGTCTAGCTCGACACTAAGATTAGCTTGATTCTAAATTTATTGCATTATATGGGAAATAAAAGTCTCTCTCTTTCTCGGTGCCGTGCCTGTCTTCAGGCGTGAGCTATCGCTATGACAATCTGACGGAACCTTCCTCTATCCTCTGCTGCTCGGAACAGCTGATCCACTCCCAGACCAGTCCAAATTCTTATGTTTCGCAGCCATGATATCTTTTTGCGGCATATCCATCTTCTGCCCTCAATCTTTCCCTGGATGATCAGGCGGGGAATGTGATATTTGGTACCTCGCATTATATGTCCAAAGTAGCAGACCTTTCTTGTTTTTATAGGATTTAGGAGTTCCTGATCTTTGTCTAGCTGTCCGAGAACTTCCTCATTGCTGGTGTGTGTAGTCCAAGATATTTTCAAGATTCTCCGGTAACACCAGATTTCAAAGGTTTCTATTTTATTGATGGTGTCGATCTTAAGCGTCCATGTCTCACATCCGTACAGAAGAATGTTCCATATGTAACCTCGAAGTGTTCTTAGGCGCGTTTGTACTGAAAGGTTTCTGTTGGTAAGAGTGGTCTTCCCTGCGTGCCATTTCAATTCTTACTCTTACCTCTTCGTCACATGTTATTTCATTGTTCAGCCAGCCGCCCAAGTATCTGAAGTGTCTTACTTGCTCGATATTGTGATCGGAATTGGTTCTATGTTTGTTTCACCCACTGCCATCCACTTCGTTTTTTTCATGTTTATGTTAATACCCCATCTTTGTCCAGCCTCGTACACTCTATTCAGCAGCATCTGCAAGCCATCCATAGATTCTGCAACAACGGCGGTGTCATCTGCGTACCTTATGTTGTTTATAATTTCGCCTCCTATCTTTGCTCCCTCTGTCCTACCATCTACGGCCTCGTAAAATATGTTTTCGGAGTAGAGGTTGAATAAAATGGGCGACAAAACACACCCCTGTCTTACAACCGTGTCTTATTGCTATATCGTCAGTAACGCTGTCCTCCAACCTGACTGCAGCCGTCTGGTTGTAATACAGGTGTATCAAAAGACGCATCACATAATAGTCTACATTGCATGCCTTTAGACATTGGAATAGTTTTGTGTGTTCGACTCGATCAAACGCTTTTTCGAAGTCAATAAAGCACACATAAATGTTTTTTCGAAATTCACAACTCTTCTGCAATAATGTCCTCAATCAGAAAAGGGCTTCGCGTGTTCTCAGTCCGCTACGAAATCCAAATTGCTCCCGGCCAATGCCCCTATCACACACTGAATACACTACTGAGTATTATCCTTAAGAGTATCTTCAAAGTGTAGCTCATTAGGCTAATCAATCGAAAGTCATTACACCTGCTTACCTTGTTGTTTTTGGGCAAGGCAATGAAAATCGATTTCTGCCAGTCGTTAGGCAGTTTTCCGGTCTGGTAGATTTAGTTGAAGAATGCCGTTAGAACAGTTACACTTTCATCATCAAGCAGTTTTATCAACTCAGTAGGCATTCCATCGGGGCCGGGGGCTTTTCGGATTTAAGAATGCTTGGGTCGTACTCTGCCCTATAGTTAGCTAACAGACTCTCCAGCGGTTCGCGTGATTCACTGTCAAACAGTTGTTGAATATATTGTTGCCACTCTATACTTTGATCCTCGTTTGCTAGTAGTGCTTTTCCGTTATTGTTATACAGCATGGTTGTGTTTTTTCTTCTGTATATGCCAGAATGTTCTTTTAGCTTTTTATGTAAATTAAAGTCGTCGTGTATGGACTGAAGATGTTCGATTTCTTTACAGGATTCCTGAAGCCATATTTCCTGCGCTTCTTTAATTTTTTTCGTTATGATTGTTGTTCTTGAGTTTGCGTCTTTCCTCCATGAGATTCAATAGGTCTTGTGTCGTTCACTCCTTTTTTCGTTTCATTTCTTTCCTTTAGGTTTTAGTAACTGCTGTGTTCTATCATTTCTTAACGAGACTTTAATATCTCGTCAATTTTCTTCCACGCTTTTATTTTTAATGGATAGTGGATCGAGTGTGTGTACATTATCGTTTATTTCCCGTGTTAGTTCTTTTATGGTTTCAGGTTCCTTTGATTTGTGTTGTTGTATTCGTAAGGTCTTCGTTAGCTGTTTCCTCTTTTTAATCTTTATATTTAATGTTGAGCAGAATAGGCTTGTTAGTAGACTTGTTACAGTTACGGAAGCGTCGGTTGATTAAGATGAAGTCGATCTGATTTCTTACAATGTTATTCTGTGTGTGTGACCTACTCAGGTCCTTGTATACAGTCTTATGTATAGTATGAGTATGGGAGATTATACCAGGTGTTCGCAATAAAAAAATCTTCTTCCTGACAGAACTGAACCAGTCGCTTTCCTCTGTCGTTGCGTACGCCTAGGCCATACCCTCCAGTGACATCTGCTGTTATTTCTTCGCCCACTTTCGCAGTCCAGTCTCCCATAATTATAATTATTTTTCGTCGCCTCCAATATGTCTTTGATTTGTTGGTAAAATTATTCAGCCTCGTCATTGTCCTGGTCAGCAGTGGGGGCGTAAACCTGATTGATGTTCACGTTTACAGGTTTTGTCCCCCGTTGAATTAGCATTACTCTGTCAGGGGCACAAAATTTCGTACTGATCTGCTCAGAGACTTATTCAGTATTATAGCCACTCCGTTTCTATGGGATGCATCTCATGTTCCGGATGTGTAAATTATGTGGTTTCCTGAGTCAAAACTGGTTGCATCTGGCCATCTTGTTTCACATACTCCCAGTATTTGTATGTCTGTTCTTTGCATTTCCGACAGTAGACCTTTCAGTTTTCCCGCACTACAAAGTGTTCGGACATTCCATGTTCCTATTCTTAATCTATTCTTCGTTTTCCACCCGGGGATTCTTAGCATCCCTGTCCCATTGAAGGGACGCCGGGGACTTGGGGTCGTTTTTATTTCCGTACTTGTCATGATGATTATTCTTGGGAATAGAAGTTGTTGTGTAGTGGTTTCCCGTTGCCTTCTACACCGCTGTACATCCACCGTTTCTGTGATTATCATCGCGCCGTATGCTTTCAGAATACAACCAGTCCAATCATTGTGATTTCTGCTTGTATTTATTTCTGGTCAACCAGCTCCCATTAACCAGTGTCAGTTTTGGTCCCCCCGGTACCTCCCATATCTGGGAGGCATTCCCCTATCCGCCACCTGCGGAGGCGCCCGATGGGAGACTGACAACCCCACACGGGCATATTTTGCAGTACTAATCTAGATATACATTTCCTTACTTTTCCGATGCGCGTATTTAAGTGTTTTTATGACACTAACATACATAATGATTACCCAGAATATTTGACCATTAGGGTAGAAATATTTTATTGCCATCAGAGTTTTTTGGATTGAATAAAGTAAAGCAACTTGTGATAGAGCATACAGATAAAACCTGACTAACACTAACTAGATAAATGTTTGACATTTCTTCACTTCACTTCACTACTAGCGCAACAACTCGTGACATTTCGGATGTGTTTTTGGTTCTTTGTCGCGTCCTGCTTTTTTATGCCTAATTGATATTAGCTTCTAGAATCTGATATAATGTTTGCATGGGCTGCGATACAATCTTGCTTTTTTTAATTATTTCGTTTCTTTCCTACCACTTTAGATATTGTAGCCATGTTTCTTTTTTCAAGTCTCAATTGCATCGAACCTGAAGCAAGAAGCAATAATTATTTGCTTAAATTGAATGCATCTCGCATAAATAAACATGCCAACAAAACATATGATAATAATTTTATTCAAATCCTCATTAAGTTATTCATTATGACTATGAACAAATCGATTCTGGAATTATGTCAGACTTCGTTCACCAATAATTTAATATGTTTTAGTGACACACCACTAATCTTTAAAATAGCTGTGTTTACTTCATGGGGGTAATAAGTGCTACTTTTTCAGATTAGTGTTGAAGAAACCAATGACAAACCAACAGTTTAATGATAGATAACTTCCTGTGAAGATGCCTCTACCTAAGCGTGTTATTGAACCGGTTCACATTACGCGAGGAACCCTTCCTGAAGATTTACCACTTCCTTCTGAACTAGAAGGCGTTATAAATGGATCTTTAGCAAATACTGTTAGACAGCTATCTTCATTGTCCAGGTGAGTGGAAGACTTAATATATGAATTTTAAACAAACATTATGCTTTTGACTTTTCCTGAATTCTCAATGGCTCATGAAATCTCAGAATATGAGTAGTTGCTAAAGAGTGACTCAAATTTTTGCAACCACAGGACTTGATAATTTACTAATCCTCAATTGAACTGTAGTGGACTGACTAATAACCGACTTGCACCATCTCATACCGGCGGGGGGATCGAGATTCGATGAATCTCGAAAGTATTGGGAGAAAATACCGCGACATCTGAACGAAAATCAGTTTGTAGGGTCTTCACAATTAGTACCCCTGAAAGATTTGATAGAATTTTGCAAGCAACAAGTAACAAGTTTGGTGTTTACACATTGCTACTTGGTGCTTTTTAATTTTATGTGTTATTTATGTTAAAAACATGCCATTAATGTCTTCAAATTGCAACACGACAAATTTCACTGAGACAAAGAGAAAGAAAAATAAAAAGCAACGTTAAATGAAAGTTATTTAATGATTTAAATTTAATACTAAAAGTTAACACGTAAAAGAAAAAAAGAGAGGGTTCACATGAGCAGGTATTTCGGGCGGTCGTGCGCAAAGCCCGAAGGGTGGATTCGTTGAAGCGCCACTAGCTTTCGCAGCAAAGCTAGAACGCTCAGCGGTGGTATGCTGCCAAAATACCTACTCAGGCCCTTTGTTTGAAATTGTTCACGATAAAATTACCGTCTGCTAACCGTTTGGCAATCTAACCAATCTAATTACCTAATTTAATGGCTATGACAAAAGGGACATAACTTTAAGAGTCACTTGCCCGAATATTCAGTTTACGTCCGGTTCGTCGTCTCTAAAAATCGCCGACACCTCGTGCTGCCAAGGTCCGCTCCACCTGTTCTCAGTTTCCAAATTCATCCAGACTGTCCCTGGCCATCCAATCCCCAGTCGAGAACCAGGAGGCAGCTGATGAACTCTGGCAGAAGTCAGACAGGTGGAGAAATCTACAACAGATCACAAAATGGCGGCGATAGCTTTCCAGTTCAGGAACCAGGTGGTTGACTTTACTAGTCAAAGGCTGGTACTTGATAATAAATAAAATATTAAAAACCCTAACCTGACAAATTTGTTTAGTCAATACATTATAAAGAAATATCGGTTGAATATGAAAGAGCACTAATAACTACTTAATTTTACCGACGGATTAGCAGACAGGTGGACCGCTAATTAAAATCATAATTTAACCGTCACAAAATGAAGAATGCGATGATATTATGTTCACTTATGGATACTGCACCTGTAGCACCAGCGCCTCAGTATGAGAATACGCTGTCTTCCAGACAAGCAAACGTTCAGTAGAAGCTTTACAACTACCCGATTGACAGATAAGTTTTCTAAATCGACCTGTAAGAGAAGTTGTGCGCATAAATAATGCTGCAGAAGCTTGACATCGTTGAAAATAATCCTTTCTGACAAAGGCAGACGACTCTACACGATACATTGTCAGAAAATCGACTGCACTCTTATCATTACCAACCAGGAACTCCCAACGGAACTTCTAAAAGAGTTTGTCTTTGAGACTGGTACAACAATCATATGGATACTTTTTCAAGAACTCTTTCCTGTGACGAAACTACATTTACAAGAAACGGAAGCAATTATTTATCCGCAAACTGAAACGTTTCAACTGAAATAATTAAGAATGAAGGTATTGAATCACATTTTCGTGATGAAAATTTGAATTGTCAGAGATACCGACCGTTTTGGGCAAACAATTTATCTTTACTACTTCAATGCATTTCTCTTGACACCAAAAGGCTGATGTTGTTTATGCTCCTATGATGGTGCTCAGGCTCATATTGGAAGAAAACTAACCAATTCGTTGGATATGGCTTGGATACCACGATCGCCAGATCTAAATATTCGTTCGATTTTTTATGGGGATCATCTGAAAACAATTACTTTTGCAATGGGAAAGCCTTCCCGAATACCTCGCGGACACCCTGTATATAATGTAAAATTTCAAATATACGGATTCTGTTTAAGCATAATTCATAATTCACACTGCACATCAATGCTTGCGTAAAAGTTCTATAATATATTTTCATTTTAGACATGCTGAAGATCTATTTGGTGAACTAGCTCGTGATGCTCAACAACTGAATGATCGGTCGAATTCTCTGCAAGCTAGAATTGACCGATTGGCAGTAAAAGTTACTCAACTTGACAGCACAGTAGAAGAAGTCAGTTTGCAGGATATTCATATGAGAAAAGCTTTTAAGAGTTCCACCATTTTTGACCAGCAGGTAAACACATAATTTAGGCTGAGGTCTACAACACAAGTATATACTCAGAGCAAGCTTAACTCGGAATATAATTAGTGATTTGGGTCCTACAATCACGCAATAACTTTATTTCTGGTAAATCTGCGGAATACCTTATACCGACAAACTTGAGGAGATATACTTGGAATAAGGCAGTTCTTGCATGCTATTGGTCAATTTGGCTGTTAACATAACCTAGCATTAATGTTGATTTTTGTATGCTATTAGGCAAAGTGTGTTTTGTACATGATAATATTGGTAATTCCTATTATTACTTCAATAACTATCAAAATTAAATAATATGGAGGTCGTGGACGTGAATGTATTCGATGCTGATGACGGCATGGGGAATTATTATTACGTCGGCCGATAATTTCTTTGTCTTATCTATCTATCTATATATCTATCTCTATCTTTCTTCTACCTGACTACTAACACCTCAATCTCATTTTATGTTTTGATATTGCATATTTTTTTGTTCATTTTGTTACTAAAGTAAAAAAATCTGCGATAAAAACGTACAATGTGTACGCTCAAAGCGTAAACAAGATCTTATCTTTGTTGCTCAAAGTGGCGTTCCCGCTTTCATAATTGTCAATACTGCCACACTGCCAGGCGCTAAATAAACTATACACGCGGCCAATTGAACCAATTCCGGGTATAATTATACCTAGACGAACAAGAGATTGTAGAACTCACTCAGAAATCTACTCCAGATATCTGCGGGTATAAGTTATACCAGGAATTACTATACCGTTCTTTTTACTTGCATTGTAGAATCCGGCCTTAGTATTTTGTTACTACAGTTATTGATTTATTATTATAGATATTCTCACGTGCTACAATGCCTACTGCTATGCAAGAAACATATAATTCGTGTGACCGACCACCGCCGCTGGACAAACTCAATCGCTACAGAGACGATGGTAAAGACGGCCTCAAATTTTACACTGATCCTAACTACTTTTTTGAGTTATGGAGAGCGGAAATGCTAAATGACACTGAGAAGGCTATTCACGATAAAGGAAGAAATAAGTGCGTTAATTCAAAATATAAAGTAGTTCTAGCTTATTTTTTGTCATTGCTTTATTATAGAGGGCATAGAACTGCTCGAGGATCAGCTGACGGTGGTCAAGGAGGAAGAGGACACAAAAAGAGAGTAAGGCAACCCCACAATACTAGGGAAAAACACAAACAAATTGCAACTGAGCATGGGGAATACATTATGCCACAGAACACTATTTATAGGTAAGGAAGATTATTTTTGCTCAACACTTTAAATTATATTGCGAGGCAAATGTTAATTTCAATTGCACATTCTTAATTCTATTAATTAATTAATTCTATAATTATCGTATCTTCTCTTTGCAAGTTCTGATAAGTCTGGCTAGTTGGAAACACATTATTAGGTGCATCTATAAACAGATTTTAGAGGATTGTGGGGAGTCTTCATCATGCATCTATAAATGGAACATTTGTTTTGTTCAAAAAATATATTTCTATAAAAAAATACCTTAAATTTTCTCTAATCATTAATTAAATTGCCCTAGTTGCAACTTATTAATATATAACACATTATAGTTTCTATATTTTGGTCATATGTCTGCGCGATTGTACACTTGTCATTTGCGGTTTTGATCGTGATTATTGTCAAAAGCTAGAACAGTTTGGAAACCACGGAGTCATTGCCATGTGATGCACAGAAAACAAATCATAGCATATCACAAAGCGATTCGCGCGTTAAATTAATGTGTCAACTATTAATATAAAGCGTTAAAAAAATCATCATCATCATCAATCAGCCCCACTGCGTCTACTGCTGGACATAGGCCTCCCGTAGTGTAATCCATCGCTCGCGATTTTGTGCTGCGCTCATCCAATTCGATTCTATTCTTCTGATGTCATCCTGTCATCTCGTCGGTGGGAGTCCCCTACTTCGAGTTTTTCTGAGCTTGCCAAACGCTGCCCATGTCAGACCTATTCTGCGAGCCATTTCACTTGTTTGGTTGTCTCTCCCTATGCGAATCTCATGACCTAAATATTTATACGAGACTACCTGTTCTATGGTATTTTCTGCCACGGCTATATCCTCGCTGACAACCAAATTCGTCATAAATTGGGTTTTGTTGGTATTAATCTTTAGTCCAACTGATCTTGAAGCATTGTCCAGTTTTTTCAATAAATCCTTAGCTTCATCGATACGGTCAGTTATCAAAGCAATGTCATCAGCGAATCGTGGATGGTTCAATTTCTCTCCGTCGATATTTATGCCCGTGTCTCCAAACTCAATTTTCTTAAATGTATGTTCGAGCAGTGTAGTAAAAAGTTTAGGGGATATGACGTCTCCCTGCCTTACACCCCTTTCTAGCTTTTCTATATACGGTTTTAATTATGTTTGTGTATCTGTAGTCGACACGACAATCCGCCAGGGCATATAGCATTTTTTGCTGATTGATCATATCGAATGCCTTTTCGTAGTCAACGAAGACCAGAACCAGTGACTTGTTGTACTCATGCACTTTTCAACAAGAGTTTTTACAACCTGGAGGTGATCATTTTTACCGTATTTGGCTCGGAAGCCTGCCTGTTCACATGGCTGGTATAAATCTAGTTGGTTGGTAATTCGCTTGAAATTTGTATATATGTGAAAGCAGGCTGATTGGGCGATAGTTCTTTAGATTTGTTATATCTCCTTTTTTGTGGAAAATTATTAGTACAGCTCGATCTCACTGAGAGGGGGGAGGCTCGTTTTTTGAGCACGTGTTGAAAAGCTGGCAGATCGCCTGATATATGGAAGTCCCTCCTTGTTTTACCGCTTCTATTTCGACCTCATCGTCACCTGCGGCTTTGTTGTTTTTCATTTCTCGCAGGGCTGCTCTAAATTCATGTAGTGTTATGTCGGGTATATCCTCCGAGCCTTGGTTTTCAATTATTGGAACAGGAATTATTTTCCGCGTGTTGTTGGATCGCTGTAAAGCGTCTGAAAAAAGGATCTAACAATGCCCAGTATTTCAGCTTTGTTTGATGACACTTGACCCTTTTGGTTCCTTAACTTGGTTATGTTCTTCCGTCCTTCCGAATATATCCTTTTTAGTGCCTTTGTCCCTCCATTTTCATCTATAACTCTTGTTACTTCTCTCGTGTTATGCTCTTACATCCCTTCTTACCGCTTTGGATATTTCTCTGCTTAATTCCCTCAGTCGGTCCACATTTACATAGTGTTTATCTGGTAGTTCTCTCCTTTCTCTCATCAGTCTCTTTGTATGTTCGCTAAGTTTGTTCTTTTTTGAGTCCCTTGTCTGATGTTTATCTTTCAGGGCTTTACAACATCTGTAATTTGAGTGCTCAATAATCCCACACTCTGTTCTTCTATATTTTTCACTTCATTAATTTTTGTCTATTTATTGCTGGTTTTGATCTAGGTTTCTTAAGGGTTTCCACCTATTTCCTTCCATTTTTATCATTTTGGACCTCTCTCCTTTCACGTTTATTTCCATTCGTGCTCGCACCATTCTATGGTCACTACCCGTTGTGAATCTGTTCAGGACTGTTACATCGTGGACAATATTTCTTTTGTTAGTTATTATGAAATCGATCTCATTTTTGGTATAATCATTAGGGCTAGCCCAAGTCCATTTTCGTTGGGGGCGTTTATCAAAAAACCTGTTCATTCCGAACATATTATGTTGCATTAGAAATTCCAGCGGTATTTGACCCCTTTCATTTCTATCTCCATAGCCGTAATTTCCCAGCGCCGATTCTGCATTGTCCTGTTTGTGTCCTATCTTGGCATTTAAATCTCAAATCAGCATTACGTATTGGGTAGGCATTTGTTGAAATGCGATCTTTATGTCGTCGCAGAGATTCTCAATTTCTTCCTCGGAATCTGAAGTTGTCGGTGCCTAGACTTGAATAATCTTTAAATCATTTCTCGTGTTAAGTCTGTATATGAGGTACATCACTCTTGTGCTGATACAATGGATCTCTGTAACATTCTGGACCTGTTTTTTGTTTATTAGAAAAGACACTCCTCCTTCGTTCGCATTTTCTGCTCCTGTGTAGTGGAATACATGTCCTGAGGGTAGAGTGAGTTGTTCGCTATCCTTTCTTTTAAGTTCACTTATTCCCAGTATGTCCCACTTTACGTGGGTCAATTCTTCTTCATGTTAGTTGAGTTTCTCGGGTGGTGAGAGTGTTCTAGTGTTCAGAGTGCCTATCATAAGTCGTTTTCGGTGGTAGCCTAGTTGGACCCGGTGATTCTTAGCACCCTCTGCTTGCTGTCTTTTCTGTCCGCTACCTTGGTCAGGGATCAGCAAGCCGCCGGGGACTGAGGGCCGCGGGTTTCTTTGTCTCATCATACGGGTGTATTAGCCTAATACCTATCACTCTAGCTCCTATCACGCTGGCCTGTGCGGGTTGATAGGGGAGACTTTTGGAGTAACATTTCCTTAATTCCAGTTTTAACAGTTATACCGCTGTGGTTCGGTCGCCAGAGCCTAGTCAGTTGTCTAGCAGGGTGTACCGCGTGCAGGGGAGCTTGGCATTTGGGCTGCATGTCTCGTTTTGTTTTCGCCCCTTACATCCCAGTAGTTTAAATTAGTTCAGTTTGAAACTATTTGAAAAAAGTTCAAGTTTCAAGTTCAAGATTATTGTAACGCTTATTTTGAGAAATAGGAAGCAAAATTTTAACAAGTACATTTTTTAAAATAAACTGCAACTAATACTGTTAATAATTAATTATTGTAATTAATAATAATTGCAATAATTCCTCTATTGTAATTGTTAACAGATCTATATATCTGCAAGCTTTATCATGATATATTAAATTTGAGAAGGAATTGACTGGAAGAAGTTAATCTGAGTGTTAAAGATGTTCACAGTTCTTGACTAATTCGAAACTGAGATCTAGTTTTGCGACGGAACTCTGCTGTTTAATTTTGCAAGAGAACTTTACTGTTTTGTGCTGTTAATGGCTACCACTTGAGAAAATTTTATAGTAATTTTTATTGCATATTGAATTTAATCTCTTCCAAAATATGCCTTTGTTTCTACTCGCCATTATGAATCGCTTATTTAATAGTAAAGTTCGGCAAATCCCTGCAATCGACAGTAAAGTAAACAGGAAAGTTTTGCAATGTCAGGTATTATGAACACTGTCAATTAGGCCTGGGTAACACTATGTCGTGTAACACTTTTGCGATGATGCCGCTGTGTGCCCATGTTAGAGGCGAGGTGTTGGGGCACACAGACGCACAGAGCGGCATCATCGCAAAAGTGCCACACGACACAGTGTTACCCAGGCCTACTGTCAATTCAATGTGAAAAACAAACATCTCTCATACTCACGTTGACCAGCGCGTACGGCATTTTCTAAATTGCCTAAAATACCGTAGTCAATTATAGAATACCCAAAGTAGTAGTTATTCTGCAAAATGCCTGAGAGTTGGTTAATTTGCAGAATGCCTAGCCTTCGCACATTGCGGGATTTGTACAATTTGCACAATACTGTACGAAGCAACAAATATGCTTCAAAGTAAACTTTTAAAGTGCTGTATTTTATTTCCTTGTAATAAATTTGCCACTACTATCTATACATATATCTAATCAATTATTTTTTCCGTAAATCTCCAATCTTTTAATAGCTACAAGAGTAACAGATGCATAGAAAACTTCTATTAGGCTTAAGATGTATTAAAAAAAATTTCTTGGAATATTTGCATTGCGTTTGAATATTTTAGTTCCAAAAATGGGAAAATATATAGTATTCCGTGGTGACAATTCTATATTAAAAAAGTATAGGACAATTTTATTATTTGGTTTATATTCGTAATATTATGTGATTAATTAAAATTGATTTTTGCGTAGAACCCCACAACAAGTAAGCAACCATTATCACCACGAAGTAGATGGTTTTTCTCCGGACCAAGAACAGTTAGTTCGCCGACCTAATTCCATTGAGATTCGACGATCGTATCAACGAGAACACGAAGTATCCGATGTGTTGAGCCCACCTTCTCTATATCAGAATAACAGCCGCGTTTTGAATTACGAGGATCATAACCCTTATCAACATGGAATGTACGGACAGGGGCCTCTGAGGTATGCACTTGTCCGTTATTTCAATTTTTTTAGTTTGTTAACGTAGAGCAACGCTCAACGCACTCAGTATTTACCTAAATAATCTTTGCTGATTGTATCTGAGTGTTATACAGAGTTTCTGTACCAGAGCCAACTATATCAATTGTATAAGGTGTTCTTCACTGCTTTTAACTATTTATTCATGGAGTCGATTTTTAATTCCGCAAATAATTTGATCATCAAAAATCTGGAAACTATTCAAATGAACCAAAATTGTCTTTAATCTTGTGGCGCAGATCTCCCCTCTCAATTCGCTTGAGTTGAGAGCGGAGGGTATTTCCGGAATTTCTCTGCCGGAATGGGAGTCGCGATCATGTTCCTGCATATCGGACAAATTGGTGGATGCGCAAAAATAAAACAAAAAACCCAGTCCAACGTCACGACACAGTTTAATTACGTGGTGGTTTGCCACGTGACGGGATGCCAGGTACTTATTACGGGTAGTACCCCCTGTATCAACGCGAGTTGTCCTTTTTAATACCCGAACAAATAAAAAGGGACAAACAAACAAAACAAGAAAAAAACTAAAATTAAGGTGAGTCTATGGCTCTGGTATCTGTGAAGCGCACAATTCGTTTAACGTGTCGCGGTTGTTAAAGAGTCTGGTCTCTGGGCGCGTACAGGATTTCCGCGGTGGGTTAAAAACCTTCACTCGGGATCTAGGAGCAGGGATGCTCCGGAAAAACGGAATTTTCTCCCGTACTCACTTAGTCACCAAAGCAAAGGAAAAATGGCCGCGCGGCGTGGCATCGGTATCCGTTCCAATTCTCACGGACTGCTTTGGTACGGGCTTCCTTCGGGACTGCCCGTACGGTCCCTTTTTTCTGACCGCAGCACCCTTGAACCCAGGAGCACTTGTCGTCCCCGCGCACAATTCGTTTGAGGGTGAATGCGAGGGATGTTTATGGTGGCCAAAAAAAATAAAATCGCCTGATTCGCCACGCGGGACGTTAATCTAAATGACAATTAAAACTATGAAAAATGTAACGTTTTGTTATTTTTAGTTCGGAATCACTCTATGCTGGCGGTACCCCGACGCGATCCAAATCTCGACCTAGTCAGCCACCACCAGCGCCACCTTCAAATCAAAGTACTCCCACGGCGGGAACGCCAACCAGATCACGGGGTCTCTCGTCAGCTCGAGATCAATTACCTCCACCACCGCCTCCACCTGAAGCCACGTCACCACCACCAAATGGATTGCCACCACATATGATGCAGGTATGGTGTAATTATTAAATATAAATGCACAGCACAAAATAGGTTTATTGTTAAAGTTTATGAAATGCAAATATCATGGACGCATGTTATATTGCTGTATTTTATTTTTCAGCAACGAATGTCTGAGAGCCCTCACCGTTCGTCTGTCTCAACGCCCGAGCCTCCTCTTATATCTCCACCAAGCAATCACATCCAAGACTTGCCGCCTCCGCCTCCCGTTCCTACTGAACAAGTTTTACCAACGAGGCAAACTTCGCCTCCTAAGCAAAATAACAACTCTATGAACCTTACTTCAGGCGTTGCCAGTCCTCATCTTTCAGTCGTTGCTGCACCTCCCCCACCACCACCGCCACCTATGCCGATGAATAGTGTGCAGGCTCCTCCTGGAGGTCTGATGATGAATGGCGAATTAATCAGGGCTTTGACAAGTCCCCCGAAACTGACACCCGTCAAAGATCGTGTTTTAGGGAAATTGGCACCTCCGTTAGCTGATCCAAGGAACGATTTATTGAAGGTAAGAACTACACTTATGTGTATAATATTTTGAGTAAACTATGGACTGTTTCAACTCAGCCAATGCCTAGAAGAACAATCAGATTCCTAGATTTAATTTTTTTTAAACTATTCTTTGTCTCAGATTCTGTGCACACACGGCGATACAAAATTACTGCGGCGTACTTGTAATAAAAAAATGCTAAATAATGTTGAGTATAGTTCTCGAATATATTAGCTCTTGGCAATGCAATTTTAGCTTTTGCTATTAAGCAATATTTTAAAATACAAAATAATTTGATTAGAAATTTGTATACTGTCTATGGCACGCGTTCTTGATTAGCGCACAGTCGCTTTTGACACCGGCTTATTTTTGCGGTCACTAGAGACAGATGGCCCGGAAAAATCAAAATGAAAAAACCTGCGCGTGACAAAATGGCCACTTGGCGTTACGTCGTTCAGTAAATAATGAAAAAAATACCGAAAAATATAAAAAAAAGTATCACTATATATATTATTATCACTCTATATATTTAACTCTTTGACTTTTATCTGCAAAATAACAGTTCTGAGAAAGTGACAGTGGCCCCAACTGATCAGCGTTTGTTGAACTCATATTGAAGGCAGTACTCATAAGCAAGGATTAAGACCGTTTTGAGTTTGATAGAAATTAGCACCAACGACAAGGATATAAAGCTTTCGCTTAGCTTTTTCTTGGTCTCGCACTTTCGTAGAAATTCTATACCATGAAATAGTTTGAAGAAGGTCTACAGCTCTACCGTTCCATCAACTTTTTTCACCAGAAAATATTTTTTAACATGACCGGAGATCCAAATATTCTTATAGACAGCAGAAACTATGTGAAATGTGAAGTTTCGATTGAAATTTTTGAAAAATGAAGAGTTTAGCAGTTCTGTGATAAAACTCATGTAATCAAAGTGGGCATTGAAATGCAGGTTCAATCGGTTAAACAAAAATATTGCGTTTAATGCTTATCTGAGAGTTAATAGTTTCCGAGATACAGAGTGTCTAAAGTGTAAATAAAATTTTCGTTTATTTTTAATAGATTCTTAACCAGTTTTACTATGACCATACAAATTTCTATTTGGGAGTTTTGTGTATCGACAAATCCAAATTTTCTATTACCTAGCTTATATATATCCTAGAGGGCGCTAGCTGCGATAGTCTGCAGCCATTTAAAACAACAACTTTTTTTGGTTTTAAAATATCTCTTTTTTGATGGCCATATTTGGTTGTAGGAAATAGCAGCTTCAGATAACCTTGTTGGGACGCTAAAAATATGATAATAGGTTCTGCTTTCAACAGATTTTGAACCTCCGCATGATATTGTTTTCTTTTGAGGCAACAGACCTTATCTCATCATCTTATACCCCAAAGACAATTTGATGCCCATATTACACCACGGTGAAGATAATAAACCTGAACTTTTTATTTTTGAAAGCCTTTTCATTTTTTAAGAATTGCAAGATATTCGCAAGTTTGAAAAAAATAAAATCGCTCTAAACATTTGTTTCTGTTTAAACTCAAGTTATGATAATGGAATTATTTTCAGGCTATCAGAGATGGAATAAAGTTGCGCAAGGTCGAAAAAAGTGAACAACGCCAAGAAGTGGACCGAGGCGTGAATGGGCTTCACGATGTCGCCAGTATTTTGGCCAGACGAGTTGCGGTCGAGTTCAGCGATTCTGAGTCAGGAAGTGATAGTGAATGTGACTCAGAGGGATGGGGTGAAAATGAAACTTCCGCGTGACATCTACGAAAACCAAGTGAAGTTAGCCAACAGGCTTATTGAACTGAAGAATCCTGATGTAAGTATGAATGTTGCATAAAGCATATTACCCAGTGTCTATATTTTACTTGAGCTGGAATTTCTGGCCACATATTCGTTAAGATGGCCAAAGTCATTCCTGTTTCGACAAAAACATATAACTGATAATTGATTTGTGAAAAGCCGGATTTTACAAAACGAATTAAATTATTCGTATAACTATGGATTATGATCTTGGACTGGAAATTTTCAGTGCGTCGTATTCATGTAGTATCCCTTATTCCTAACTATTCGCACTTTTAATTCGGTTCAAAATGAATAATTCTTTTCAATTATAAGCAACCTCCATTATTTACGAAGTCAGCTATTTTTCCCGTAATTAAAAACCGCATTTCTTGTTATTAAAAGCTCAATATGATTTGCGCAACTAAAATCCGCTCTAGATACAATTGATGTTATTTCGTCAAATTTGTTTTGGGTCCTTGGTTATTTATTATCTATTGCAGAGTGTCTATTTCTAGACTAGTCAGTTTGATTACTGGGTGTCCAGATTCAATTGTTTCGTTTTCAAAATTTAATCTAAAACAATTACGATATTTCTTAACTCAATCGGGATCTCTCTCCAGTTGTTGCTCGGTTTCAAGCGTCGTGACTATTCATGGTACAAGCCTTCGCCATGCTTCAATATCGTCTACGGTTCTCATTACTTCTGTTATTGACATATTTGTAAGGTTCTTGATTTGGTCTATGAATCTTACAGGAGATCTGCCTCTCGTTCTTTTGCCGTCCACCTTCCCCTGGATCACAATTTTCTCCATCTCATCCCATCTATCACATGACCGAAATAGTTGAGTATGCGCCTCTGGATTATTGGGAGGAGCCTTTCATGATCTCGAACATTTAGTTCCCTGCGTATGGAGATATTTGTTCTATGAGCTGTCCAAGGGATCCTCAACATCCTGCGGTAGCATATCATTTCAAACGCTTCTATTCTCTTGCTGCATGCGGCGTTTATCGTCCAAGATTCTGACCCATAGGTTGCGATGGAGAATATCAGCGCTTTGAAAAGTCTCATCTTGGTCATTTCTCGGAAATTGTGGTCTTTCCAGATTTTAACTATTCTGCCCAAAACTTCTTTTGCCATCCCAATTCTTCTCCTGATTTCTGGTTCAGAGCCTCCTTTGTTGGTTATTTTTGCGCCGAGATAAATGACCCAATAGATGAGTCGAAGTGGCATTGGGATTGTTTGAGGTCTGTCCACAATCAACAGACCGCATTTGGTCCTATTTAGTCGTAGGCCTGATTCCAAACTAACAGCTTCTACACGTTGAAGTATTTCAAACATTTCCTGTTCGTTTTGTGCCAGAACTATCGTGTCATCCGCATATCGTAGGTTTGACACTTTTTTCCGCCAATAGAGACTCCGCCCTCCCAGTTTTCTAGAGTCTTTCTAATAATCCATTCTCCGTATATGTTGAAGATAATTGGGGAAAGAATGCTGCCTTGTCTGACGCCTTTTCCGACGCTGAAGTCTATTGAGGGGTTTCCTTCTATTTGTACGTATGCTCTATTCTTGTCGTACAGGGCTTTTATGATATATATTAGATGTTTCGGGACCCCCATCTCACTCAGGATGCTCCATAGTCGTCCCCATTGTACGGTGTCAAAGGCTTTGGTGTAGTCAAGAAAAAAAAACACAGCCGGTACGTTGTACTCATATGCTTTTTCTATAATTTGTCGTAAATTCATAAGTTGATCTGGAGTTCCACGCCCCGGCACAAACCCTGCTTGTTCTGGGGGGATCTGAGGTAGAAGGCAGTTCTTTAATCGTTCCTGTATGATTTGCAAGAGAACTTTACTGGTATGGCTAATGAAAGCGATGGTTCTGTAGTTGCCACATTCATCTTTAGCTCCCTTTTTATGTATAGGGATGTAGACTGATTCTGTCCATCTTTCGGGCCATTTACCGTTTTCCCATACTTTTGTGTATATTTGATGTAGTAGATCTGTGCCTTTGTTGCCGCTGCTTTTCAACATTTCAGCGACGATATTGTCAGATCCAGGAGATTTGTGGTTGTTAAGCTTGCTCGGTTGTTAAGCTTACAATCTCCTTCGGATTTTAGTATAGGAGGTTCGCGTTACTGGATGTTTTCTAGATCATCGTCGCTCTGCGCATTCTCTTCTTCTGAGGCCAGCAGATTCTCGCAGTATTGCCGCCATCGATCTATGATTTCAGTTTTTGTTGTCAACCTAACTCCATGCGTGTCCTTGATTGGAAGGTAATGAGTTTTGAAGGTTTTTGACAAATGCTTTCAAAAACCTTCAATCGGGGTGGACATCTTTTAATCCTGTACAAATTTAAAAAAATACAGAACGAAAAAAAAAAAATAAAAATATACAGAACGATTCAGTCATAATGTGAAATCCATCCAAGATGCCAAAGTCAAATGATGACAGTGGACGTAAACATCCTTCTGACGAAAGTTAATTCTTTTGAAAACCCAGGATTTTATTTGGACATTATTCTAATAGTTCGTGCTTCAAAAATTGTTAACGCAACTTCCTACTCTGTGTTGCGTCTAATACGAAGGCTGATTCAAAATGTTTTAAGTCAACAATTTTTAGATTTATTGGAAATTATTGATGCAAAATATGTATGGTCTTTGATTTTCGGATGTCAATCTGTTTTTTTTTTGATAAAAAGCGATTATGCTTTGTTAGCAGACTAAACCCTCCAAGCTGTGTTCAGGAAGAAATTTAAATATTTGTTTTCCATGTAATCATGCAAGTTAGCCATTACCTTGAATTTGAGAAACGAGACATTCGATGTGTTTTGGTGCGAGAAAACATCGATGAGAGATGAGAAAACAAGATGGGCTTTGGTTCGAAGTTATTCCGATATTTCTCCAAACCAAAGACAAAGCTAATCACAAATTGGGAAGGAGATAAATTTGTATTTACAGAACGTAAAATCCTTAAATTAATATTACGTCTTAGCGCTTCGATCTATAACACATAATTCTAGGATTCTAGAAAAAATGGATATAAAACGTAAATTGTGATTAACTTAAAGCAACGAACCACTACAGTGCGTAGCAAAGCCGCAATAGAATTATAGTGTTACATTATTTTAAAGCTTTTTAAAACGGGAAATGAATGGAATATGCAGGTGATCCTGGTTTCAAATTATGTATATTTTTATTCTGAAATAATGGAAAACATAACCAAATATAAGGGTTACTTACATTAACTCGTTTATCATGCGATAACAAACAGGGTGTTCTGTTTTAGAATCTGAGCTTGATTGATGTAACTTATTTTTGGACAATCCTGTATTTCGATTAAGATTTAAAAAAATTAAATCGACGACTGCGAGGGAATTAAAAGAAAAGTTTTCCCTATCTTTTTTTCATTATTTACTTATTAGTTTATCCCTTATTTTAATCACAAGTAGCAAGACAATAATTTTTTGTTCGGAAAGCATATTTTAATGTTTGTAAAAGCATGTCTGTTCGATTAAAGTACGAATTCGCCCAACTATGGTTTATTAAGGAAAATAAGTAATTGTGCCTTATGTGTGTGTTTTATTACAAATGGAATTAAGTCCCAGTGGTGCCGACGCTCTTAGCACACTTATATCGGTATTCTTTGGGTTGTCTAAAGTACCGCATTCTTTGGGTTGTCTAAATTTTATGGAGAGCCGTGCTTTTGCTTTAGTTGTGCATAAGGTCATAATAAATACTTATCCAGAGTTATACAACTGAACCATTGTAATTAGTCAGAAATCAAAAACAGTAGAAATTCAAATTGTCATAATTGCAAATACTTTTTTTTGTTTGCAGATTGATGTAGTGAATTTATTTCGGTACCCTCAAAAGTCTAATGTTTAAATAAGTTACTGCAAATCGGATGAAATACTTGCATATGTAAAAGACGCTTTAATGTTAAGTAGTATAATTCCAAATAGTGTATGCCAAATCTACAGTATTAAATTTCTCATAATAATGGTAACAGCTTTTTTTAAATAATTTATTGTACATAATGTATGACTATTCCTTATTTAAGCTTTTTGTACAGCCTGATATTTTAATTTAGATGTGTGGGGAACACTGTTTTTGTTCTAAGCATTGCAGATTTATCTTGTATAGACCATTAAGTAACGTGTACTATTGCAAAATAATCTTTTAATAGTTTGATTGTGTAATTTTATTAAATACATGTAATGGTAATAAAGTAATGTAATAAAAGTAAAATTATGGTACAATGTGTTGAACTTACTTTCATGAATTTCATCAGCTTATTTACATTAATTGCCCAAAAGGTAGATTCTCCAGTAGAATTAAGTCAAATATCTAAAGGATTCACCTAAACTCTCATACCTCCATTTTTACATTTTGAAGTAAAATTAAGAACTATCTTTTTGGAACGTTGCACTCCTTACCCTAAATTTAATGCACTAACCACTAAAGTTGTTCAATATTACTGAAATTTTTAAAATGTAGAGTTAAAATAGAAACCTGAAAGACGTTAATGTCAAAATTTGACATAAAGTATTTTTTTAATGGAACACCCTTTATATTTCTAGACAGATCGATATGATTTTTGTTCCTGATTTCAGAAATTGCTTATACTTCTTTAAGCGGTTTAAAAATTATAATTAGCAACAAGTCATCAAAGTAGTGTTGAAATCTCCGTCATGAATCTGAAATGAATCCGTCATGAATCTGAAATCTCCGTCATACAGTGTGTCGCACTTAAGAAGAAAACTCCCCTGTATTTTATGTATTTTCAGAAGCAGGGTTTTCAGTTTCGGTACAGCGGTAGAATGTTATGAGCTTAATTGTTTAGGGTACCCATTTCTACCTTCAGATAAAAACCCAGCCCACTACGACTTTGCGAATAGGGGCAATTCGCTATATTTTGCGATGCGTTAGAGATATCGGAAAAAGTTGTTCAGAATGTTATTTTAACGGTAAATACCGAGTTTCAAGTCAAATTTTGGCATTTTTTTAAATTTTTAAGTTTGAATTTTTGTATCATAATTCACTAGAGCAGCGTTACTCAAAGTGTACTCCGCGCCTACGGTAGGGCTCCGCCGACAATAAAATTAAAACATGTATTAAAGAGGAATTTATAAGAATAAAGATAGTTAAGATTTGTTAATTTTGCGGGTACATAATAAAACAGGGTGATTTACGTAGCCCGTTCGTTAGAAAAAATTGTATTTGCCGAAATCTTATTAATATGAAATTTGGTAGGCAACCATAATCGGCTGCTGCAAGTCTAAATATAGTATTTCCAAAATGACGGCACTTCCGGAAATCGACGCCATCTTGGGTTTTTTAAATGAAAGTTCCCATTTTGACTCGGCTTCAAATTGTGAGTTAAGAATATCCTTTTGACAACACTTATCTGTCACAGTTTTAGGCCCATGCCATTTT
Organism: Dendroctonus valens; assembly: GCA_024550625.1. Classification (NCBI taxonomy): domain Eukaryota; kingdom Metazoa; phylum Arthropoda; class Insecta; order Coleoptera; family Curculionidae; genus Dendroctonus; species Dendroctonus valens. The sequence continues at coordinate 2,767,933 of JAJTJO010000749.1, forward strand.
TTGCAAAAAGCAGGAAAGCAGAGGTTCATTAAGAAATTCATATTTCCTGAACGATTGCAAATAAATAAATCGACATTATTTAATTCAATTCCCAAAGGTTTGACAGACATTCTGCATCGATTCTGACACTTTTGTTATGTTTCATGCTTCTGCTGCGATTTTCCACAGTCGACAATAAAAAAAATGACCAAAACTTCACTTTTTTAAATGGCAACTACTATTTCTGACTCAAAAAATAAATGTAAAATTGAATTTTAAGTCCACTTTTATTAACATTGTGTACATTCCTCTCCAGTCTCCCTCTCTCAGATGTACTGGTACTGACCAGCATCGTAGGCGAGCCCTGTTATTTCAAATCACATGTTATTTTAAATATCGACAACAGGTACCGACTGTTCCATATTGATACCTGTTCCAAAATACCTGTGACAAGTATTTCGTGTCATCCCTATTATGTTGTCATGGATTAAAATTGTTTCACAATTACATTTTACGGAGAGACAAAGGGACGAATTACCATCACTGCACCTGTACATCGAGATTTCGATGTCTCAATGAAATCAAATCAAAATGTGTTAACTGAGTGGCTAATAAATCATCAGACCTTGGACAAAATGCTGGAGTTTCAACAATCAGAAGATGAATTTCTCAATCTTTATGAACGTACCAGATTGATAATGACCGATAGTCCACTATTCAAAAAGTTGGAAAAGGCAAAGATATAATTAGGAAATATAAATACTTGCACACCAATATCCTATTATTGAAACTGATTGAGTTGCAAGTTCGGTAAGCTTGATAAATTACTCTTAATAACCGCCCGCCATCCACTATTCAATAACCCTGGACATAAAAACGCAGCCGGCAATTTTCTAGCCGACTACGTTCGCGACAATGGCCTACTCGTTATGCCCACTTCATCCCCAACGCATTATCCAAACAGTGGAATGAACCCATCTTTCCTTGATTCCGGAATAGCCAAAGGACTCGCCAATCTCACGGAGATGGTGGTTATAGACGCCCTCAGCAGTGACCATTTGCCCATTTACCTCGACATTAGGGATTTAAAGCGAACACAAACTAAAGACTTTCGATATTCATACGAAAATTTCGATTTTCGCGAATATCGAAAAAGACTACAAGACCTGACGTGTATTCCGGGCCAGATTGATACTGTCGAAGCTCTAGAGCATGCGGTAAAAGGTTTGACCAGGAATATACAACGGACACAGCAAGCTTTGGCCAAAAAAGTTCCGAACAGACCGCGGCGCGACAATCTTCCTGAGGAAATTCTGGACCTTATTAAGGCGAAAAATCGAATCAGGAAGCGTTGGCAGCGATTCAGGCAATCTGCCGATCGCATAATGGCAGCAGAGCTTGCACGAGACATACAGCGCGAAATCTCCGCATACAGGAATTATACCTGGGCGGAGAAACTGCGAAATCTGACTCCCCGTGACAACTCCCTGTGGAAACTGTCGAGAGTCTGCGAAAAGGCTATGAGCAAGTCCCCGCTCTTGAAAAAGAGGGGCGGAGTTATATTACCACCAGTGACAAGTGCGAGCTGCTCGCCGTCTTTTTGGCAGAAGTACACAAGGTCCAACCAGCCCTTCAGAATAACGAAATTGAAAGACAGACCGCTGTTTTTGTAGAACGGAAGTATGCTATACCACCCTCGATTTTGCATTCCTATATAACAACCCCGTCGGAGATACAATCGTGTCTTCGGCGCCTCCCTAGCCAAAAAGCCCCCGGGCCAGACGGCATCCCTTATCTACTCCTCAAAAACTTACCGCGGAAAACTATTGTGCTAATAGTACAAATAGTCAACGCAGTCCTTAAATTGCAGCACTTCCCACAGGACTGGAAAAATGCTGTAATAATTCCTATCTTAAAGCCTGGCAAAATCCCAACTGATACCGCCTCTTATAGGCCAATCTCCCTCCTAAACTCCCTCTGCAAATTAACCGAGAAGGTTTTCCTATCGAGACTACAGGCACCAGCCGAGCTTCGAAGTTTAATCCCGGATGAGCAGTTTGGCTTTCGAGCAAGACACAACACAACGCTGCAGACTGCTAGGATCGCAACGGATGCCTATGCAGCATTTAATAAGCTTCAAAGTACGGTTATGCTGCTTCTCGACATGCAAAGGGCCTTTGACACAGTCTGGCACACAGGCCTGCTGTACAAGTTGTTTGCAGTGCATTCACTGCCACTCTACCTAGTTTCCCTGATAGCGTCCTACCTAAAAAACCGTTCCATCCAGGTGAAAGTGGAGAATTCCACTTCTGCCAAAAGACGCATCGCGGCAGGTGTACCACAAGGAACAGTGATTTCGCCGCTGCTGTATACATTGTACACAGCAGACATTCTAAAACTTCCCACTACAAAAATAGCCCTATACGCTGATGATACGGCTATCTACGCATCGTCTTTTATGCTCAGGCTGCGAAATCTCGCATTGCACATCACCTGAGTTTATTGACGCCGTATTTTGACAAATGGAAACTTAAAGTGAATCCCAGGAAGACGGAACTTATTATCTTTTCGCGCAAATTCACTAACAACAAAATCTTATCACCACTCGTGGTCCAAAATACTCCTATCAAACCAACAAAAGAGGTGAAATACCTGGGATTCAAACTAGACGCCCGACTCCATTTCAATAAGCATGTTGACTCTGCTGTACAAAAGACTGCCATGGCCCGAAGAAAGTTGTACTCTCTTCTGGCGCCAAATTCTTTCCTATTACCTCGAAATAAACTTCTGCTCTACACCTCCACTATAAGGCCCATACTGACCTACGGCTCCCCTGTCTGGCACTCTGTCTGTGATTCCACGAGACGACGTGTTCAAAGGACCCAAAATAGGTTCCTGAGAGGCGTCCTATCGGCTGACAGATACACCAGAATAACCGAAATGCACGAAGCTACAGGGATGGCCTATATAGCCGACTATATGGATACCATCGCTGAAAAATTTTATCATAGCGGAGTGCAAGGCTCAGTCCTCACGCGAAATATCACCCATGTAAGAGCAAACGATCGCCCAACCCATGGTCCCCTGTATAAGCGACTTCCCATATTTTATGAGGATTTTGTCCCTGACAGTACGTGACGACAAACAAACATTGCCTGCCAGTTGCAGACAGTCGTTTCTAGCAGGCTGGAAACGCACAAATCCAACATAACGTGACTTGACGGGTTCGTCCTGCCTCGTTCTGGCTGGTGTTGGCTGGTCCTTGCACCGGTCGGGACGGGGGCGGATGGATTTGGTCATCTAGTTGAAACTGCCGGCGGTTAACGCCACGGCTGACAGTATCAAATTTAAAGGTCGAAGCAAAAGGGGTTTTTGGCTTCCCTTCAGGAAGACCTTTTTTCCTTAATGAATGCCCCTCGAATAAAACCGAAACCGCCACTTCAAGACTATCTCCTGACGTTGTCGTGCGTATGGCTAGCTCGGGAATGTCCATGTTAGGGCACTGCCCAGGTAATGGACGACTTAGCGCGCCTATTTAGATCATGGGCAAAGAGCAACCAGCCGAACATCTGGCCAGACATGGGACATTTTACTGACTTATGTTTTTTTGTTTTAAACTTTGTTTGTGAATTTAGTAATGTGAATGTTTAATAAATTTTATCTATCTATCTATAGCACATAAACAGCACGATCTTCTTCAGGTTAAATTTCGTAAATCTAACATGGAGCTGAAACAATTTTAATCAATGACAACTTATAACCCAGCAAGGTGAACAATAGTAAAAATAGTTCTACCCTTGTAACACGATGAAAACCATGAAAATTAGATGTTAGACCATCAGATTGTAGTAATGATAGGATTCTGGAGGGTTCCTAATATATCATAAGGAACAATTAGCACCCTGAAGAAGGCGGTAATAAATCGCCGAAAGCTCGGTAAGCTGAAAACGTTTTCTTTCTTCACCACTGCCTAGACCGTATCCTCAAGAAATCTCCATATTTCATATATTAGAAACTAGCAGGATAAGAAATGCCGACAGCTTCAAATAGAAAGTGGAGACCAGAGACGAAACATTCCAGAAATAGTTTCACCAATCGATGTTCAACATATAAGTTTTTGGACAATTGTAATATATTTAATTTAATCCAAAAAAATTCCTGGGTTTCAGTCAATTTTATTGTCTATTATTCAAAATGTCACAAATACGTTTCGGTGTCTTTCTCTTTTTTTGAGTTTGTCTTAAATAAACATTTACAGTTATCATTAATTTATATAAAAAAAAATATATTAAAATTCACATATTAAAATACAAATCACACACATATTAAAAAGTACATTAAAAACAATGGTTTTCAGGTGATGAGTCAGGACAATCATGTATGGGAAAAGACTAGAATCTATTGTTTAGAGATTTAAATTTAACTTACGTCTATAGTTGTTTCTACCTTTACATTTGACTGGCTATTGAATTCCATATTTTATTCGATATCGAGCGAGTGAACAAAAAAAAACTGTTTATATTTCGCTTTTTCTTAGCATTGTAAGAATATCAATTGCTCTGCACTTCTTCAATGTCAGGTGTTTATATTTCATTTACTTGGTCCAATCAGTGTATGCATGCGCTTATTTAGGATGGATTTTTTAAAAGATACGTGGATCACTGCATAATGTGCCTGCCAAACCAAAAAGTTCAATACGCACTAGATAAGTTTAATGCATTCCATGAGACCATCAAATTCACCATTGAGGAAGACAAAAACAAATCATTAAACTTGTTGGATATGACGGTTATATATGACGGTAATGGGGAAATAAAAACAAACTGGTACACAAAGGATGTATGGTCTGGTAGATACTTGAATTATATTGAATATAAAAAAGAATCTTGAAAAAATAAAAAGGATACTAACAATGAACAACTATCCCAAAGCATTCTTCGAACCTATTATAAAACGAAGAATTAATAAAATCTACAATTCAAATAAATGGAACAACATAAATAATTGTTGTGTATATTTTCCTGACTGTACTTCAATTTATTTCAAAATTTCCTGGGTTTCAGTCAATTTTATTGTTTATTATTTAAAATGTTACAAATACCTTTCGGTGTCTTTCTCCACCATCATCAGTTTGTCTACAATATACATTTTACATTTATTATCAATTTAATTAAAAATAAAAAAAACACATTCAAAAAATTAACCTATTAAAATTCAACAACACACACTAATTAAATAAGCGCATGCATACACTGATTGGACCAAGTAAATGAAATATAAACACCTGACATTGAAGAAGTGCAGAGCAATGGATATTACTAGAATGCAAAGAAAAAGCGAAATACAAACAGTTTTTTTATTCTCTCGCTCGATATCGAACAAAATATGGAATTCAATAGCCAGTCAAATGTGAAGGTAGAAACAACTATACGAGTAAGTTAAATTTAAATCTCTAAACAATAGATTCTAGTATTTTCCCAGACATGATTGTCCTGACTCATCACCTGAAAACCATTGTTTTAATGTACTTTTTAATATGTGTGTGATTTGTATTTTAATATGTGAATTTTAATGAAAATTTTTTTATATAAAATAATGGTAACTGTAAATGTATATTTTAGACAAACTAATGATGGTGGAGAAAGACACCGAAACGTATTTGTGACATTTTGAATAATAAACAATAAAATTGACTGAAACCCAGGAATTTTTTTGGATTAAATTGAAATACAGTCAGGAAAATAGACACAACAATAATATATTTAATAATTGTAATAATCTGCATTTGGTTAATATATAAAGTTACAAAAAGTAAATTTATTTCAAAGAGAAATAAAGTGGAAAGCAATGACATAATTATTTAATTTATTTCAAATAATTACATATACACAACAATAATTATTTAATGTAAAGATAAGAATTTGTAAAACCACACCCAATTAGGGTATGCTTTTGGCTAAAGGTGGAGGAGTGATATACGCCTTATCATATACATGTGCATTTTAGCAAGGACGCAATTCAGCATCTGTATTATCCATTGTATTCTATGCGAAGCCGTATTGTTTTCCTTCTTATCGATAATGCAGATTAACGCCATTCTCATCCTGTATTCTCTCGAATAAAGACGTTTTTTTAAAAACAAGTTCTTTTGAGACCCCATTGAAACTATAATAGTAGTAGTAAACATCTTTATTACTAAGTAAAGGCTATCGACCTATCGGTCTTTCTGCCCTCTCTTAATAATATCTGTTCGAATCTAAGACTGTACTGCAGTGAGGATTTTAGTTTACACTTTAGATTTGCGCCTAACTGCATTTTATTGTGATTCAACAGTATGATTTTATGGATATTTTAATTGTATTTAAATAAATTTGTGTAAATAATATTTGCTGTTTTTTTAATAAATAATTCACTTCACTAAAGGTTTCAGTGTGAATTAATGATCGTGATCGATTACTATGCCCAATTTTCCAAAAGTAACCATAACATTACCTTTATTTTTTGTTTGACAAATGTGTTTTGTTTTAGTTTTGAGTTGTTTTATGTATTGTTTGAAAAAGTCGGGACAATTGCTCTTACTATAATCCAATAAAAATCTTTCGGACAAAATCGAAATATTATTTATTGATGTAACAAACGCTACACGGAAATATTATAATAGTATACGTTACAACAAAGTTTCACTATAGGTTAATTTGCCTATACAAAGTTGTACAACTAACTATTTTCGAGAAAATACTATAAATATTTTTAAACTCTTACCTTTATTGCGTTGAACTATATTAAAAACTAGCAGGATATGACATGGCATACAAGAAATGCATGCCAGTTTAGAATTTTCAATTGGGCAGTGTCAACGACATAAAACTGTTGAAAAGAAAATGTGTAAATTCTGCTGCTATTCAAAACAAACTTATTCTAGTTAAAGCATTTGTCATTCGACTACTAAAAAGGAAACAATGGCTTGTTCAAACCAAAAGAAAAGATATTTTCGTCTCCGAAAGGCCCTGTCTCGGCTGTGCTCAATTCCTCGTCTTCATCAGTAACATCTAAAAACGTTTTGAATTAACACTGGAGATGACACTTATGTTTGCACCACTACTTTAGTTGATTTACGTTTATATCATAACCGAGATTGAAATTAACAGCACGTCATGATTTGAAGTTGTTTTCAGAACATGTTAGATAAGTCGAATAAAATGCTTTAGATTTCTTTTTACCTTCATAGAATTTGAAAACAGATGCCGAATTGTTGAAATTATCTTCTGTATTATTGAAATCGTCCTTTGATAAATTGGACATCACTTCTTCTGTTTGCTGAAATTGTAAAGAACACAAAATATATAGGCTTCAATATATGATGTTAAAAATTAATTGCGTGAAAGTTTATATTTCTAGTAAAACTTTAAATTTATTTTTAACATACTTGATCGATATATAGGATCCATATATCAATGTATAGCTCCACTTGTTCTATTAAAATAATACTGAGAAGTCTACTAAGTCCACAAATTATATATATCGAGCCAAAAAACGATTATTTTATATACCTTAAAGTCTGCTGTATTGTTGACGTCTGCTTTTCTGTCAAAGAAAGCTTGGAACGGATTTTGAAACATCGTTTGAGAAAACATCCCGCTGCTCTCTATGGGTTTTTGGTTCATGGATTCCAGATTAAATCTAACCGACTTATTGGACTCCGCAATATTCCTACTTGCAGATTCATCATTCTGATTTTTCACTTCCGTAGCTATTAGAAGTGACTTTTGGTTTATCGCAAGCGGTGGCATAGATTGATCGCTTACAACTGGGAAACTCGTCTAAAATGAATAGCGCGCTGAAGTATAGAAAATATGTCTTAAGTTCAAATAGAATTTAATACTCTTAACCGCATGACTTTAGAAATTGTTGATGATACTGAATGTATGTATGTGAGTTTCACGCAGTTTTCCACTCACTTAGAATTATGAAAAAGCTATCGGCATTTGAAACTCAATTCAAATTAATATACTCGAAGCAATAATTACGGATCATTAAAATCGAAAATAGTATATAACCATAACGAAAACTTACTGTGTCATCGGCCAATCGGCTCTGTTGGGACGATTCTTCCAAATCGGACTGTTGAGACAACTGAGGCATCTCAGAGTCTTCGGTTTGCTGAGAAAGTTGATCTTGGGAGCCAGAAGTCTTGATCATTGATTGCCATTTTTTAGATAATTTGATTAGTCTTGTTTCACGCCGTTTAGGTGAAGCGAACTGGGGAAGCGCTGTCATAACTGGCGTAACCATCTTCTGTTCGATAATTCTGATCGATAGCAAAGATACTTATGAATAACAGAAAATATATATAAAAACTTACTGCTGAGACGCGATTTTTTGTTTCCTCTGACAATTGACCAGCTTCCGACTGTTGAGTCGATTGAATCGCGATGGATTTATCCACTTGTGGAGAACTAGGCTTCTTAGATTCTGTAGTCTTAACTGATCTTTGCAAGGTTTTAGAGAAATTAGTAATTGTTTCCTGATTTTCTGGGATAGCAAAGTGAGGGGCTGCCATTGCTGATACAACCACCTGTTCAATAATTCGAACTTTTTGGGGTATTTCAACGAGCTCTACCTCCTCTTCCCACTTAAGTATATTGAGTTTTTCACGCAAGTTTGGTATCGCTTTTGTACGTTGCAGAGGTTCTACAAGAGTATTAAACGTTTGTTTTGCAAGGATAGAATATTGCAAAGATGTAAATATATCATACGCTACGTATATTGTTTATAATAATACAGAATGTGACTAAAATTGTACAGGAAGCTATAGTAGAGAACATATGCTAAGCTAAGCAAACATTTATATCACAAATATAATTTCACGTTGCATACATGGTTGACATACTGTTGTCAGAGTGTTTCCGAATTTTACTACGAATTTAAATTGATGGGATTAATGAAATGTAACTACATGTTATAATACAAAAACTGTACAATTTTAACAGATACTTAATATCGTGTGTTGCAAGTACTTATGTATGAAATCGAACTATTGAATAAAGAAATTATTTAGTTATCTTTTCTACTAAATAAAGTATGTATATAAGAGCCTCGTCTTGTATACATTGTTTTATAAATAGGTGCTACTTACGTTGTTGTTTCAAAACTGGTGGGGTTGGTGTTTGAATCATATTGTGGCTTGATGACTTTTTATTGATTTGGGGCTGTTTTTCGATTTGATCACTGTGGCTTCCGAACTAAAAAATGTAACGTAAATACTATGAAATTTTAGTTGACGATGTATGTATTGGATAAAGTTTAAATGGTTCGGCGTATTTAATTTCGTGGGAATTGAAACGTCTTGAAGAAAGTAATGATAATAAGCGATATTAATTTGAAAAAGTTTTTGACATTAAAAACTTACCATAATCTTTTTAAAATTTTCCATTTTGGGAATGGGCAGATTTTTTTTGGCTTTAAGATTCTCTTGATATTCGTAAAGTTTTTTAATTACAATCAATTTCTGCTTCTTTAAGTCCTGCAGTTCTTTCATCTTCTTGTCCACAATACAGTCTTCAGCCATGTGAATAAAAAAAGTATAATACCTCTTTTTCTGAATCGCTTGCTTTTCAGCAATAATTTTTTTTCTTTGTCCAATCTGCAGTTTTAGACCTCGAAGCTCTATGTTAGCTTTGCGAAATTTAACCTGAAGAACATCGTGCTGTTTATTAAGAGTAATTTATCAAGCTTACCGAACTTGCAACTAAATCAGTTTCATTAATAGGATATTGGTGTAGAAGTAATTATATTTCCTAATTATACCTTTGCCTTTTCCAATTCTTTGAATTGCGGATTATTGGTCATTTTCGATCTGGAACGTTCATAAAGATCACGAAATTCGTCTTCTGTTTTTTGAAACTCTGTTTGTTTTGCTTTCACTTCTTTGGCAAGCATTTCGTCCAACGTCAGATGATTTATTAACGACTCATTTAACACATTTTGATTTTCGCGCAAACTGAAAATTCAGTCACTGTTACACTGTCGGTTTTTGACTCAACAACGTTTGTTCGGAAATTATCGAGAATTGTCAGTTTCAAGGCGCAGTAATCAAAAAAAGTATCAAAATGGATTATAAAATAAATATTAGATGTTGAGCCAAAGGTTACCTTTTCAAAATAAATTCGGTTTTCTCCAGCTGTTTTTGAGCTTCTTTGTCTTCCTCATTAATTCGTCTTATATCTTTCTGTGCTAATTTAATTTCAGCCGTATCAGTCTCAATCATGTTCCTGTAATCTTGCAAAAAAAATCATTAAAACTGTACAATTTTTTAAAAATAATATGTCTGTTGCCAAGGTTGCAGATTCGAAATTACGAAATTACGTATGCAAGTCTTTTGAAAGCTTCGTTTAAGGTCCAATAGAAAATTCTGCTTTATTCTTTTTTGAAAATTATTCTTTAATTTCGGTTTGTGACATCGGAGAGATTAATATTTAGTAACACAAAATAATCTAAAATATTATTTTTTTACAATTTTGCCTACCATGGTAATTTCAGAATGTTTTTATAAGATGTACTTATTTACGCACTTGTGAATAATTCCTTTAGTTCTAGATCTAGTGCACAAGTAAGGAAAGACCAATCAGACATCAAATATGATGCATCTGATGCGAAACTATAAGAAATCGAAAATTAAATAGAAACTGATTTAATTGAACTTTCGAGCAGTAACGATGAAGTTGTTACGTGATTCACAGTTCCTAACGTGAGAATAGCATGTCGGAATTCATCTACAGAGATTTGCTACTTTGGTTGAAATTTGACAACCTGTTTCGAAATGTTATAAAGTATTGATTTTTGCTCGTGTAGCTTGTTTATAAAAACAACTTAATATATTGATTTTTGGGCAATTGTCTAGAAAAGTAAGAGTTAATACGTTTTTCGGGTATTTAGGGCTAATACAGTATAATTTCGTAAAATGTCTTGGAAATGTTATCAATAATATATCTTATGTCGATTCATTTTATAACGATCCTGGATATGCATACAAAACTTAGACCTCAAATTACCACAATTCAGTGTGTTCTACTTATTGTTAAGAATAGAAAATGCCAAGCATATTAACACCCTCCCGGGCCTGAAGCGCCAATCATTTTTGGTCCAAAAATCATTTGTGATGAATGTTTAGTGCTTTACACATTTTCAACCACCGACATCTTTCATTCTCCACGGGGAAAGTATTGGTATTAACACTAAAACAATCATGGCAATTAACTGCTACATTTTAAAAAAGCCCTTATATATATTTGTATAGCCGATATAGCCCTTATCGAGCTGGTCATTTTCTCGGAATGATATCTTTTGGTCAAGCTCTTTTATAAGAACCCGGACCTGAAACACACGCTTTTTCCGCCTCATAGTTAATGCAGCCCAATCAACTACCGAATTATTGTTACATTACCAAGCAAGTATATTATAGTGAAAAAATGTGATAAAATGGCGACTGTAAGCAAGTGGTTTCCTCTGTAATACGTACATTTGCATTTAGCGTCTATTTCGCATAACTTTTTGTCGCCCTCTTCAACTATGGCACATATGTTTTGAATATGATTTTCCGTCATTATGAGACTATTGTTTAGTTATCAACTTTACAAAAACGCTAAAACGACGGAGCAAAATGATCGTTTTCAAATATGCAAATGACAGTTATGTCATTTATTATTCCGATTCGTTTTTGTTTTGAGTTTGACATCACAGTGTTTACAGACATTATTGCCGTAAATGCTAAAATTCATTAAAAATCCGATGATTTTTTATCTTTATATTTATGGCGCACTCTCTCTATCAGAGAAAAAATTAATTTAATCGTTGTATTTTTGAAAAGTAATTTATTCATGAATTTTCTGACTTTAACGCGTTTCTGTTCTTTCCGTTTTCATTCAGGTCCACTACTTCGTCAATTCCTCTTCTTTCACTCTTATTTCCGTTTAAAGATTGTTCTTCCTGGTTCATGTCTTCACACTCTTCACCATCTTTTGAGGAGTTGCTTTTGTCCAAAATTCTAATCTCAATTGTTTCGTTGTTGGTGATCAAAAACTAAAATAATTCAACTTAAAAAGAATTTTAAAAATAGTGGTCGGTTGGTCCTCATAAATAATTGTTCCTCTAAAAGTTTTTCTTTAATATTTGATTTCGAAGGCGGCAACAAAAAGATGAGTCCTGAGAACCTCAACACTAACTTGAGTTTCCGGTACTCTTAATAATACTTGAGCAAGCATGTATAACTCGGGATTAAGCTCATTCTTTTTCTTCCAGAAATCAAAAATCGTTTCATTTTTTGGTAAGCGTATGCGGCTTTGTTCCACTTTTTAGGAATTTAAAATATTTTCAATTTTGTTAAGGGCTACAAATGAACCTTGTGAAGAAAATTAGTGCTGATTAATTCCTTTTAAAAATATTTGCTCTGAATCTTTATGTCTCAAAAAGGCTTCCATTTCATCGCTTGATGAAGAACTAGATGATTCCGTTTCCATATCGTGGTGGTCAGGGTCAGATTTAGAATTGGAAAAATTGCACTATTTTAAGAAGATCAGTCTAGTCCATAACGACTTTAAATGTGCTTTTGCTCTTCCTACTTGATTGTTGTCTAAAACTACCTTATACCAAAAAATTGTTATTATGTAATTTATACAAGATCTTGTCATTTGGGACAACTAGCCGCAAAGAATAGCGCTTATATTTTCTCCCTTTGACGGCGTCGCGTCGCCGACAATTAAAACGATTCCAGCAACTAACTAAAAGAACATTTGAGGTCAAAGGTCAAATGTGAAGGTGGAAACAGCCATACATACAAACTGATGATGGTGGGGAAAAACACCGAAACGTATTTGTAAAAATTTTTTTGACAATAAACACTAATATTGACTGGAACCCAGGAATTTCTTTTGGATTAAATTGAAATACAGTCAGGATAGTATACACAATTATTTTTTTCCTATTTTTCCTGTACTCGTAAAACACCCCTAGAGGAATGACGATAATTTTGAATCACCCTGTATTGAAGCTACGTACTTTGAAATGTGGGTAGAAAAACGTGTCTAGCTCAGATTAATCTATATTAACAAATGTGAATGCGTTCCAAAGAATACTTATCTATTCTATAAGCGAATGCTTGAATTTCGGAAAAAGTTATGTTCAAAACAATAATTATTTTTATTTTCATTTTATATAAATGAGTTAATTAGTAAAAATAAAACAGTTTGTTCAAAGGGCGTCTTTTTTGCAAAATTACCCCAGGCAACCTCTGAAATTTACAGATTGTTAATTATCTATGGTTTTATTTTTAAATCAACCGGTTTTTATGTGTTCTACGGCTTTCACAGTTCTTGACCTGGCAACGCTGTTTTGGAGACTTCGTCTCCACCACGTGCCTCGTTTTTGCAGCACACAGTACATAACCCTATTTTTAGTGTAATTTTTGAACCGATCCTATTAACCCTGCTCAGCCCTGCTGTTAATTTCGAAAATGAAATCTACCGAAAAAGTTCCGATTAAGCAAATTGCTGTGAAAAATGCACTTCAAGGTGTAATAAAGGTGGCATCCGAAAATCCGCATCTTCAAAAACAATTGTTTCATGAAGAGTTTCCACTATTTCTGCAAATTAATGCGTTCAAGATTCCTAAATCTCGAGGATCCAACAAGCAAGTATATCGCATTCCTTTGGCTAATTCTCCGTTAAATTTAGATGCTGATATTTGTCTGATTGTTCCCGATGTAAAAGGTATTCCAAACAAAGAGCATGAAAGACATCTGGAACACTATGAGAAATTATTAGAAGCAAAAGGTGTTACGGGGATCAAGAAGATTATGACTTTTCATGAGTTTAGAACTGAATACGATACATTTGAACTGAAGAATCGACTAGTGGATCTTTACGACCAGTTCTTGGTCGATGGTAAAATCAGTGGAAAAGTTGTACATAAATGTGGCAGTATTTTCTACAAGAAGAGGAAAGTCCCTATTTCTATCAAGCTTCAAGCTACAAATTTGAAATCAGAATTTGAGAAAGCGTTAAAAAGGACATTTTTCCTCATGAGCTGGAAAAGTGATAGCCATGCTGTCCAAATTGGAAACAGTAAAATGAATATCAAAAGCTTGACCGAAAATGTGTTCAGCGTAGTCCAATTTATTGAAAAGGAGTTCCCAGGAAAAATGGACAATGTAAGGAGTTTGAACATTTATGCATATAGAGGCTCAAGTGTACCCATATACATTTCATTGAGTAAGTACTTACTTTTACTGCTTAACCACTCGTGAATCGAATATATCATTTTGGTAGCCACCTGCTAAGTAAAATAACTAAATTTGATGTAATAATTGGCGATTATTTTATTTTCCAATATACGGCGGTCGATGGAAGAAATGAAGTTACTATTAAAATTGTGGTTTTGTGCTGAGCAACCTTTCAAAACTTAGAGTATAAGTAGTAAAAGGACATTGTCCGCAGAGTATTTTAAAGTGTTATTACAAATTACTGTGTATATTTTCCTGACTGTATTTCAATGTAACTCAAATGAAATTCCTGGGTTCCAGTAAATTTTATTGTTTATTACTATTCAATTACAAAAACGTTTCGGTGTCTTTCTCCACCATCGTCAGTTTGCCTACAATATACATTCACAATTCGTCATCAATTTAATAACAAGAAACTCCGTTAAAATGTACATCACAAAATACAAATTACAACATCTTAAAAGACACATTAAAATATTGTGTATATTTTCCTGACTGTATTTCAACTTAATTCAAAACAAATTCCTGGGTTTCAGTCAATTTTATTGTTTATTATTTAACCATTTTACAAATACGTTTCGGTGTCTTTCTCCACCATCATCAGTTTGTCTAAAATATACATTCACAGTCGTCATTACTTTAAAACAAAAGCTCTGCTAAAATATACTTACATATTAAAAAGTATATTAAAAACATAGGTTCATAGGTGATGAGTCAGGACAATCATGTTCGGGAAAAGACTAGAATCTATTGTTTAGAGCTTTAAATTTTACTTACATGTATGGCTGTTTCCACCTTCACCTTTGGCAAGCCATTGAAAAATTTTTTACTATGTAAAAATCGAGCGAGAGAATAAAAAACTGTTTATAATATTTGGCATTTTTCTTCGCATTCTGAGTATATCACTTGGTCTGCATTTCTTCAATATACCAGGTGTTCATATTTTATGTTTTCATTTAATTAGTGAATGAATACAGAGCTAAGATTGTCTGTATCTGATCTAAAATTCATTGCATTCTGATGTTTTTTAATTTGTATCATTTTATGGACTCTTCTCTTATTATAATTGTCTTCATTAATCAATATTTTTGTGTTATCAAAATCAAATTTATGTAACATTTGTTGTGCATGTTCCATGTTCGTTAATGCTGTTCGAATTCTATTGCTTTTCCATGTTCGTTAATTTTTCTTAAGCTATTTTTATGTTCGTATATTCTTTTCTTTGAATATTGTCCTGTTTGACCTATGTATGCGTTGTCACAGTTCAAACAGTCAATCTTGTATATTACATTAGGTGTGTCTAATTTATCACTTCTAGGTTTAAATTTTGTGAAACATTCCTTGGCTAAGTTGTTTTTAGTTGTTTCTGCTATAGTAATATTATGTGGTTTGAAAATATTTTTTATTTTTGTGTTATGCGTGAATTTAATGGTATACCCTGTATAATATGCCACTTTTGGGTTATTAACATTACGTAATTAATGCTACTCTAAAAATGGTACAATGTGTTACCTATTTACTTAATACCTTTTGGCAGCCAATAACTTTATTTTAAATGACCATACTTACAAGAAGCAATCTAACCGCGATAGATACAGCGATATGGTCGCCTCTCAATGGGCAAAATCATTTATTTAAAAAAAAATTGTATTAGGTCATGGTCGAACAAAAAGCTCTGAGAGCTTGTCTGTTAGGAGATAAAATGGCTTAAGCAAACAGTTCAATTTGACCACAATGCAATAAAAAAAGTCGACTACCAGCGAGAATACTATCCAATTCATATACTTCTCAGTCACGCAACACTTACAGGTCTGTTTATAAGGTTAAGCTACTTATATTCTATTTTAAAGCTCTAAAAGGGCAGAGTGTTAAATTGAAAACAAACCTCAGTTTTGAGTCAACGATAGTTTCTATTATAAATATTATTATTAATTTATTGCAATTATTTATTATTTGCAAGATTATTTGCAAGAAAGGTCATTTAGAAATACTTATCCAGGTAGGGTCAATGTGGGTAATTGGAAACGATATTTTAAAGTTCGCGTTTTTGGCTGATTAAATATGAATTTATAATAAATAATTGTTTTTTAGCGCAAGATGCATGATGCATTTGTAAAACGATACTTTAAACAACATATTTTTATGTGAATTACTAATATATTAGCTGTTTTTTCCTCAATATGGCTTGTTCTCTTTTAGCTCAGGATTTTAAAGAAAAAAAAACAGGATTTCAGGGGTAATTGGATACAGGTAACTTTTCATGCAAACGAAATCAAGGCCTAGTTCTGGGGGCAAATCGAAACGTTTGAGATTTTTGTTGATTCAAAATATTTATGCTGTCGAAAATAAGCACTGTGTTTCCAATTACCCTCAGCCTAGCCATGTTATTTTTATAGAAGCAAACTTTTATTATGACAAACAAAAAATGTTAAAACCTTGAAAAAACTAAACAATAACAAATCCTTTATAAACCTAAATGGTAACAAATCCTGATACATTTGTCGTAATAATAATGAGACTTGATATCGTAATTAGACGACCTTCTAGGCCTTTTTAAAAATATCAAGAGCTTTTGAAAACTTATAATACATTCGTTCCCCACTCATCAAAATCCTTGGTTCTGGGGTTATTCCAATTATTTGGTTTACAGTAATAAAACTAACGTCACTTTCAACCAAAGAAAACACTTTGCGTTCAGTATTTAGTTACTTTAATTTCAACATCTTCTAAATCAATATCCTCTATTATACATAAATATATGTTAGACATACTCATTATCTTCCCTCCTTTGAAGACAACTACTGCAAATACTCCTTTTTTTTAACTTGGTCATATCCACTAGCTTCAGTTCTTCGAACTCTTCTATTCCTTCATCCCATGGACTATCGTCAGTTTCCAACAGAGCTGGACAAATTTTATATGAATTGGGTTTTTTACTTTAAATTACATTGTATCATGAAAAAGCTGTTGTACAACACAGCTTTATGAATCCAGCAATGTTTCGGTCGGATAGGCGGATTTAAAAACAGAATATAATATTTAACTTAGCAAGCACAAATGAGTCAGAAAAAGTATTAATAAGTACCATTAAGAACTGTAACTCTAGCAAAAATTAACAATTTAATCATTCAATTAACAATACAATCATTGTTTAAATTGAGCTTAGAGTAACCCCGATCGTTAAAAAAAACATGCAGATTAAAACTGATTTAATATTTCTCAGAAAATGGTAATATGGCTACTGAAAAGCGCGTCTGGTAAAGAAACCAAGTGTCGACAAAGTAGTAAAACTCGATTATTTCATGTTTAACTATGACGCTAATATTCCGGCAAATAACCATACTGGCAGATATCGCTTAATTGCAAAGTTGAAATCGCCTCTCCGAAACCTAATATTTCCCAGAAAGAATATCACGATTTTTACATAATATAATCTACCTTTGTACTGGAAAAATCTCTAATGTATTTTCTAATTTCCTATCATATGACCGCCGTGAAATTATATATGCTTCGTATCCCTATATATTATATTTACAGGGCGTCCCGTAAGCACATGATCAAAAGGATACTATTCTTTGGATCAGAAGAAGATAATCTGACCTAACTTTTACTGGGAAAAAATGTCTGTCTCATCTGCTATTGATGGTCAGAGTTGTCCAAAAAAGTATGTTTTTTTGAAATATCAGCAGAATGTCACGATGTTGTCACAATTTGTTTCTATGTAAAACTTAGTTTTTGTTGATGAAGCTCCCGAGTTCATCCGCCTTGGGCAAGTGAGGAATTTTTGAGTGTCTTGGTACAAAAACTACCAGAACTTTTTATTTGGTAGCTAGATTCAACTGATTTTTTTTGAGTTGATGCACTAATCCTTTTTAGACAATTTGACGTCAGGGCCATATTTTGCTAAAAACTCGCTTCTTCTTTTCGTGAGATTTCTGATGAACGCAATTCGACGAAAACACTTCGAAAAGATGACCGGCCTGAGACTTTGACCATGTCGGTCATTTAAAAATTATAAAACGCTTGACAATGAATTTATTCTAAAAGAACATTATCGCTTACTAAATTATAATATAATAGCCCAAAAAATAAAAAATAAATAAATAGCCCAAAAATATTCAAAAAGGTGTGTCAACTGAAAAAAACAATTGATTTCAGCTACCAAATAAAAAGTTCTAGTAGTTTTTCTACCAAGACACTAAAAAATTCTCACTTGCCCATTTGTACTCAAGAACTCCTCACTTTCTCAAAGTGGATGAACTCGGTTGCTTCATCAAAACACGAGTCTCACATAGGAACAAATTATGCCAACATCGTGACATTCTGCCGATATTTAAAAAAATACCTTTTTTGAACAACTTTGACCATCAATAGCAAAGGAGCCGGACATTTTGTCTTAATAAAATTTAGGTCATATGGTCATGGTCTTCATTTGAGCCAAAGAATGTCTCAGTGCGCTTTTGACCATGTGCTTACGGGATACCTTGCATTACAAAATGTTTGATGTTTACCTTACAATTGATTGGTCCAAGCATTCGACGATCTGGTCATTCCTTCAAGCATTATTCAGTTTGGATTTTTATATTGGTGTTATAATCGCAAATCAGAACTTGATACTATGAAAGTTAATTCCACTGGTCATGAGTTTAGTTGAAGAATTACACCACACTATCGACTGGTTGGTGTTAATTAATAGCAGAAATAAATGTGTCTTTCTATCTATAGGAAATCCAAATGAAATTCAAGTGCCAAAGTTAGCTACAAAGAAGACACCAAAATTGAAGACTGTTCGCGGGGAATTAACCACTCTAAATAATGCAGATGTAGTTGTCAGACCTTCCGGGAAAGTTATTGTGAAACATCTGAAGAACACCACTGAAGTTGTTGAAGAAGTTGAAGATGTTGTTACAACTGAAGAATCAGAAGCAGGTTAGAGTGTATTTTTATTTAATAATTGGAGTATTCCAAATAGTATAAGAATAACTGAATTGTGGGATGATATGCTGGTATACAATGACTGGCAAGCAATAAGAACAATCAATGTACCAATTTGCTATTTAAATGATGGTTTACGTCAGATTTTTTAAAGTAAAACAATTGAAAATAAATCAATACATTAAAAAATGTTTTTATATATCACAGCAAGTTGCTTTTTTAGAACTACAGGATGTTATTTAGATAAGTAGCCAAACCTCAGGAGATGATTATTCTGAGTAATTTTAAGAAGAAAAAATTATTTCAGAGAGCAACTTCCAACACAACGTTTGGTTTCTTATTTTTTTGTATCTCGCGTTGTATTTCAGATAAAAAATTAAAACCAGTTATTTTCGTGTCCCTGGTACAATATAATAAATTATTGAAACTATCATCCTATTAGCAATTCAAGTTGCACTAAAATCATTTATCTATTCATTTATGTCGTATGTGTTGAAACTATTGAATCGTAAAGGTATTACATAATTTTATTATTTATTAGTAATATGTTTTGTATGGTGCATACGTAATACAATTGGTAACACTGGAAAAAAATTCGTACTGTAAAAACACCTTATTCCAACCACACTTGGGCATTAAAAAAAGTACTGTAAATAACACGAAATTTTTATTATTTTATTTATCCTATAAATTAGCTCGTCTAACATTGATTACCGATCAAATATTCCCGGGACGAATCAAATATGCCTTATCTGATCACATCAGTTAATGAATGAATAGAATGATAGTTTTAATTGTTTATTATGTTGTCAGAGGTTTTTTATTGAAAGTTGCTTAGTCCGAAAAAAAAATAGAAACATTTTGAAGAATGTGTGGTGCACAGGTTGTGTTTCTGCCCTGTGTGCTGGGTTTAATAATTTTAGACTATTTAGGACAAACAATATTGGACGGCTGTAAATACTACTAAAAAATTTCAACAATATCGACATAAAGATTATTAAGTTATGCACAAAAAACCGTTCTTTTTTGGTATTTCATCTCCAGTAATGTTGAAAAGCAGTAAATTCCTGATCTATGCTAATCAATTGAAGCGCTTATTGGAAAAACGTTACAAGTCACAAAATCATTTTATTGAGAAAACGAGCTTTAAAGTTTCAAAAAACTCAGTAAAATGCAAATTTGAATAATATCACCCATTTGCCAGATGAACTATATCATGTATTAATGTCTTGCTTGTGATGTGTGGCTTGACACACTATGGCCTACTACTATTCAAAAAACTATTCATTTTTCACCCAAGTGTGGCTTGTCGCGTTTTTCCAATAAGCCTTTCAGTTATACAGGGTGTCCCGTAAGCACATGATCAAAAGGGTACTGCGATAATCTTTGGATCAAAACAAGACGATCTGGCCTAACTCTTATTAACAAAAAATGCCTGGCTCCTCTGCTATTGATGGTCAAAGTTCTTCAAAAAATTTATCTTTTTTGAAATATCGATTTTAGTGAAACTCGCTGTGAATTTGTAAGGCTCATATTTTGATAAAACACCTGAGTTCATACGTTTTGGGCAAGTGGTGAATTCTTGAGTATCGTGGTACAAAAACTACCAGAACTTTTTATTTGGTGGATGGAACCAACTCTTTTTTTTTGAGTTGATGCCCTAACCTTTTGATCTCACTTTTGTGCTCTTTAGAAAATCTTGTAGCATTATAGATTTTGCGCAAAAAAATTAGTTCTGTTTTCTTGCCACTTAACAATATTAGCCATTAACTGCAAATATCGTGATAAGCGAGGCATAAATTAATTGTCAATCAATTTTACAAATTTGTTTTGCAAGGCGTTTTCTAATGAAGAATTGACCGAAATAGTCAAAGCATTACGGTTTTGCGAAGACAACTTGCGTGAGAGCGTATGCGTTTACGCGGCACGATACCCAAATCGACACGTTCCAGATTAGCGGACATTTGCACGGATTGAAAGTTTTTATCACTTGATTTTGAAAGAAGACTTTAATTTTTGATAAAAAATGTAATCGATGATAAAATAAAAATCTGCGACGGATAAACTATAATTTTATTTCATTAGTTAATACTTAAAATTCATTTCCTTCGGTGTTGTAGCGACAAAATTGAGACGTGAGTTAACAATCAATAGCCGAGAACTTAAAAAATATATTGTTTATTTCAAAAATGAGAATTGCGATTGTTAACTATTACATAGTATGTTTAATAGAAATTACAAATTATTACAAGTATTACAAATTCCAGAAGAAAAACAAATTACAACAGATGATAGATATGCCCGTCATTTTCTTGGATGCATAGTTTGATCCTTCAATTGAAATTGAATTGGACCCTTCTTAACATTTCTGGATCATCCGGCATTATGTTCATTTCGTTTTGAATTTTACATAATAGTTCTTGATGGGATTCCACAGGAGTGGCGTAAACTTTATTCTTTAAGGCTCCCCGCAAAAAAATCTAATGGTGTTAAGTCAGGAGACCTGGGAGGCCATTCGACAGGAACATCTCTCCCTCTTCTTCCTATCCACCTGGGTGGAAAAGTATTACTTAAATGAGCCGTTACAGCAGCACTAAAATGCTGAATTCAAGTTTCATTGTTTCATTATGTTCATCTCGTTTCGAATTTTACATAATAGCTCTTGATGGGATTCCACAGGAGTGGCGTAAACTTTATTCTTTAAGGCTCCCCGCAAAAAAAATCTAATGGTGTTAAGTCAGGAGACCTGGGAGGCCATTCGACAGGAACATCTCTCCCTCTTCTTCCTATCCACCTGGGTGGAAAAGTATTACTTAAATGAGCCGTTACAGCAGCACTAAAATGCGGAGGAGCACCATCATGCATGAACCACATCTGAGCTCGAAGATCGAGAGGCAAATCGTCTATTAGAACCGGAAAAGTGTTCTTCAAGAAATGTAGATAATTTTCGCCATTCAAGCGGCTCGGCTTGTCATAAGGCCCAAGGAGGATGTTACCGATGATCCCGGCCCAAAGATTAATTCGAAATTCCTCCTGAAAGTGATTAATATGCCTCGCATGAGGGTTTTCTTCTGCATAATGGTGGAAATTATGGGAATTCAAAACACCACTTCTGGTGAAACCGGCTTCATCAGTGAACAAAACTCTACTAGTGAAGTTTGGGTCACTTTCAAAATCAAGTGGTAAAAGTTCCTGAACAGGTGTCGCATGATAAGGATCGAGGAGCTGCTGCCTTACGATACGATGAACTGAACTTTTCGGTATGTCAAATTCCAGTGCTAGGCGGCGAGGACTGATGTTTGGATTTTCAGCAATCCTGTTTAAAACGTCTTCCTCAGCGATCGCATTTCGTACTCAAGTACGAACCACACGATCAATGGCCCGGACACCAAATTGTCCAGTCGCTCGCAAAGTCCTTTCAATCCGTGCAAACGTCCGGTAATCTGGAACGTGTCGATTTAGGTATCACGCCGCGTAAACGCGTACGCTCTACGCAAGTTGTCTTCGCAAAACCCTAATAGTTTGACCATTTCGGGCATTTATTCATCAGAAAACGCCTTGCGAAACGAATTTGTGAAATTGATTGACACTTAATTTATGCCTCGCTTATCAGGATATTTGCTGTTAATGTCTAATATTGCTAAGTGGCAAGAAAACAGAAATACTTTTTTTACGCAAAAACTATGAATGTTACAAGATTTTATAAAGCGCACGAAAATGTTAGCAAAGTCCATCAACCAAAAAAAAATAGTTGATTCCATCAACCAAATAGAACGTTCTGATAGTTTTTGTACCACGACACTCAAGAATTCACCACTTGCCGAAAGCGTATGAACTCAGGTGTGTCATCGAAATATGAGTCTTACATAAGAACAAATTCACAGCGAGTTTCACTAAAATCCGTCGGGTCATTCTCCCAATATTTCAAAAAGGATAATTTTTTTAGAACTTTGACCATCAATAGCAGAGGAGACAGACAATTTTTGTTAATAAAAGTTAGGCCAGATCGTCTTGTTTTGATCCAAAGAATATGGCAGTACCCTTTTGATCATGTGATTACGGGACACCCTGTATATTCCCCTAAAGTTTGGCTACATACCTAAAAAGCACCCTGAATAGTTACTACTATTATTTACTATGCTATGTTACTATCTACGGTCAAAACACGTATATCTCTAGGTTCTAATCAGAACATTCATTTTGCCCGCAGAGAATGTTTTACATGTATAATTTGATCCATTATCAAAGAAGACTTGTAACTGATAAGATATACATGAAATATATGTTTTAGGACACGAGAAACAGAAGGGCAAGAAGCGAAAGTTATCAGAAATGAAATCGGGAGGAATTAAGAGAAAACAGCACAAGAAAGTAGTTTAGTGTGTTAAAAATATATTTTAAAATGTCACATTATTACATTTTAACGTATATTTTTGAACCGAGTTTATGAGTAAACGCAGTTAAAAATTATGGTTTATCATAAATATGACAAAATTAAGGTAAAGTTATATTTTTAAGGTATGAAAATAAAGAATATGCGTCTTTAATATAATTTTATTAAACTTAATATTCCTCTTAAATTAAACGATTTAGCAATGCTTCATTATAGTTGGTGATTGGTGAGTTTTAAAGAAAGAGACGTTTATAATTATAACACCTCAGATTAATAACATCATGGCAACATTCTCTCATTTCATACGCACACGATACACTGGTTGTAGTATCGGGTCCAACATGGCAACAAGTAGGTGACGAGATCGCACTAGCAACATAAATTCAAATCATGGCTTGATTCCCACCCATTTCCTTACATGTAATCTAACAAAAACGAAGTTTATAAATCTTGCTATCAATAAGGTTGGCTTAAGAGGAGAGCCGTAAGACATTACAATCCCATATTCAAATATAAAGGTAAGTATCTCTAATACTATTAAATACTTAGAATTGACAATGGACAATAATTTAAACTGGAATGTGCATATCAATGTCTTAAACTCAAAAATATGTAAATTAAACTTTTTCTACCAGTTGCGAGATACCTTGTCTTTTAAGAACAAAATAATGATATATAAATCTTTAGTCGAATCCATTCTAAAATACGGGATAGAGTTTTGGGGATCAAACCAATCTAGAGCCGCTAAAAGTCAATCAACATTTTTTGCTTAAAACTTTTTTAAAAAACCGAGGCTTTATGACACAAAATTTTTATACGAAGAACTTAATATATTTGACATAAATTCTATGTTTCTATGTATATCGAATCCACAATTTTAACTACAAAGTATAACTTAAATAACTTTCTATATGTGAATCATCATTCAACAAGAAGCTTAAACAACATAGACCTGAGTCTTCCCAAAGTATACAAATACTTAGGTAAAAAATTCGTAGGTTATACTGGTCCAAAACTGTTTAATGTCTTACCAACAGATATAAAAAAAAATAACAAAAACATATATTCAAAAAAAAGTAAGATTGTTTGTTGAACAAAACTTGGATCTCTTGTTGAGCCTTTTGTAGGCTGATCGGAATAAACTGAACATTTAAGAGACCTGTCTGTGATGGGAACTGAATTTGTGTGGAGCGGGTATTGTTTAAAACTGTAATTCAAATCCAATTGTCTCAAAACAGGACACATACGAGCATCACGCTCAGGTATCCAATGTTTACATAACTTTAGAACTATGTTTTAAATTGGAATATTTCTTTTCGTTTTTTTGTTGTGTGATAAAAAGACTTAAAATTTATGTATATGAGAATAAATATTATTATTATTAATGTTATATTCTGAGTGCATATTTTACGTTATTTCCAGTAAAATGTTGAATTAAAGTCAATACAATTAAAACAATTAAATGATTTTTTTAACTTAAAATTATAAGTTAAAAAATATTCAAATGCCAATATTGTCCCCATTTTCAAGTGCCGTAAAGTAGGGTTTGCAACTTGCAACAATATTGCACCAGGGACAATATGGTTTTATAACTGCCCTAGATTAAGTCCATCTTCAACCTTAAGCCTGTTTATAGTTAGTATCGGCCTGTCGCTCGGTGTATGTTCTGGTGAAATGCTAAATAATCAGTTTTGTTTTAAATTGATTTTTTTTAAAACGTTCTAAATATTTTCATGTCCAAAAGTGTGTAACTTGCAACATGCCTCAAAATTACTAAAACAGTTTGGGACTAGGAATTATAAGATAGATAGATAGATAAAATTTATTAAACATTCACATTACTAAATTCACAAACAAGTTTAAAACGAAAACATAAGTCAGTAAAATGTCCCATGTCTGGCCAGATGTTCGGGCCGGTTGCTCTTTGCCCATGATCTAAATAGGCGCGCTAAGTCGTCCATTACCTGGGCAGTGCCCTAACATGGACATTCCCGAGCTAGCCATACGCCCGAAAACGTCAGGAGATAGTCTTGAAGTGGCGGTTTTGGTTTTATTCGAGGGGCATTCATTAAGGAAAAAAGGTCTTCCTGAAGGGAAGCCAAAAACCCCTTTTGCTTCGACCTTTAAGTTTGATACTGTCAGCCGTGGCGTTAACCGCCAGCAGTTTCAACTAGATGACCAAATCCATCCGCCCCCGCCCCGACCGGTGCAAGGACCAGCCAACACCAGCCAGAACGAGGCAGGACGAACCCGTCAAGTCACGTTATGTTGGATTTGTGCGTTTCCAGCCTGCTAGAAACGACTGTCTGCAACTGGCAGGCAATGTTTGTTTGTCGTCACGTACTGTCAGGGACAAAATCCTCATAAAATATGGGAAGTCGCTTATACAGGGGACCATGGGTTGGGCGATCGTTTGCTCTTACATGGGTGATATTTCGCGTGAGGACTGATCCTTGCACTCCGCTATGATAAAATTTTTCAGCAATGGTATCCATATAGTCGGCTATATAGGCCATCCCTGTAGCTTCGTGCATTTCGGTTATTCTGGTGTATCTGTCAGCCGATAGGACGCTTCTTAGGAACCTATTTTGGGTCCTTTGAACACGTCGTCTCGTGGAATCACAGACAGAGTGCCAGACAGGGGAGCCGTAGGTCAGTATGGGCCTTATAGTGGAGGTGTAGAGCAGAAGTTTATTCGAGGTGATAGGAAAGAATTTGGCGCCAGAAGAGAGTACAACTTTCTTCGGGCCATGAAAGTCTTTTGTACAGCATAGTCAACATGCTTATTGAAATGGAGTCGGGGCGTCTAGTTTGAATCCCAGGTATTTCACCTCTTTTGTTGGTTTGATAGGAGTATTTTCGACCACGAGTGGTGATAAGATTTTGTTGTTAGTGAATTTGCGCGAAAAGATAATAAGTTCCGTCTTCCTGGGATTCACTTTAAGTTTCCATTTGTCAAAATACGGCGTCAATAAACTCAGGTGATGTGCAATGCGAGATTTCGCAGCCTGAGCATAAAAAGACGATGCGTAGATAGCCGTATCATCAGCGTATAGTGCTATTTTTGTAGTGGGAAGTTTTGGAATGTCTGCTGTGTACAATGTATACAGCAGCGGCGAAATCACTGTTCCTTGTGGTACACCTGCCGCGATGCGTCTTTTGGCAGAAGTGGTATTCTCCACTTTCACCTGGATGGAACGGTTTTTTAGGTAGGACGCTATCAGGGAAACTAGGTAGAGTGGCAGTGAATGCACTGCAAACAACTTGTACAGCAGGCCTGTGTGCCAGACTGTGTCAAAGGCCCTTTGCATGTCGAGAAGCAGCATAACCGTACTTTGAAGCTTATTAAATGCTGCATAGGCATCCGTTGCGATCCTAGCAGTCTGCAGCGTTGTGTTGTGTCTTGGTCGAAAGCCAAACTGCTCATCCGGGATTAAACTTCGAAGCTCGGCTGCTGCCTGTAACCTCGAATGGATGACCTTCTCGGTTAATTTGCCGAGGGTGTTCAACAGGGAAATTGGCCTATAAGATGGGGATTATTACAGCGTTTTTCCAGTCCTGTGGGAAGTGCTGCAATTTAAGGACTGCGTTGACTATTTGTACTATTAGCACAATAGTTTTCCGCGGTAAGTTTTTGAGGAGTAGATAAGGGATGCCGTCTGGCCCGGGGGCTTTTCGGCTAGGGAGGCGCCGAAGAGACGATTGTATCTCCGACGGGGTTGTTATATAGGAATGCAAAATCGAGGGTGGTATAGGATACTTCCGTTCTACAAAAACAGCGGTCTGTCTTTCAATTTCGTTATCCTGAAGGGCTGGTTGGACCTTGTGTACTTCTGCCAAAAAGTCGGCGAGCAGCTCGCACTTGTCACTGGTGGTAATATAACTCCGCCCCTCTTTTTCAAGAGCGGGGACTTGCTCATAGCCTTTTCGCAGACTTCTCGACAGTTTCCACAGGGAATTGTCACGGGGAGTCAGATTTCGCAGTTTCTCCGCCCAGGTATAATTCCTGTATGCGGAGATTTCGCGCTGTATGTCTCGTGCAAGCTCTGCTACCATTATGCGATCGGCAGATTGCCTGAATCGCTGCCAACGCTTCCTGATTCGATTTTTCGCCTTAATAAGGTCCAGAATTTCCTCAGGAAGATTGTCGCGCCGCGGTCTGTTCGGAACTTTTTTGGCCAAAGCTTGCTGTGTCCGTTGTATATTCCTGGTCAAAACTTTTACCGCATGCTCTAGAGCTTCGACAGTATCAATCTGGCCCGGAATACACGTCAGGTCTTGTAGTCTTTTTCGATATTCGCGAAAATCGAAATTTTCGTATGAATATCGAAAGTCGTTAGTTTGTGTGCGCTTTAAATCCCTAATGTCGAGGTAAATGGGCAAATGGTCACTGCTGAGGGCGTCTATAACCACCATCTCCGTGAGATTGGTGAGTCCTTTGGCAATTCCGAAGTCGAGGTAGGATGGATTCCCTCCACTGTTCGGGTAATGCGTTGGGGATGAAGTGGGCATAACGAGTAGGCCATTGTCGCGAACGTAGTCGGCTAGAAAATTGCCGGCTGCGTTTTTATGTCCAGGGTTATTGAATAGTGGATGGCGGGCGTTGAAATCTCCCATAAGCAACACCCTATTGGTGTTTATGAAGAATGGATCGACATCAGCGGCCTGTAAGCGTACGGTGGAGAAATAGCCACAGTAGATCAAAACACCATCATGAAGCTCAACGCCAACGTTCTCTATTACTGACTGCCTGCATGGCAGTCTCCTGTATGGGATCGTTGCTTTGATCGCTATGGCCACTCCACCCCTTAGACCGGGCCTATCGGCACGTTCGAGCCTGTACCCCCGAATCCTAAGTATATCGCCGGGGCGCAACCATGTTTCGACAATCAACGCCATGTCGATATCCTCGGTCCGAAGGAAGTGCACAAACTCACCGAGACGACTCCGGAGTCCGCATGAGTTCCATTCTCCTATCCTCATAGGGCACAGTTGGCAAAATCAGGGCTTAAAAATCGAAGCTGTTAATATCTTCATTGAAGACCTGCGCTGAGACTAGGAATTTGTCTGTCTTCGAGACGCAACCCCTCAATGCAGCGCTGTAAAATCTTACCGCCTTGATCACCTCCCCCAAGTTGATTTGCGACGACAGCTCGGCGAATTCCCGCTGGACACTGCCCAGCATGGCCACCGCGTTCCCATTTATACCATGAGCCGGGTGGGCGGAGCTCGTCGGGACAGCTTCGTGCTGCCCTCAGCGGAGGAAACTCCGCTAATGAAGGCGGGTGGCGGGGGCAGCATGGTCCTGTTGGCGTGACCTGGCGCCATGGTCCTGCTGCTTAGGGATGAAGGGTGGATCGGGCCAGGGGCTCGACTGGTTTGACCCCAGGCTGGCCTCGTTGGAAGAGGAGCAGGGACGAAACGCTGCTTCTCCGCCGGGACTTGCGCCTGTTTGTAAATGTATACTGGGCAAGCCTCGTCAAAGCTACGATGAGGCCCACCGCAGTTAGCGCATTTTAATGTAGCCCCAACGGGGCAGGCCGTGATTTCATGCCCCCCAGCGCATCGGGAGCATTTAAAGTCCCGGTGGCAGTTCCCGGAGACATGACCCCAGCCCTGGCATCGACGACATTGTGTCAGGGTCTTCCGGTTTTTACGGGTTTCCCACGAAACCCTGAGTCTGCACACCACCCTGGCCTCGGCGTTAAGCCTTCGGAGGGTTGCCTTGTCGCTGGTGACGACCAGGTAGAGCGGCCTGTAAAGTGTCTTCATTTTGAAGACACTCTTCACTTCCAGTCCCCGGTCTGCCAGATCCTGCTTTATGGCAGTCGGATCGACATTCCCCTCCAGGCCCCTCAGGACGAACGCGTGGGTTTTTTCCGACGAAGGGGCGTAAGTATGGAACTGGCTCTTGTCCTCCTCCAGGGATCGTTTCACCGCCGCCCAGTCCATAATGCTGGTGCAGTACACGATTAACGAAGCCTTCGTGTACTTCAGCGTGAAAGGCTGACTGGTGATTCCTTTTATACTACCAATCAGCATTGTGTGATCGCTGGGTTTTCCAGCGATCACAATTGGCGGCAATTATTGATATAACGAGCTTGTTGCACGTTACTCCAAACTAGTGTATAACTTGCAACACTCAGTTTTTATTATTTTTCTAATACTGCATGTAATTTTTTTTAAAATTGTGATATCTTAGACTCATACTAGACCACTTAGACTAAAGTTTTGCCACATATGAGATCAAATTTGTTCAAAAACTAAAAAAAATATCGCATAAATAATGTCAACATTGTTGCAAGTAACCCCACCTTACGGTAGGTATTTCATCAATTCTAAATACGCATGCATTCTGTTTATTCTGCGGCAAAACGCATAATTTTTCAATATAAATTTTACAATAGTATTAAAAGCATTTGATGATACAGGGTGTCCCACATTAGGAGAAAAGTGGACGGTAGGTATACGGGAGTCATTGGGGACAAGGGCTCTAAAATATTTTCGAGATGGCCACATTTCGGGTTACACCGGAAGCAGGTGTTAACTTGCTTATGTTACATGGAAAATTTCCTTTGAAGAAACTGGAAAATAAGACTGAGGAAATTATTTAAAAACATTATAGTTACCTAAAAGAAGGTAAATGTGTTCTAAAACCACCTGAAATTGAGAAACCATTCTGGATCAGGTACGAAGCCGATGGCTGGAAATGTGTCTAGAAGCACCATCGAAACATACTGATAATCTTTAATTAATCGTTATTGACCTAATCAAGGACCCGAACCGAAACGAAATAACTGTTCCGTTCCGGTTTCGGCCCAAGGGAAAATTTAAAATATCGGTTTCGGTTTAGGAAATAATTTCCAATTAGGTTCCGTTAGGGTTACGGTTTTTTTTCGGTTCCAAAATCTATATATAACAACGAACGAGGTCAAAGATAAAGGCTACTCTAATTAGGAATCTCACTATCTTTTTCTTTGCTTGTTGTATTATACAAGATAAAAGATGCTCAAACAATCCACTGCTTCATACGGTACTTCGGCTGGTTGTATGTACCCCACACAAGGATTGAAATTTAGGTAACATTAAATGGAACAACATTGAAATAAAGACTCCCAAACACAAATTAATTTAATCGTATTTTTGAAAAGTAATTTGTTAATGAATTTTCTGACTTTAGCGCGTTTCTCTTCTTTCCGTTTTCACCTCAGGTCCACAACTTCGTCAATTCCTCTTCGCTCACTCTTATTTCCGTTTACAGATTGTTCCTCCTGGTTCATGTCTTCACACTCTTCACCATCTTTGGAGGAGTTGCTTTTGTTCAAAATTGCAATTTCTAATGTTTCGTTATTGGTGATCGAAAAACTAAAATAATTCAACTTAAAAAAGGATTTTAAAAATAGTGTATAAACGTACGGTGTTTGTTCTTTACGATTGGAAAGTCGGTTGGTCCTCACAAATAATTGTTCCTCTAAAATGTTTTCTTTAATATTGGACCTCGAAGGCGGCTCAAAAATTTGAGTCCTGCGAATAACCTCTCAACACTAACTTGAATTGCCGGTACGCTAATAATTGGGCAAGCATGTATAACTCGGGATTAAGCTCATTCCTTTTCTTCCAGAAATCAAAATCGTTCCATTTTTCCATAAGCGTATGCGGCTTTGTTTCACTTTATAGGAATTTTTAAGATTTTCAATTTTGTTAAGGGCGACAAATGAAACTTGTGACCAAAATTCGTGCGGATTGATTCCTTTTAAAAATTTTTGCTCTGATTATTTATGTATCAAAAATGCTTCCATTTCATCGCTTGATGAAGAACTAGATAGATGATTCCGTTTCCATTTCGTGTTGGTCAGGGTCAGATTTAGAATTAGAAGAATTGCACTCTTTTAAGAACATCAGTCTAGTCCATAACGACTTTAAATGTGGTTTTGATCTTTCTACTTGATCGTTGTCTAAAACTACCTTATACCAAAAAATTGTTATTTTGTGATTTATAAAAGATCTTGTCATTTGGACAACTAGCCGCAAAGAATAGGGCTTATATTCTTTCCCTTTGACGGCGTCGCGGCGCCGACTATTAAAACGATTCCAGGAACTAACTAAAAGTGCCGACTATTTCTCGACATATTACTAGCGACACCGCGGCTCACCAGAACAGAAACGTAATTTTATATTCATTTGCAGGAAGGTAAATGATTTATTTTCATTTGCTTCTAAAATGTACCGTGATTTCTTTCAAACGTTACAAGCAGAACCGAAAAACCGAACTAGAGTACTTTAGTAAACCTATTAATAGGTTTGGTTTTTCTTGACTCGTACTAAAGATCATTTTCTCGTGTCAATGCATTTGTCTTGTTTGTAGTAGAAAATTTATATTACATTAAATATGACGCTTTCTAACATGGTTTGCATTAATGGGATGTAATACAAGAAAATAATGAGCAAACTCGATTTACGAAGATAATTTAATTAGAAAATAAATAATACAATGTTAACAACCAAAATATAAAACTATAAAACTTCAAATATAGTACAAACAAAATAGAAAAAATCGTACATTATCTGGAAAAATTTGTTTCGTTAGCCTGTAGGAGCAACCGTAATTGCTGAAAAATTACTGACAATCCTTCAATGCAACGATTGTTATATTTTTGACTATTGATTGTTTTATCAGGACGAATAATGGTCTCCACAATAGTAACAACAAAAAGGTCATTTTAACTAGCATAGATTAAAAATTTTGGACATAATTCTTATGTATTTCAAATCTAAACGGAAGTTTCGAACTTTACTTTTTACGCTCAGTATATTCTGTGCTACAGCCTTTCTGATAGTACTTACACTTACTATAATGTAGATAGGAATTCTACTGAGTTACTATTTAAACAAATTTTCTTAGTTAAATAAAATAACTAGTGTACTGAAAATTATAAACTTGAAAATCGAGGAAAATTTCGTACGATAAAGTAAATATTCAAGATATTGTACGAATAACAAAATTAGCAGCAACAGCGAAGACTAAATGGGCATTCTGGGTTTCTGGTCTTTGGCTCCTCGGAAATAACCATTTTTCAAAGTTTTTTTTATAATAGTTCTATTATGGGATATTCTTGTAATCGTCCAAATTTGACGCAAGCACTTGCAGTCGATCTAATTAAAGGATTGTCAATAATTAGCCCTCAAAAACTTGTACCCTAGAGTATTATATTTCACGAAGTTTTCCCACAATTTGCGGTGATTAGACTGCAGGATTTCTACCGGAGTATTTCCAACAACTGAAGTGACAGGTAATACAATTTTGCAGGCAGTTTGCCGATTTTGCTAAACCCGCAATTATACGAGAGACTCCTTTTCGCAAGAATGTTTGACATTGTTAAAATATTAAATGTACATACATTTAATATCAACTGTACAATGTGACTTATAATATAATTATTAAAAAATTGCAACAATTTTACTAGAGATACATAGTATCGATTTGCAAGTTCAACTTATAATTGCAGGATGTTAAAATATTAATCAATTTTCAACATTTAAAAAGGAATCGTTCAGAAATTAAGCACCGACGATGTTTGAGAACATATTTAATTTTGGTCCCTGAATTAAATTTAGATGTTTACATCAGTAATATTAAAACATTAAATTTAACAATTCTGGTATGTTACTTTGATCCGTTCGGTAATGTCGAAATGGCAAACTGAAGGGCCGACTATATGAAAGCCGTCCGACAGACAATCGAATTATTTTTTTGATTAAACTACAATATTTTTCATCGCCTAGTTATGATAAAAATAACGATAGCTCATGTGCGACTAATATTTTAACATCCTGAAGTGAATTACATGTGGGCTATAACAGGTAAAAACATCATATAATATGTCCATAATAAAATCGTAATATTTAAAACAACGTAAATTCATGCGTTTTACCAACATTGCTTCAATATGAAGGTTAAATCTTAACCGATTAAAACTATATCTTTAAATGTTATATGTCTGAAGATACAATGTAAAAAAATATATACAGGGTGTTCGGAAAATGCATTATGAAATGTTTAAGGGCGATTCTACATGCTAAAATAATGGTATGTCATGTAGCAAAAATTCGAAATCTGAATATTTTCCGAGTTACAGCTCATCAAACTTAAATTTTTTTATTTTTATTTTTGACCTAAACAATTTAGTCTAAATTTAACATACAATAATGATTATAAATTCTAAAATTTGGCATATTTAAAAACCAGCACGACTTGATTTGCTGCCATTCCAATTAAATACAAGGCCATTGAGTTGAGAGTGATAAAAACTTTGATGTTAATTTGCTCCTAAACGAACAGGTTTTTCAATTTGTGTGAAGAGCACATTTTTTGTCTAGTATTTTCTAATCTTTCAAGTCGCATTTTGCCATATTCTATGCCAAAAAAGATATGCGGAAAATGAAATTTGGATTTCGGATACAAGTGCCATCCAGTGGCAAGGTGGAGAATCAATTTTTTATCAGAAAAAGTTAGAGATTACTAAACTAAAACTCTGTACCAATTTTCAAATTGATGCGCGAAGAAATATCCAGAAGAAGGAAAACAAATGAGGCTTGATGAGAGGGTTTCACTCGAAAAATATTCAGATTTCGAACACCCTGTATACATATATGTATATATAATAATTGAAAATTGGCGACACTCTTCAGAATTCAGAGATTGGTTTATCGGGGCTAACAAGAAATGGAAAGTAATTTTTATCGATCGTTTTGCGAATTATTTTCGGTAACTATGACACTTTGTATTCAGCTACCTGTAACGGTCGCAATAATAGCAGTGTGTGTGTATGTGGCTTTATCAATTTCTTAGTAATTTTCTTCAATGTCTTTAAGTAATTTTGTAAAAATCACATTTAAAACATAGAACATATTTTCAAATAATATTTTTCATACTGTTTTATCAGCTGTATACAGCCCCCAGAGATATGCCGCCAATTTTAACTCGTAAATAGCGTACACAACTTTATAAGACGGCGCTAATTCTTATGTAATGTATTGAATGCCACTTCAATACATTACGAATTGTTAATCTGCAATGTGTCCCGATGATCAGAGCTCAGATCACGCTGTCTCCTAATTAATTTAATAAACACCTACAGATAGATACAAAGCTAGCCATACAAAGAAAACATGTTTAACTAAAGCTTGCTTCTGTCATTAAAGATGTGAAAATAGCTATAACTTTATTTAAAATGTTAGAAGATTTCCCACTTTCTAACTTACTTTATACTTTTGGGAAAACGGGGTTCTTACTTTTAACAGAAGTCACACTAGATTTTAATACAACGCGGTTCCGTTATGAGTTATTCTTAGTTCCTTTACAATCTGACTGTTGACTTAATTTACGAAACTAAATAAATTCGTATGTCCAGAAACGAGTTTATTTAATTAGTTTATTATTATTTATTCAACAAACCATAGGATTGCTCCTTTCATTTGACAATAAAAAATGTCTACTTTCTATTAGGCATGGGTAACACTGTGTTGAGTTGCGCTATTGAGTTAATGTCGCTCTGTGAGTAAATGAGTTATAATTCATCAGGGCCATTAATCAGGCATTAAAGCTTTACGCGGCCTGGGCCTAGCAGAATTTAAGCACGTAAACAAAAAGGTCACCATATTTTTTACAGCTAACGTTTTCCAGGTTGACATTTTATTTTCTTCAATTCCAATGTATTCCTGGGTTTCAGTCAATTTTATTGTTTATTATTTAAAATGTTACCAATACGTTTCGGTGTCTTTATAGATTTTATTTTCTAACATCTAAAAAAAAGGTCGCCACATTTTTTATGAGTAACGTTTTATCTCAAGTAGGTGACTAATTGTTCGTCTTCTTCTTTAGCAGCCTTTTTCGGTCCACTCCTGGACATAAGCCTCCCCTCGTCTTCTCCACTCTAACCTATCCCACGATATTTGGTGCCAGTTTCTTTCTGCTTTTTCTCTTATATCGTCAATCCCCTTCCTTTGTGGTCGTCCGATGCTTCGTTTGGACGCAACGAAGGCGACAACCCTGGCGACGTGTCCTGCCCAAGTCCATTTTAAATTGGCGACACTTGCTATCATATCCGCCACCTTAGTGTGTCGTCTTATTTCTTCGTTTCGAACATGATCTCGAAGTGATATTCCCAACATAATTCGCTCTATTGCTCTCCGTTGACTAAGCGGGTGAGTTACTGCGCCCGTGCGTTAGGTTGGGGCACCAAGCCATTCCGCCAGCACTGCGCTAACTCTTGAATATTCACTGAGTTACCCATGCCTACTTTCCATCACTTGGTTGTTGTGCAAATGCAGTTTTCTATTCTTTCTTTTCTTCACTAATCAAAAATTTAGATGCAATTAAATGCAGGATGTCTAATTTGCTACTCGTTATTTATTTGCGTCCACTAATGTTCACCCATGATATACCAGTTAGGTGAACTAACTTAGGAGCAGTAGAACATTTCAATATTGTAACCAAAACAACATTTTACAATAGAATCTTGTTCAATTTAAATAATTCAAAGAAGTGTCTTGTGGAAATAATATGACTGGCCTATTTTAATTAGAGACTTAATCATGATTTCACATTAGTTTATTGAAATAGAAGTGTTGCTTCGAGGAACTGTGTAAGAATTAGCATATGAATGAATTCTAAGGACGGGCGTCCATGTTAGATAAGCGAGTCAGATTAAGTCTTGTGTGCTTATATAGACAACTAGAAGACTCGAACCTTGCGCTTCTGTAAAAGCGCCTACAAAAATTTTGGTAAAAGTAATATCAATTGCGATTCGTTTGGTTGTGCCCGCTTTATTTTAGTGGACACACACATCTTACCGTCTAGAAAAGAAAAATCTGTATGTGCACTTTCAAGTTAAATAAATGATTCCCATATTGGGCGGAGATTTTTAGCGCTTCTCTGGATGAACCAGAATAGGAAAATCAAAACCCATTAAACTAAATACTGACCATTTTCTATGATTTTATGGAAAACATAGCCAATATCGCCGCGCAAATTTTCTGGGCATTAGTTTCATCGGGATACATTTGCATTGCTTGTATAACTTGTTCTTCCGGAAATATTGCTGCTAAATGATAGTGTAGTTTTCTTCGAGCATCTTCTTGCGAGCCGATCGGATTCCATTGGCCAGGCCACACGTTCAGCTGAGAATCGGAACAACTGGACATGCGGTGCATATGGCCAACTGATGGTGTTTGCTGAAATTAATCAGAATAGTAAATTATATATACAGGGTGGTCCTCAACTAATGTGACAAAATTCACTGACTTATAGTCTATACAAAAATATTGCGTTTTAGACAAACTTGTCTGATCTGAGTTAATAGTTTCCGAGTTACAAGGTGTCAAAGTGTAAATTAAATTTTCGTTCATTTTTAATAGATTCTTAACCAGTTTTATTATGACCATGACGTGCCGCGTGGCGAATCAGGCGATTTTATTTTTATTTTTTCTTGGCCACCATTAACACCCCTCGCATTAACCCTTAAACGAATTGTGCGCGGGGGCGACAAGTGCGTCTGGGTTCAAGGGTGATGCGGAGGGCCGGTCGGAAGAAAGGGACCGCCCGGGCAGTCCCGAAGGAAGCCCGTATCGAAGCAGTCCGGGAGAATTCGAAGGGATACCGACGCCACGCCGCGCGGCAATTTTTTGTTTTTGTGTCCAAGTGCGGTACGGGAGAAAATCCCGTTTTTTTCCGGAGCATCCCTGCTCCTAGATCCCAAGTGAGAGTTTTTAACCCACCGCGGGAATACTGTACGCGCCCAGGGACAAGACTCTTTAACAACCGCGACACGTTAAACGAATTGTGCGCGTCACAGGTACCAGAGCCATATACTTTAATTTTAGTTTTTTGAATAGTAGTTGTTTTTTTTTGTTTTGTTTGTTCGGGTATTAAAAAAAAACGGGGTATTATACGAACATAAGTATAGCTTAAGAAAGGTTAGCGAAAATGCAACAGCATTAGCACAACATGCACAACAAAAGTTGCATGATTTTGATTTCGATAACAGAAAAATACTAATCAATGAAAACAACTATAATAAGAGAAGAATCCATGAAATGATACAAATTAAGAGACATCAGAATGCAATAAACTTCAGATCAGATACAGACAATCTTAGCTCTGTGTATCATACGCTAATTAAATGATCGCATGCATGAATTGAATGGACCTGGTAAATAAAAATTAAACAGCAGATATTGCAGAATTACAGAGCAATTCCAAGAATGCAAAGAAAAGGCGAAATATAAATAGGTTTTGCGGGCACTCGCTCGATATCGAATAAAATAGGTAATTCAATGTCCAACCAAATGTAAAGGAAGAAACATCTAAACATGTAAGTCAAATTTAGATCTCTAAACAATAGATTCTAGTCTTTTCCCGAACATGTTTATCCCGGCTCATCACCTGAGAACCAAGGTCCCAAATTGTACTTTTTAATATGTGTGTGATTTGAATTTTAATATGTTAATTTTGTGAAAGTTTTTTTAATTGAATTGATAATAAATGTAAAATGGATATTTTAGACAAACTGATGATGGTGGATAAAGACACCGAAACGTATTTGTAACATTTTAAATAATAAACAATAACATTGACTGAAACCCAGGAATACATTGGAATGAATTAAAAAAAAACTCGTGTTGATACAGGTTAATAACCCATAATAAGTACCTGGCTTCCCGTCACGTGGCAAACCACCACGTAATTAAACTTTGTGTAGTGCGTTGGACTGGTTTTTTGTGTTTTTGCGCATCCACCAATTGTCCGATATGCAGGGACAGGGACGCGATTCCCATTCCGGAAATACTCTCCGATCGCAACTCAAGCGAATAGACGGGGGATCTGCGCCACAACCATAAAAATTCCTATTTTTTTTTTGTCTTTTTATGGCCTTTGTCCTAACCGGATATTTAGCCATCTCATTAGAAGCGAGGTGACTTTGTCTGGTAGGGCACATATACCAATATCACTTCGCAATATTTCTGATGGGCACGGCTGGGATTTCAACCACAGACCTTCAGGTTACTAGCCTGTCGGTCGGTCTGTTCGCTCGGCCACCATGCCGGCTAAAATTTGTATTTGGAAGTGTTTTAGAGCGACAAGTTCAAATTTCCAATTACCTAGCTTGTAGATCCTAGAGGGCGCTAGCTGCAATAGTCTGGAGCCATTTAAAACATTGGACATTTTTTGGAATTTAAAATATCGCTTCTTTGTTGGTCATATTTCGTTCTACGCTCTTTTCTAAACAAAAAATGGGTACTTCAAGTCAATACCTATCTCTTACCGTTTTCGAGATATTTCACATTGAACTGCTCCAGACTATTGGAGCTAGCGCCAACTAGAATCAACAAGCTATGTAATAGGAAATTTGAACTTGTCGTTCTAAAACACTCCAAAATAAAAATTTTTATGGTCATAGTAAAAATGGTTAAGAATCTATTAAAAGTAAACGAACATTTTATTTACACTTTGACACCCTGTATCTCGGAAACTATTAACTGTCAGATAAGACAAGTCTGCCTAAAACGCGATATCTTTTTGTCTAGGCTGTATCTAATCTGTATCTATCTACTGTCTAGATCTAGAATATACAGGGTGAATCGGGATTAAAATGCCATATGAAAACTTTGCCTAAGAAATTGATTTTTAAGCCAAAAAGTTCCTGTAAATGCATGTCCGGAAACGCTCCGTTTAGTATCTACAGCATATAAAAACGTGAGAATAAATGCGCTAAATAAACAAAAATTGCTCAAATCAGTGGCGTGTATACCTATAGTTACGCCTGTGTATTTTTTCCTTAAAATAAAAACAATTTTTTATTTCTCTGTTCATAATGATAAAGAAAGAACTCTCTTTAGCTCTTTTTGAACGAGGCAACATTTTTGAGGAATAAAATTAATAGGCTGAGTTTGCACATAGGCAAGTCGGGGTTAATCGGCATGCGAAAACCATACATTGAAAAGTTTATTTTAAACAAAACAGTCTATAGAGGGTGTTAAAGTAAACATGTTACAAACTTTGAGGGTATACTTCTCTCAATAAATCAAAAAAAAATTAATTACAGAATGTCCGCAAACGTCTCGTTTCCATAACTGATGATGATTTCCATAAGTGAGTTAAAGTTTTAAATTTATATTTTAAAGTAGATGGTTTAACATTTTGTCTTATGTAATATTCGTATAATCAGTATACTGGTATGCTACTGATCTATGGCGAATCAAATTGCAACAGTACAGCAGCTTGTCGGCTATACGCCGAAAGATATCCTGAAAGACCTACTCCGTAGCACACAATGTTTGAGAGAGTTAATCGGCGTCTTCGAGAAACAAGTTCTCTACGAGTACAGAAAGTGGACAACGGAGCACAGAGAACATTAAGAACTTCACATTTTCAAGAGGAAGTTTTAAATCAGTTTGAAGAAACCCCCCGTATAAGGACTAGGACAGTAGGTTCCGGTATGAATTAAAATCTCGCCAGTGTATGGGAAGTGTGCATATCCATACCACATCCAAAGGGTACTGGTTCTAAACCCAGACGATTGCTCAAATCGGGAAATATTTTGCCAATGGTTCCTTGTCCGTCAAGCAGAAAACCCGTATTTCTCAGTCAGTGCTATTCACAGACGAAGCTGTATATACCAGAGAAGGAACTGTTAACTACATAAATAATCATGTGATGAGCTTATCGGACCCCGCCTTTTACCGGCTTGTTTAGACGGGCAAAGTTATTTAAAATTTTTACAAAATGATTTTGAATCTTTATTAGATGCTCCATTAGACGTCCAGTTGATGACACAAAAGTAGACAACAGTAGATTTTGGTAAATCAGGCTTTACACAAGACAGAAGGACACATTAAATCTCTGGTTTACCGAACACAGAAATGTTTACATCAACTTGAGGTGATGATGACAATAAAAGAACAATTCCTCGTTGACAATATTGATATTTCCAAAAAGTCGATTGTTAAATTTAACGGAAAATGTTGAATTTACCGTTTACACCCTAACCTACTTCATTGTCACCATCTGTGTTTTTTTATAGTTACTTGAGCTTTTGATATTTAAAAAGCAACGGGTATTTACGTAATGTTAATGAGGCAGGTTACCTTGAAAAACTTTGTTGCCGTCCTTCCGATCTAGTCTTTTGCAAATATCTAAGTTTTTGATAAGAATTATTGTTTTTACTATTTTTCCCCTACTCCCTAAACACCCCCAGAGGAATGACGCCAATTTTGAATCACCCTGTAAATCCAATAATTATTAGAATTGCATAGAAGTCTCATTTTCAAAACACAATATAAGAATTTGGTGTACACAGAGGCTTGTAAATAGCGTTAAGCAATAACGTTTCATGTTTACTAAGTACTAGAAAACTTTCACATAGAAATATATGTGTTAACAACTTACTCCATGTTGTGGTCCGTGCAATCCCGTCCATCCAACAGCCTGAGTATTTTGGGCACTCCTGTAAGAATCTGGAGCACTCGCAATCCTAGTTACACCCTGGTGAACTTCCCACCCGGAAGATCCCAAGTATCCACCGGAAGTACCAATAGGGCCGGGACTTAATGGTGCGAAGCGTCTAGAAGCTAATCGAGGATCACCTCCTGGGTTCAACGTTAATTGTCTGGCAAGTTTTCTGTGAAGGTTCTCAGAAGATGGCGTTTGGTAAGAAAAATTACTCATAGGGTCCTTTTCAGGAGTAGATTGGAATCCGAAATTGTCAGTTATATGTTGATATTGGCCGGATTGAGTGATCACTCCTACGTTGTCTACGCTGCGTGACTTTGAAACTATTGTGTGTTGCGGTTCTTTAGGAGGTGGAACATTCGATCGCGTACGACCTAGAGGATTCTTGCGAACATCGGAACCTAAAACAATATCAAAAACATTTTCCATAAACGTAGTATGTCATATCCAGTAGGGTGCAAATATTAAAAAGTTCTTGTCCAATGGGAAACTACCTATGAATAACCGCTATAAAATCACTAATATGATTTATGTGTACATTATACCAAGTCAAGTGATACGTTTCCAATAAAAATCAATTGAACAATTATTGTCCAGAAAAGCCAATAACGCAATCGACAGTTAGTTCATTAAGACCCAAATCTATAATTGCTGTATATACTAAGAATAAGCCCTTCGTAGAATAAGATATATCAGGGATAATCTGTGGTATAATATGTGTTGTTCTACAATGTAACGCTGACGCGAGAATGACTGTTCCGAGTACATCTAAATTTTGGCTCTGGCGACGTACAAGCCGTAGCGGCAATGCCGCTATCGAGATGACCGCAGAGCGTTCCAGGTAGTTTGCGAAGGGTTATTGAAACCCGCAATTAAAAAAAAATTATGAACTGGTCCGAAAAAAATTTGAGTTTTAGATTTTCAGAAAACTCTGCTGGAAAAAGAAGCAGGACAAAAAGAAGAATGGAAAAAGAAAATACATGAGTTAAAAATAAAACATGGAAGAGGAGCATACTCTTAAATTGAGAGCGGTAGAATCTCAGATTTAAATTAAACTTAAAAATTTAACTTAAATGTGCAAAATGATTATGTATATTTGACCTCATTCTATTATTTATATAAATATTTAAATCGTTTATCGATGACGGTAATTCATCTGCGGCAACATTTTCCAAATCCAATTCAATTGATGGATTTCTCGCATTCCTAACGACAAAATGGGAAATCTTCTTTTCCACACTCCGTTAGACCTGTGATTCATTATAAGGCTTTTCAGTAGCTGTGAAAGGGTTTGGCAGTGGTGTAAGCAAGTAATTATTGTTTCCGTAACCACTGCCCCCAAAATAAGCCAATTTGGAAAATCACCATTCGCAAGTCTTCTCTTTATTCTGCTATTATTAAAAATAGTTTGGTCATGGCATGAACCTGGACACCCTGCAACTAGATCGATAATTTTCAATTGTGCATCGCAAAGTGTCTGAACATTCCATTCCAGAAGTAACCTTTCCTGTTGCGGAACCTCTCAGCGTTTTCTCCTCCAGGAGACTGGATTTTGACATGTGTACAGTCAATCGCACCAATGATCAGTGGAAATCTGGCAACTCTATAGCAATTTTCCTTAATTTTTTGTCTGGTGGCAATTTTTTCCGGAAACCTTATATATCTTGGTCGCAACCGAGCAATAGTCTCTGAAACTTTTCTCACAATTGTACACGCGGATGTTTTGCTTACTCCTACAAAATTTCTAATTGACATGAGCATATTTCCAGTGACATAAAATCTTAAAATGAGCAGTAATTTGAAAATTGATTAAAACTGTTTCAGGAATTTGTTTACCTTCGAGGGAAATGTAGGTTATGAAACAAATAGAAAGCTGTCACTCACTGACCAATAGGAGAAAGGAATAACTTTGTCTGCAGTATATCTGACCTATTTCGATAGTATAAGTTATACCTCCATTTATGCCAAGAACAGCGTTCTTCGGCTATTGTAGAACACAATTTTACTAAGTTATACTTAGAAAAGCTTATTCTTGGTATATACCCCAATTGTAGATTTGAGCCTAAGTGCAAGAATAGTTATGTGAACATTCTAATGTTGGTCCAGATTAGGGGCTGCGGTTTTGTTAGTGCAAACAATCTACTAATCTACTTCTAGTTGAAAATATTATAACATATGTTTTCTCGGGCGCCTCAACTAGAACATTAAATAAAAAAGAGTATCGTCAAAATTGCAACTACTGGACAACAGAAAACCTTCAATAGGTTTAGGTGCAGTATCTACAGAACATTAATCTACAAGGCGGAATGGCAAGAATTAAAGCTTTTACGAAGGTAATTTAGATTATTTCAGCTAATTTAAATTCTTTCTGCAATATTTGTTCCTCTAGTGAGCAACTCATATCCGGATGGTAACAACTTGAATTATCACAAGCTTGTCGTTTTAACAAAATGCAGTTTTTACTGTAATATCAATCTAACTCACCATCTTTATTTTCTCTGGCTTGTAAATGGCGTTGCGCGTGTTCAGATAATCGCTCGGTAACGCTCTTATGTGGTAAGGGTCCCCGTTCTGGATGGTGATATTTACATTTGTTGCCATAAGTACATTTTTTGCCATACGGACATGGTGGTGGTGGTAAAGTTCCCGAAACGTCACCCTAAAAAGCAGAAAATTGAAAATTTTAACACTCAATCACCGTATTAAGATTATTGTGAAATTACCTTTCTAGGTTGTCTGCGCAAAAAATTATCTAAAGTTGGTCCAGCTCTGCCTAGCGGATCATCAGGAGGCATAAAATGGTCATTTACAAAAGAGTACATTAAAACTCTTTCCTCGACTACTTTCCTGAACTCAGTGCTTTCTTGGCACAGATCCCTAAAAACAATTCAAGGTTGGTCTCATTAAACGTAATAAACCTTCAGATTCAAACCTGTAATTATCATTGCTAACAACAATTCCGTCAGTCTGCGATGCAAGCTTTAAAATATATCGATCATCATAGCAAACCATCCGTTTTCCACCAACTAGTCGTGAGGGTGTGAAAACCAACAGCCTGTCTCTTTCCAGTTCAGCCAAAATGTCTTGTTCTCTCACCGGGTTGTCC
The DNA here is from genome assembly GCA_024550625.1 of Dendroctonus valens. NCBI lineage: Eukaryota > Metazoa > Arthropoda > Insecta > Coleoptera > Curculionidae > Dendroctonus > Dendroctonus valens. The sequence continues at coordinate 2,812,130 of JAJTJO010000749.1, forward strand.
GGACGTGGGGCTTCTTTTCGCCATTTAGGCACGAATACTGTTATATCTTTATGTCCACGAACCTGCAAAAATACAAAGTATGTAATATACTAACAACATAATTATTTAAAAAAAAATAAATGTATTTAAATAAACCAGGTCGCGGCTGACAGTGCTAACGAATGAAAACAAATATGTTTGGGCTTCTCTCTACGGGGTGATTAAAAATTTTCCCTTAAACAGGTTTGTGGGGATTACTTGGAGCCCATGGAAAAAATGTTTAAATCAATTTTCTCTTCATTTCCCGAAGAAACTAGCTCTTGAAGATGGTTATTTGGCAAACGATTAGTAAAGCCAAACATTGCAAAAGTTGCAATGTCGAACATGCATAATGCATTTTTCGCTGATTTTTAAATGGTCTAATCTACCTACCATCGCGCAGTGCTATGAGGTCCAAACATTCTTGTGAAGTGAGGTTGAGCAGATTTGCGAGAAATTGTACAGTTCAGTGATAAAACTGAAGTAATAAGTGCTCGCAAAAAGTGTGCAAAAAATTTGCATTGAAAACTCAATTTAAAAAAATCTTGTATGTGCTTAAGACCTCACGATAGAAGTGAAAACTTCAACAAGCAGGACAAGGCAGTAATAATTAATAGTATGAAATAAATATATTTTTTTCTATTTTGACAAAGTAAAATAATATTTACAATATCGTGAGCTTCAAGCTAAAAGTGGTCAAGTCCAAAATTGCCGTATTTTTGTTTGGTTGGTTTAAAAAATTAGTTATTGTTTTTAAGAGTTAAAATTAAAAGACCAAATTATGAAGCAAATAACCGCATAAATTAAAAGAATTAAAAAAATCTTTTTGGTAATTCAGATATAATTTTCGGGTCGGTTTAAAAGTGCATTTTCCAAAAAATTAATTTTAGACTTGGTCAGTTTTAGCTTTAAGCCCACGATATAATGCAGTTATTATTGAATATAAATTACTATGACAAGAAGAATGTAATAAATTACTATGGTACACTTGTCTCTAACTGATCGTAATTCGTATCATATTCTAAAAATAAAACAATGGCTTTGTGATAACTGAAATATGCTATGAACACTTTTGATTGGAATCTATTTGATATATATCTAACAAAAACTCCGACAACTGTTGTACCATATTTTGTTGTACTTTCATTTGGACCATTCCACATATTCAAATTTAATGGTGATTTAAAAAAATCAACTAAAGGCTTCGATGAGACATTTGAAAAATCAACATTGAAACATCCATCTGTGGATGTTTCCGACGATACTGAATGCAACTTATGCGTCATGCTTTGACTATCACTCTCGCGCTGCTGAGTGTCCCTCTCTCGCTCAGTCAACGAGTGGACCGAGGGTTACATAAGAATGTGACAGCTCAATCTTATTCCATATCCACAAACTCTCTACCTGCTTTCTCGCTGTGCCGACTTTACCCGAAGAAGCGTTACATAGCCGAGCGTGACGGCTCAGTCAAATTTATCACCCACAAAATCTGCTAAACGCGCCTAAAGAAGTTAGCACTTCTAATTTGAATTTGAAACTAAAATTTGAAACATTGAAAAATTCTCAACTGATGAGAGTTAAGAGTTAACATTAAATTGTTGACGAAATTAATAATAACACATGGCAATTAAAGAAGTCCTTTCTTCAGGAAAAATATGCTATTTCTATACGATAGTTGTTAAAGTTAAAACTAACAGAGTGGTTCTGCGCTTGGCAGTCGGGAATAACAGACTACGGTCTCACTAAGAGAACATTTTGGACGGCCACACACGTCGACTCACAATCTTCACGCGCGTTATTTTTATTGTGTTTTTCATATCCGGTCCAGTTTTGAGCATTAAAGAATAGATGGATAAACTTAGAAGGAGAAAAGTTAGTTGCCATTAACGACCTACCTTAAACCAATCAACACATATCTTAATTCCACGGCATGAAAAAATTTCCTTGTTACCATGGCTCATAGCAACATTACTACCATCTATAACGATGGGTCTTAACGTGGATGGGCCAGTTTCGAGAAGTTCAAACCTAAAAAAGAACAATTTCCTAGTGTTTTTCTTAAGCTGGTATACCAAAGTTCTATATTTTGTTGATCAAGATAATGTAAACCAGTTGAATCTTACACGTATGAAGTAGGTATCTTCGAAAATAATATATTACGATTGTATCCATTTAAACAAACATATTTTAATTCTGAAGTTGATAGTATAAAAGTTGGGTTTGTGTTCAAATAATATTTGTTGCTACAGGCTGTATCCAAATCAAGTGGCAGATCAAATAAAAAATTACCCGGTTTAGGAATTTTTAAATATACTATTTTTGGAAAATTCATTTTTTAAATTTAGTTTAAACTTTTGGCTATTTTAATATCCAAAAGGATGAGGATGAGGAGCGATGGTTCGCAAAATTGGACGACTCAGTCGCCACGTTTAACAGGTTTATATATTTTTTGACGCTATATATAGATATAGTTTATTACACTCCTACCAACCACTCGCGATAACATGAACGAAAGAATTATATGGTTATTCTGGACCATATCGTAACAAATCCTGCGTTTTGAGAAACAAATGTTTTTGTGCCTGGATCAGGAAGGTAAGACATTTTGAGTCCTTGAACTAGTCGATTTACATAATTATTTCATTATTGTTTTTCATGTGAGTATTTGGTGATACTAACGTTAGTTCTTTTTGTTTAGTTTGAAGTTCTAGACAGCCATAATAATACTTACTTTTTCATAAAATATCAGTTTTCATTAAGCCTTTTAATGTTTTTAACGCATGGGTTGATGCCACAACAATTTTTAGAAAATTATTTAAATTTTAGCCCGACGGCGCAAAAACACATAGGGTGTCTCATTTAAATTAAGTGAGAATGTTTAGTCGAAATTTATTTAATTTTGAAACATAAGTTTTCGCACATCCTGTATAAATTTACATTGAAATTAAATGTTTATTAAGTAGTAAAAGGGCCCTTTCAATAAACTCAACAGCTATGCTGTGTGAATAACTACTAAAGCAGTCCTAAACTTTTAAAAAATTTGCCTACATTTTCAACTATCACCATATATATCAAAAACAGTTCTCATTTTCGATATTATGTATTACTGAAACTTACCTTTATTTTTTATGTAGAATTTACTAATAAAATAATATATAGGGTGTTTCATTGAAAAAAAAAGTTTGACATGTAACTTTTCTGGGATACCCTGTATATGTTTCCAAAAGATGGTTTAGAAATACCTATTCGTTTCCTCGTGAGATAAACTCTCAAACAAAGACCACCTTATTCGAGATAGTTGATAGATCTGTCGAGTTAGTAGATAGAGACTGTAGATCAACTCGCCATAAGATAAATATATCAGATGTTCCACTGTATATATAATATACATATATAAATACGTAATAAAATACTCTAAAAAACCTCAAATACGCATTTTCTAGTTATTTTTGTCAAAAAATTACTAAGTTTAAATAGCCGTAAATTTTCTTACTTTGGCCTTTAATCTAACTAATTCAGGGCATTTAACACACAAAGCTATACAGGCTACTCATACACTTACCTATCTAACAGTGCTAACTCACTAACGAGACTTTCAGTTGGGCTGCTATCACAAGAGCCACCTTTCTGGGCACCTAATTTAATTAATTCCGCTAAAAGTTCATTTTGTGTGGGAGTCGAACCCAGCTTTTGCAGGGCCGCCTGTACGTGTTTCTCTGTGTAGCCCAATTTGAGAGCAAACTCCACTCTGCAAATATATAAAACCAATAAATGATAGCCATCAATAAATACAGGGTTTGTCTATGCCGCTGGGAACCACTCCCATTGATATATGGCAAACTATAATTAGGAGAAATTTGAAAATTTGACAGTAATACCGAAGTCATTGGGGGCAAGCAATCCATTTTTTTTCAAGATGGCCACTCTTCCGGTTATACCGGAAGTAGGTATCAACTTATGCGAGTAGAACGACAAAAAGTGATAATGTTTTATCTAAAACATTTTCTTCGATTTTAACAAGTGGCGCTGCAATCCATCAATTATCAATTTTTTGCTTTACATTTGCCTCACTACAATTTTAAGCGTTTCAATAAACTAATAGATAGTGCGGCGGATCTAAAGCAAAAAATTGATAATTGATGGATTCCAGCGCCACCTGTCAAAATCGAAGAAAATGTTTTTCTTCTCACTTTTGGACGTACTACGCGAATCTGCAGTAAAATGGTGTGGTTACTATTTGAAATTATCAAGTTGGCCTCTGCCTAGTCTACAAGGTCAAAGTAGGCGTTTTTTTCTAACACGAATAAACTTCCATCTCTCAAATATTAACTTCTTATTTGACACATTTTTTCGTAGGATCACCAATTTCCGAAATATTTCGGCGTTTCAAGATAAAAAAACACCTGGTATATAGTATGGTGTCAAACTAGACCTTTATCATATATCATTACATACACCAGAAGCTCCAGAATTGGATACCGGTACTGTTCACGAAGAGTGGTATTCCGTTTGCCATGAGCATATGTCTGTAGTCTAAGAGAGGTCTCGCGTGGTGGATCTAAAGATAAACTCTTAATTTCCAGGACTCTTCGATAATTTTTTTTCCGACCGCCCTGAACATGTCTCGCATGCACTCTTGAATTGATAGTGCGCGGGGCGACGCGTGCGTCAGGGTACGAGGGTGTTTCGGGGGGCGGTCACGGAAAAGAGATCGAGCAGGCGGAGCCCCGAAGAAAGTGCAGACTGAAGCGGTACGAGTGTGATCGGTACCCAAAAAACCGAAACCGACGCCGCGCCAAGCATCTATTTTTTGCGACGCCTAGTTAAAAAAAGGAATCATTTGGAAAAGGGCATCCTTGCTCCTAGACCCAAAAGAAAACTTTGGAGATCATCGCGGTACTATTGTGCGGGACACGAGAAAAACCTCTCGAGCCAAACGCGGTACTATTGTGCGTGACGCAGGTACGCGAGCCATAGATTCGACATAATCTTATTTCTTGTATTTTAGTTCAGTTATTGTGGTTGGGTTTTTTTGTTTGTTATTTCCTTTGTTTGTTGTACTTTTGTGGCTGGTTATATGCTTGGCTTCTGGACCGATAATAAGCGCAGGGAAAAACACCCTTACAGGGGGGTACTACCCGTAACAAATACCGGGCATCCCTCTACGCGATAAACGATCACGTTTACTGATGACTTTTTTGTTTTCTCTGCGCATTCACCAACCCGTCCAAAATTCAGGGACAGGGTCGTAATTACCGTTCCGGCAGAGGATCTCCGGAAGTACCAACCGCTCGCAACTCGAGCGAATGGAGAGGAGATCTAAGCCACAATATGTTAGTGATCGTCAGTGTTTTGTTCTCGCAAATTATATATCTTTTTTTACTATTAACACGGATAATTACCTTAATTGATTTAATTAGCTTTTATTTTGAATTTCCCATTAATTTTCTGAAATATCGCAATATTTGATAGCCTGACGGTCAGTTGTCAAACCGCCGCAATATAATTTATCGGTCTCGAGAAAACAGATAAAAATTCTATGAAAAACTTCTGGGAAAAGCGAAAAATTATTGAATCTTAAAGTCACATTGATTTAGAAGGGAAATGGATGTAATATCAGCAGAACTTAGAGAGGTGGGCAAAATCAGCTTGCTTACATAGAAATCGGCCCACTGTAAACTTTTGACTTTAACTTTAAATGTTACACCCGGTATAATAAACTTGCGTGCATAGAAATAGGCCCACTGTACAACCTTGGACTTTAACTATATTAAAAAAAAAACTATTCATCAGATCAAAAAAAGAAACATACTGTTTGAAAGACAATTTAAAATGCTTTAAAGTGAGTATAAATATATCAAGAAGGCTTGTCGTTTATATGCGTAGCAACCGGTAAACCAATGAAACGTGTTTATGTGGTGATTGTAACGAAAATAAAAAATTGTCAAATATTAAAATTATTGCGTTTGCAACTGAAATTTGGATATTAATTCGTTTTTCATAATCTCAATCGTGTTTAAGTGTGTTAGTTTAATGCATACTACACCACAAAAAGCCGGCCAAGTTATTGCTTTAATCGAAAATGGACTTAGTCAGCGAACTGTTGCTGGACAATTGGATATGACACGCGCAGCAGTTCGAAGAGTGTGCAAACGTTATGAGGAGACTGGATCCTTTCATAGGCGACCTGGAAAAGGCAGAAGGCGATTTACAACCGCTCGTGATGACCGCTTTATTGTGCCAACAACATTAAGAAATCGTCACCTTAATGCCGTTCAAGTGCAACGACAGCTCCGTGAGGTGCGAGGAGTGGCTATTAGTCAGTGGACAGTAAGACGAAGACTGCAGGAAAATAACCCCTAAAACACCTGCGATTGGTCCAAAACTTACTCCAGATCATCGAAAAGCACGCCTGCGTTTTGCACGGGATCATCTGAATTGGACGTTGGAACAATGGGGATCTGTTCCGTTCTCAGATGAAACAGAATATACCTCCATGGTAGCGACCGAAGAAGGAAAGTGTACCGAAGACCAAGAGAGCGATTTGCAGATTGCTGCTTTGAAGAGCGGAGTGCTTATGGAGGTGGTTCCTGTATGATCTGGGGTGCAATTCCTAAAGGAGCACGATCCGACCCTGAGTTCATTCGTAGGGGCGACCGTGCTCACAGAAGAAGAGGTTTAACGGCTGTTAGATATATCGAGGAGATTTTAGCAATTCATGTGCTACCTTACATCGACTACATTAGAGACGAATTTACCTTTATGCATGACAATGCCAGGCCGCACACCGCAAGAATCGTGTAAGATTACATTGCAGAAGTCGGTTTTCGGGTTATGGAGTGGCCAGCATAGACTTCATACCCCAAACTCGATCCCAGAGCTTATTGTTTCAGTAGAAGAAGAGTGGTTTAACATCCCTCAGGAACCACTAGCAAACTTGATTAGATCTATGCCTAATCATATGAGAGAAGTTATTAGGGAAAGAGGAGGTCATACCCATTATTAAAAAATTAATTGTTAAGTTTTAAATTGTCAATAGCCCTATTTATGTTAATAATAAAAAAGCTTAATTTGCTTAATGCATTAATTTCACTATGTTAAACATAGGATACTCACAATATTTTATACTCACATTAAAGCATATTAAATTGTCTTTCAAACAGCATATTTCGTTTTTTGATCTGATGAATAGTTTTAAAAAAATATATAGTTAAAGTCAAAAGTTTACTGTAGGCCGATTTCTATGCACGCAAGTGTAAAAGTATTGAGAAACTTAAACATCTTTCATTATTTAACTAGATATTTTTTATTATTATCCTCATTAGGGAAATGAAATTATTTACCAGTAAATAATTGTGACTTCTCAGGTTAGTAGTAAAAAAGAAATTAGTGCCGTTTATATTTGATAAACCCTCATATAAAAGATTGTTCACAATATTTTAATCATCCGGTACATGACATAAATGCCGTATGAAAGTTACCATACCTGGCGTTATAGCCTGGAGCGGTTCCTTGTACTCCTTGCACATATTCGGCATATTCGGCGGCTAAAGTGTCACTGGTAGTCCGTGAAACATCCTGGTGACTACCGCATAATTGTCCCTGGCTACCCTCGTAGGCTTCGCAATCCGAATCATAACTAGAATCCTCGCCGGTGGCGGAGCCTTTCGAGATATTGCACCCATCCAGACAGATGTCGTCTATATATTTCTGAAATACGAACATAATGTAAAATTGATATAACATATTAGGTACATTTTGTTCAAGATAATAAAAAGTCGGTATCAGAGTAGTAAAAACATTTTAATTGGTTTAAAATGGCTACCATCTTCAAAAAACTTTTAAAGCTTCAAAAAACTTTTAAGTCATCTTTAAGTCACAAAATATTCTGCAGCGTAGCGAAGATATTTGATCAAATGGCCAGAAGAGGGAGAACAAAAGTAATAACTAATCTGAAAACAAAAAAATCTTACTCTTCTAGAAAGAAAAACAATAATTAAAAAAAACACTTTTCCAGCCAGAAAAACACCATTTATAAATCGAGATTTTGTATAAATCGTAAACCAAATGTTTTACAAAAACATTGAAGATTATGTGAATGGTACACCAACAACACCAATAAGTCTCCAATTTTTCTGGTGAAATAATATGGTCTGAGTAAAGTTTTAGTAGTGTAATCAAATCCTTATTATTTCCAAAGAATTTCAAAACATTAGCCCGGATTTAAGACTTAAGTTGACATTTTAGGAGCAAAGATAACATAGTTCTTCTTCATACTAAACAATTCAAGGAGGTTACTTCTCATCTTTTAAGGGTAATTTGGACCAAACTATAAATAAACAGTTCAATCAAAATACGGAAAGAATATCTTGAAGTCAGTGAAATTTGAAAAACTGCTCTAAATTGCCCTAATCATCACGACAAAGCGATTTAATAATCTGAAAAATTTATGAATGCATTCTTTTCAGTAGTGATGTACTAAAAGGTATCCTTTGTTGTTAACTTCAGAGTTAGTTTGTGATTTGTGAATTTGTTCATATTCGAAACTGAAAAGAAACAAAATTGAAACTTTCAAATTATAAAGAGTAATGCTGATCCATGTTTTTATATTTATTATAATTAATCCTGAATGTATATGGCTGAAAATCGTGTCTCACATTTAAATGTCAAAAATGACAAATGGCAGTTGAAGTGACATGAGGCAGTTAAAGTGACACTATGAAGACACATCAAAAATCCACAAAACGCATATCACACGGTTTCTAGAAAATAGATAAACATTTTTATATCCGTTTTTGCTTCGATTCGTGTCGCCACAGTGCGTTGGTCTTTAATCCATCCCACAAATTAAACCCTATTCAAGATTTTGGTCATGATACAAATAATACAAGGTAGGATATCACGTCGATTTGCGTGACGTCATGTGATACTCACTGCAGTGTTGCCATACCCAGCACAAGGTGGATTTCGAATTTGGGCGTGTCGTGCTATTTTTTTCATTTTAAATTTTCGAGCCAAGCAAGCTAAGGAAAAATAAAAACTTTTTTCGAATTTTGTATTTTTCCGGATAGAAGCAACACTTATTTAAATTTTCAAAAAGCATTTTGGTAAACTCTAGATTGCGCCACTTTGCCCCAATTTAACCAATCTCGTATCTTATATGGTTAGCGAGATCCCAATGGGGTTGGCCAAAAATGGACACCCTGTATATAGGGTATAAAAGTATCAAACAATATCAACTTTTGAAATATAATACACCAAAATATTTTTTTTATCGAGTCAAAGCTCTTACTCTTGGTTAAAATGTATTTATAAGATAAGCAAAAAAAATAAAAACGTTTTGTACAGGGGTTCAAATACTGCCAAGCTTGCTGGTGAAAGTTTAAATCTTTCTGAGGGCAATATGGGGAGCCCTGAGAAAAAAAACAGGATACGGTGTTATAGCCTGATGTATTTTGAGTAATTTGCATCTAATCGCCTGTTTACCCTAAGGCATTCCAGAGAGTATATTTTTTTTATGACCAATCAGATTTTCCATGAAATGTACTTAAACTATATATTATTTGCGAAGAAACTTTCTGACAAAAAGGCTGTGAGAACAACATTTCATTGCAAGTTGATCAGCTCTGTTTATTTTGTCACTCTCTATGCTCTGCGAATTAAGTTGTTAAAGTTCTTGTTTTCCTAGGGATAAGGATTATTGTTTTCACGCCTAAGAATATTGTTATTGTTTTGTTTCTTTATAGAATTACATACGTGACAAAATAAACAGAGGTTGACACTTCTAAGCTTGTAATAAAATTTTATTTGTGCATTGCTCAGAAGCAAAAAAAAGTTTAAATAAACTTCGTGCGGAAAATGTGACGGTGTTAAAAAACTGAATATATCTCGAATAGCACAAGATAAACTGACTAGTATAGATCCAAATTACTCAGAAAACTTGAAGCTATAAGATCGTAAACTTTTCTGCTGTCTGAGCTAACCGATATTGCCCACAGACGGATTTTAATTTTGACCAAGAAAACACTACACTATTTAAACACCCTGCACAATATGTTTATTACATTTTTTTTTCTATAACTTACATTTTTGTTCAATAAAAAACATGTTCAAATCGGATTACCGACTGAGAAAATATTCACTGTGAAAAGTTAGAGAATATTTAATCTATGCGTTTGCGGCGCAGTGCATATATTAAAATCGCCTTAAACTAGACGGTCATTTTAAGACAGACAGACGTTTCTGCTATGTTGAAGTATTTATCTGTTTCTATAAATACTATTATGTCTACACATATAAATACTATTATGTCTACACATCATGTCTTTCACATACTTAAAAAAGCTTGGTTACTCTTATAAGCAATTTAATTAATTCCGTGTGGCAGAAAAGTTTCCAACTACATAATTCGAAATTTCCAATTACGAAGTAGGATTCCAATAAACTATACCAGGAAAAGCATAATTACGAGTACATACTTGTTGGCTGAATGAAACACTAATCTCGTTGTCCAATGATCATGATTAATTATCAATCTGCAGAATAACCGATTAATACAGGTGTGCAGGAATTTTTGGAAATATTTACTGGTAGCAGTGAAGAATAGCAATAATAGTGTTTACTAACATTAGCGCACACCTGTATTAATCGGTTATTTTGCAGATTGATAATTAATCATGATCATTGGACAACGAGATTAGTGTTTTATTCAGCCAACATTTGTTAGTAAATTGGTATAAAAGATAAAGTAATGATATAATACCAATGGCTTCTCCACACAAACATCCACCCGTACGAGAAACGTAAAAATAATCAGAAATTGTTATTGTTCTCAAACCCTCATACTTAACACCCCCCTTTTTCGTCGCAATTTTGTGATTTATTTTTTTTAACTGTTTCTAAAAACAACTAAGAGTCGAGTTTCGGTTTTATGCTTTTCGGCTATTTTAAATATGGAACGCAACTTCCCTGTATTTTAAGAAAAAAGATAATTTAAACCTCGTTAACCTGAGAACAAGTTTTCAGTTCATTATTTGACAAAAAAATATTTTATAAATTGTTTTTAATAATTTAATTTTTCAATTTATTTTACCTGTTTTAATAACTTAAGGCCACGGTGCCACAGAACTACCGGTGACAACCGGAAGCCAACACTAATCACCAACGGTCACCGACGGCTATACACCGGTTAAAACTTTCCAACGCAAAATCGCAAATTTAATAGTAGGCGCTGGACGCGGATGCTTATTAGAAACTAAATCCGCTGCTGCTTGGTTTGGGACCTTCTATATACAGAGTGGCCTATTTTAAAAGACCTAGTCAAATATCTCGTAAATGGTAGCAAATACAAGAAAATGTTTTCTACAAATGTTGTGTAATTACTAGGGGAAAACCTGCAGGTGATTTTAACTTTTTTACATGTGGCGTTATTAACGTCAAGTGGGGGCAACTTTAAATAGATTGGTATATTTTTTACTATAAAATCCGATTCAGCTTTTAATTATAAATGAAAAAGTATTAAGGTACATAGAGGCTAAAGTTTAAGTATTTAAAAATAAAACGTGAATTTTTAATTTTTGGTTTTCTGCCCTTCACATAATTCTAATTTACCATCAAGTGTAGATATTAACAGTTGAAAATCGAATTTCAACTTTCTTATTAAGTATTATTTGCCTTAACCATGCGAAAAGAAAAATTACGATATTTGCTTAAACCAGCAAAGGGCTAGAGACACTGGACGATTGGCTCCAGGAACTGACGCAGATTGTGGAGGATCTAGAGGTGGTCGGGTTCTAGTCACAGAGACAACAGGTATTGGATATAATTGCAGCAGAGCTTTCCAGTAGTGCTCGGAACATTGCACAACCACTGACCCTTTCCCCGGCACCGGATAATTATCCCGATAACTCCCCCGAGGACGGGATACATTCCTACCATGTATGTAAGATACATAGAACACAAGGACACATTAAATCTCTGATCTTCCGAACATCGGCATAAATTGAGCAGGAGTTAATTAACCGAATACCAGAAGCTTCTCAAAATGTGAGCCCACACTGCTGGGAAGAGTACACAGGCACAAACATTTTTAGAGTTAAACAGACAGAACTTCAACGTCTTGTGATTTAACAACTTTAACAACCTTTTGTGATTTAATTGTATGTTATTTGATTAATATTGATCATTGATACATAATCTTCCACAGGATGTTGTTGACAGATGTTGGGGATTTAGGTATATCACTCATCTGCCCCAAAAAGATTGGCAGCACTGACGGCAAAGTGACACCGTTCTCCTAACCTCAAAATATTTCATTGTACTTTCACTTTTTCTGTTTTGTGTTTACCCATGGTTACTACAGTTAATGTTAATGAAGCAAATTACCTTGAAAAACATTGTTGCCATCCTTCTGATCTAGTTTTTTGCAAATATCTTAGTTTTGAATAATATTTCATTTTTTTTACGATTTTTCCTGTACTCCTAAAACACCCCCAGAGGAATGACGCCAATTTTGAATCACCCTGTATAAAGAATCTTTATTTTCAAATGAAAAAACGCTATCGACCAGTTGGTCTTTCTGCTTGTGTTTTCTTATATCTAATTGATATCCATATACTAATATTTATTTAAAAAAATAGCTAATGCTGAAGGTGCTCCAACACGGTGGAAGCGGGGAAGAGGTAACGGGATTGTCTAGTATGTCTTGTTACACAGAGTGAGTTTATTATAGTCCAATTGTGTGGGTTATTGTTCCATTTGGTTTGTAGTTGTATAAGTTTGTAATGTATTAAGTTTGTAGTATGTGTAATAAGTAATAACTGAAATTATTTTAGTAATTTTCGTATGTTCGTAGAGTTACGTCGTCATAATCGAATTTTCGCAAAAATGTCCATTTATTTCGGAAATTTGACGCTTTAGGTATAGAAACATGATATATCGTTTCACAGGGAATTAACGGTCCTCCCGTATTTGAACTAATATACATGGTGTTCTATTTAAAAAAATGTAATTGGAGCAGTTCTTATCTCTAGCCGAAAGGTCAGTATTTTCAAGACATCATGTATAATTTGCAAAAAAATTGCTGTACGCCGGGCTCAAGCATAGGGTTTTCCTAACCCAGTACCAAAATTTTAAATTTCCAGGGATCGAAATCGTGTTGTAATACAAGATTCCTGGGGGCTACGTTTTGATTAAAAATAATTAATTTTGTTTAATATTTCGGAAACCGCTTTAGATAGATATAGGAATCGTTGTGCAAAAATAATAAGATCTATATAGCCAATCTAACAGGGCATATACATATACAGGGTGTCTCATTTGAAATATCAAAGTTATATGTACTTTTCGGTATAAGCGGCAACCTCGCATTGCTGAAAATATTTTATGCCGATAAAGCATATCCGATGACTTCGTTGTACAAATTTGCAGATAGATCGGGCATCGCGTTCTCCTTAAACGTCTAATACGCCATCGACCGTGAATCACCCTGTATATGGTATGTAATGTAAAACACATTTTGTTCTATTTGCTGTAATTTACGAGATATTTGACTGGTTCTTTTAAAATGGGCCACCCTGTATAATAGAGTTATTCAAAATTATAAATACTGTCATGCAGTAATAAGATTAATCCTTATTTTAATACTGCATTAGCTTTATTTCGTTAACTAAATGATGGTTATTGGAAAGTCTAGTTCACTTCTTTCAATATTCAAAGTGTCTAACCTAATCTCTGTGCCTAACTTATTTTTCACACCGTTATTCTGCAGATTACATGCAAATGTGGCGCGTTTGCAAAAAGTAAAATTCATGCTGGGCGAATTCCGTGGATCCGAAGGAGATCACAAGTACTGCTTTATAACTAGGGTGGACTTGTCTCAATAGTAAAGCTACAAAAAAATGCGAGTACAAAGGACTCTTGAATGTTGATGGTGTAGGTGTATTTGTATAAGATAATAAGAATGAGGCCAATTTTGAATCACCGAACATCATAAAAATGCGTGCTATTCAATTAAAATTAAGTTTTTTAGTGACAGCTAATTTGTGCACATTAAAATATTGTAAGTAATAGCAATACTTTATACTACAAACACTTCGCAGTTTCTGAACAATTTAATACAATCGACAAAAACCAGTTGTATTATTTAGTTATTCATTTTCCTAACTATACCACTTTTCAAGTATACTAATTACTTGCATTAAATACGCTCGATTGCAAAGTGGTTGAAAGTAATTATTTCTCTCAATTAACCTCACCGAAAGTAAATCCGATACCCGGAACTGCAAAATATGTTCGAGATTTGTGAAATCGATTTAAATACAAACAACGGAAAATTATCGGGATATTAATTGCGTATTAAATCAGTCAATAAGGATAGCGGTTTTGCTTGATCGGTTTGTGTAAATATAAGAAGTATGCAGCCAAAAAAATTAACTTTTCATTAGAATTAGTAGAAAGAATTCCGACCAGAAACAAAGATTAATTTAATATTAAAACTTTTCAAAAATGGTTCCCTTAACATTATTAAATGTTATTATATATTACTACGTAGTAAATTCGTATTACTACGTCCCGCATATTTGAAACATATTTAGATCCACAAAATCACTCGGGGTTCAAGCGATAGGAATGGTTGATATTTAAGGTAATAGTCTAAATAACAAAGTTCCAGACATGTAAATTGATACTGCAGTAAAAGGTACGGAAATAAGAAATGTTATTTTTGCACTTTGGTCGTTAAGTAGTTAAGTGGGTGGTGGTACATATTTTGTTTTTGTTTTTAGAGAATAATACTTTCAGTTTCTAGTTATTTTAGTTTAGTTAGGATTTATTTCTTTAATAAACAAAATCATTATTTGTTACTATTACTACCATCACCATTACGCACTTTGAATACAAATTTATAAAGTAACATGTTAATTTTTTTTTAACAGGATTTGAAACGTATTACCAAAGTGGAAGTGGAATGATGCAACCTGTTGCGGAAAAATAACAGTTTAGCACATCTCTAGCTCGGACCCTTCGATTTTTGTTCTACATAAACTTTTTGTTGTTGTTAAGCTGTTTCTGAGAGACTTTTTATTTTACTTTGATATTCTTGGTAAAAGCCACATCTCGTGTGTCTTTTAGGCCTACATTAGGTAGTTTAACTTTGGGATAGATCGACCATCAGATTCTGATACTAATACGGATGCTCAATTTGCTTTAGGTGGCACCTGCATTTGCAGACATGCCAACTGACTATAAAAGGAAAGGAACTACCATTAGGGCAAGATAGACTTCGCAAAATTTTCCCAGGGCCCTGAAAGCTGTTGAAGATGGAATGGGGATAAATCAGGCAGCAAAAGTTCATGGGATCCCAAAAACGGCACTGAAGAATCGAATTCGGCTCAAAAATTTAATTAAAAACAGTCGCCCAACATCTTCTATAGGCGATAAAGCGGAAATGAAGCTTGTAAGACACATTAAAAAATTGCAACAATTCGGATTTGCTCCTCATGGAGACTCGGTTAGACGCATGGCCTTTGAATTGTCCGAAAAATTAGAAGTCAAACACAAATTCAATACGGAAAAGTCGAAGGCAGGCTTTGATTGGTTAAACCTTTTTTTGAAACGACATCCTGATTTGTTGATTCGAAAGGCTGGAAGAGTCTATTGCGCGAGCGTCAGGGATGTCGAAAGACATTGTTTCAAATTCCTTTAATCTTCTTGAAACTACCCTGCGTACATATAATTTATTTGGCAAGCCTGGAAATGTCTTCAATGTGGACGAGACAGGCCTTCAGTTGAGTAGCAAATCAGGACAGGTATAACTTCAGGAGAAAAGGGAGAAACTATTGCAGTTATTGGCAGCTGCCATGCGGAAGGATATTTTCTTCCCCCTTTCTCAATATTCAAAGGAAAAAACAAGAAGTCGGAGTTTTCTGAAGGCATGCCTCCTGGATCGGCAATAACCATGAATCAAAAATCTGTTTACGTAAACGTTGATATTTTTAAGGATTGGTTGGATTGTCATTTTCTACCAAGGAAGTCTGCAGGACCCGAACTTCTGATATTAGATGGCCATACGTCGCACACCAACAGCATTGGTGATGTACAATTTTGCGAAGCAAACCACATCGTCTTATTTTGTTTGCCCAGCCACACTACACATTTCCTGCACCCATTAGACTGTTCATTTTTTAAGCCTTTGAAAGCCTATAATTATCAAAGATGCAACAACTTCATAAAGACCAACCCTGGACGAAAGTTAACTAGATTACAATTCGGTGCACTTCTGAATACAGCGTGGACTAAATCAGCAACAGTTCAGAATGGTGTTTTGGGCTTTAGAGCAACCGCTCTCGAAAACAGTACTTCTCCGCAACCAGGATGTTCACACTGGGATCCTCCACATTTTTCCGACAACTCTACTACTGGAGAAGGCAAGACACCTTCTGTAGAAGACAAAACACCTGGCAAAATTATAGACCAAATTTCCCCCGTTCCTAGTGTTCAGGCCAAGGCCACTTCAAAGCGAGTAAGACAACTTGCAACAATTTTAAAGGCCTCTGAACAAAGAGAAAAAGTTAAGAGAACTGCTTTGAAGAAAACTGTGAAGTTATGCTATAAAATAACCCAAAAGAAGAAATCAACTTTCAACATGAAATCCCAAGAAATCCCTTCTTCTGATAGTGATGCCAATCCGGACTTAGGCTCAGAAGACGACGTTGACCTTATTTTTGACGAAAACGATTGCGCCGGATGTGGAGAAAATTATAATAAGACTACCCTCAAAGATGATTGGATCCAATGTTTGTTGTGTCACCGATGGATGTTCGAACATTGCACAAAGTATTTGAATTTGTGCGATGCTTGCGGAAAACTGGCGAATAAGAAACAGAAGAAACATGAATAATGGTTGAATTCGTTTGTTTTGAGTGAATTACTGTTTTTCTAAAGTATTATTTGGTTGTCTCTGTGACCATGGCATGGTGGTCGGTCTGACCCGGACAGTTCGGGTGAGTCCGACCAGATGTGCATTTCGTTTTTTGTTTAATAGAGTTCTAGTTACGTTGTTTTTCACAGTTAACTTACAATTTTAAAGTTTTCATACTATAATAGTAGTATCATGGTGAAACCCCTGTGTCGTAAGGTAAAATTCAGGCTCCTGGAGCACTTTGCAAAAAAGAGGTCGGTCTCTCCAGAACTTACCCTATGTTATTTTTTTGCTAGTAAACCTGCAGTCAAATTATGAAGAAAATTGAAGAAAAAAATGAGGAACTCATACAAGATCTAAAATCTAAGCGATGGTGGTGACAATATCAGCAAAATGAACTGTTGTTCGCCCTCACAAAATTGGTTCGGCATTTTCGGTACCCAAAAACAACACATAGTAGAAAATGTATCAGTAAATTTAAATGATAACTTCAAAATTAATTCAAATAAATAAAATAAGATAAAAAAATATATAATTAAAATAAAAATTCACAGAAAGCACCTGCATTTGCCAAGAAATCAAGTCAATAATTCTAATACTCTTCTGTTGCCAAATCATTATGACAAATTACACGATTGAGCAGCACGTCCAAATGATTTTATTGAAACTTTATTATCAAAATGAGTGTTCGTTAGTGAAAACGTTGCGCGTCTTGTGCCCATTTTACGGTAGACGCGGTGGACCTTCAAAGTCGACTCTCCAACTTTGGAGACCAAATTCGAGACACTAGGTTCGGTAAACACTCAGCCAACCCCCCTACGTAAAAAAATCGCCCGATCTGCCGAAAACATTGCTGCAGTTCGTGAATCTGTGCCGGAAAACCCGAGACAGTCAATTCCTCGCCGTGCCTTTCGAAGACTTCAACTTGGCGAATTTTGCGTCGGAATTTGAATGGTTATGTTAACAAACGAAATTGCCAAATATGGGACGATGCGAATCCACACGAGGTTCATGACATGGCAACGTATCCACAAAAAGTTACTGTTTGGTGTGGATTTTGGCTCCGCGGCGTCATTGGTCCGTATTTTTTTGAAAACGACGTTGGTGAGAGCATCACTGTCATCGTCGATCGCTAGAGGTCAATGATAACTAATTTTCTTTTGCCCGAATTAAACGATATGGTCGTAGACGACATGTGGTTCCAGCAGGTGGCGCTACGTGCCACACTTCGAACGACCCGTTGGACTTACTCCGAGAACGATTTGAGGGTTTGGTTATCTCTGGCAAAGGTGATGTGAATTGGCCACCAAGATCTTGCGATTTGACCCCGCTCGACTTTTTCTTGTGGGGTTTTCTGAAGTCAAAGGTGTATGCCAATAAGCCGCAATCAACCGATGCCCTCAAAGTTAATTAAAGCCGGATTTATGCCGCAGAGTCATTGAAAATTGGATCTCTCGGATACGTGCCCCCGTGAGAAGCCGCGGCGGACATTTGAACGATGTCATATTTCATACTTAATGGCATATACGGCACATGCAAATAAAAAAATAGTTTCGTTAATACCTCACACACAGCTTATTTTCTTCCATTTCAACATTGACCCGTCCCTATTGGAAAACCAGATACCGATATCAATACCTATACCGATACGGATGGATACCGACAGCCGCGTTTCATTTTCAACGTCGGTCGTTCGTCGGAATTTCATATATATATATATATATATATATATATTATATATATATATATATATATATATATATATATATATATATATATATATATATATATATATATATATATATACAGTCGAGTGGAATTCAAACGAAAGGATGAACCCTGGGAGTTCGCAAGAATCCGAATCGGATTATGCCTCCCAGGATGGTGGGTTCAAAAAGCCACAATCGAAAAAACGGGGCAGAAAACCGAAGACGACCCAGCCAACCCAGCCAACCCCCACACCCCCACAACGCCACACCTGAGCCAAACGAATAGCTTTGGGACTATCAGTCTACACCAATAACAAACCAAACAACAAACAGCAAGACAACATCAACAAGATATCCCACGTATTCGCACACCATTCACAGCGAACGCATTAATCGACCATCACACCAGAGTCCAACGTGCAATCAGGGTGGGAGGAACTCAACCCCACAACAAGGATGTGATTATCAGACAAGATAATTACTTCCTAATTAAAACCAACCAGGAGGACAAAACATCAAAAATTTACAACAACTAAAACAAGAAACACTGGTAACAAGTTACAAATTAAAAAAAACGATAACCTCCCACTAATCCGACAACAAATAGTCAGGTCACCCCATATTACACCATCATATTCAGTCGTCGCCACTGGGGTCGACCTGGACATTGAAGACAGCATGTTTTCTGAACGCCTGGAGCAACAGGGCTTCAAAATAAGGTTCTGCGGAGAATTATCTCGCGAGAGCGCAACGCCCCAACACACTCATGATGAGGTTAATAACCGGCGACATATCCACATACGAAAGGTTGATGAGCGACCGGGCGGTTCATTTTTGGCCGCATTTTCAAAATCACCGAAAGTAAACCACCAGCAACCCGTGCCTGCGCCGTGTGGCAAATGCAACCTATTCAGCCACAAAACTGAAGATTGCAACAACATCGCCAAGATGCAACAAGTGCCAGGGACCCCATCCAACTTCCAGGTGCGAGTCGCCACTGCCAACCAAGTGCGCATCATGCAACTCAGAGGACCACGCAGCATGGAGCATGAAGTGCCCAAAACGACCGACAGCCCCAATCGTCGGAATCCCAAACGTTAAAATAAATGCGTTAACAAACGTACGTCCGAGATTGCGGAGACAACGACAGTGGCAAGTAGAATACACACACCCATTACAACACATGACCACATCATAAACAAATACAAACATCAACTTAACAAGACAAACAATACCAACAGAGACGAACTACTAAAAAATTACGAAAACAATTTATAGAAGACTTCGACATCGACACCTCAGTGGGTTTCTTCGGGAACCATGTCTACATATTAATGTTTGACATGCTCCTCCCGAGGGACGCTCTCCAACGGAACCCTGCGAACAGGTGAGACAGACGGTGACAAAAGTACAAGATTCAATATGAAAGTACTTTACGCGAACATCAACGGACTTAACAGTAAAAAACCACTTATTACAACTACATAGAACAAAACGACACAGACTACTGCATATTTGTAGAGACTAAAACCAAACTAGGACAAACACCAACGTACAGAAATTGGGCAGTATATCTATAGGCATGGAAATACCATCAATCATGCCAGGGCGGGGTCGCAGCTCTCCTAAACCAGACGTTAAACTTGAAGAGCAAATCCTCCTTCCTCAACAACCCTTTGAACGACTGTCTACATTTTAACCATACCCTACTTAAAACGACCTGATACACATATTTCTGGACATACATACACCCACACTCCAACCTAGAACAAACATACTGACTAAGGGCGAACATCTACACAAATATGCAATATTATAGGCGACTTTAACTTGAACACGAACAAAACGAAACCACTTAAAGATTTTTGCAAAACTCCGACTTATAAAACAGCCACCCCACCACTTTTCTGATGCCCGCAAGCCCAGACTCAACACCAGACTTTCTTACTGGCACACAAAAAACTTGACAAACACCATCAACAACATAAACTTAACCAACGAGCTGGGATCCGACCACCTGCTATTACTTTAACATAGACTTACAACATACGCAGACCACCTACCCAATACACCTCCTATAGAGAAAAACTTAAACCTAACAAAGACTGACATAGACAAAGTGGAAACAACATATACATGACTACATTCAATCACAAGCACAGCACATTTCAATAGAAACCATACAACAACTTTCACTAGCCATAGGAAAATTTAGCCCGGAAATAAAAAATGCTATTCTCATCCGACATAACGCTACCCAAATACATACTGAGACTAATAAAACATAAGAGAGAACTGTATAGACTATATACAAACACTCAAAATAACGACCTAAAAAAGACAATGAACCAACTTAACAGAAACATTAAAACTATGATTGGACAATACCGACAAGACAAATGGCTAGAAAGATGTAAAGAAATACAGAAGGACAAAGGCAAAAACATACTGGGCGAAAAATTAAGAAACTGGCGCAATACAGGAAGACTGGCACTACTGACACAATTGACGAAAACGGAATAGAACGCTACACAGACAAAGAGAAAGCGGACGCATTCGCCAGACACTATCAAAGGGCCTTCAGCACATCGACAAACCCTAACTTCGACAATGACACTGGAACTTGATCAACGACTGGTACTTGAACTATTTTAACAACTCACCAAACTATGCCTGCACACTGATCACAGACACAGAGTACGATGAAGCCCTAGCGCACATCAAGAACACTGCACCGGGGGAAAGATAAAATTAAGGCAAAGGTCTTGAAGGGCCTAACTCGGGAAACACACAAACTGATCCTAACTGAATTGAACAACTGCATCACAAATGGCAGAATCCCAGAAACATGGAAAAACGGCTTAATAATCCCTATACCCAAAAATGGACTGGACAATACACAACCGAGCAACTACAGACCAATTACACTACTTCCAGTACTAAGCAAAATTTTTGAATACATAATAAAGCAGCGGCTTGAAAAAGTGATTGGAAAATATATACCTACCTACCAATTTGGTTTCAAACAGCATCACTCGACTGTTCATCCGCTCTTTATTTTGGCCAACAATATACAAACTACCCACCTAACTGACAGAAAGACAGCTTGCCTGTTTATGGACATTAACAAGGCTTTTGACAGTGTCTGGCATAGAGGCTTACTATACAAACTATACAAACTACACACACCAACATATCTACTACACACCATAAAGAACTTACTAGAAAACAGACAACTACAAGTACGAATTGACAAAACACTGTCATTTTCTTTTTCCCCTGAACAAGGGCTCCCTCAAGGATCCCCGCTCTCACACCGTTTCTCTACAATATATACTGCCATGACATATACAATTACAACTTACCAGACAAAATCAAATCGACAGATCGGCATACATATTACAATACGCAGACGACACGGCACTTATTGTACATGACAAAACTACTGAGAGAGCAACGCAAAGACTCCAAACACTAACAAACAACACAATGACATGGTTTTATAAATGGAGACTAACACCAAACGCGTCAAAAAACCAACTTCTGCTCATAAACCACAGACCTCAACGCTGATTCCCCTACAATAACAGCAGACGGCCAAACGACACAACCAAAAAACGACGTAAAATACCTTGGAATCACAATCGACCACAAACTTAGATTCACTAAACACATGCGAAACATCAGGGCAGAAACAATGAAGAGAGCGAAACACTTCCGATCACTAACCTACAAAGACAGAGGAATTAGCACAAACACCGCCACCAAAATATATAAAGCTATTTGTAGACCCTTGCTAGACTTTGGACATGTACTCATGACCAACGGAACAGAAAGGACAAAACGTTATACACAAACAGAGCAAATTGCACTAAGACTAATAACACGAATAAGACACCCCCAAAACCCACTACACAACCCCCCCACCCAACTACTATACGAACGCACAAACATGACAAAGATCTCTGAGACTCATACAGCTACAGACAAAATGGACAAACAACCCCTACAACTGGACCATACTGAATCCCCTTTGTCTTACAAGACCAACCAGACAATCCCGCTTCCGTTTCCCTACATTAACGCTACTCGAACACTTACAAACGCAACGGACTTAAAGCAACGATTGGGATCTACATATATTGTAGAGGGCAAGGCAGTCTTCCGAGACGAAAGTGTTTAAAAATATGTTATTTGTGGAAGATTTACACTGAAATTACATCAGTTGCTAATAAGCAATATTTTAAAGTAAATCAATTTCAATTTTGCAAAGTATGCTCCGTCGAGTATAAACTGCTCTATCAATTTTGACCAGAAATGATTCCTATATCAGATCCATATATGAGGGCCAAATAAGATCTAAGATCCAAAGCAAACTTACAATTGCAGTTCACATACTTATATCATTGCTTTAAGCTTTAGGCATTCAATTGAAAAACAAAATTTTCAAACGTTGAATTTATAGTTTAATCAGTGAAATGATATTTTTTCATGTTTACCTTTCAATTTTACTTCTAGCTTTACTGATTTCCGCGTAAAGCAACAGGCACTTACGTAATTTTAATGAGAATAAGTTATTTGCGGGTTTTATCAAATACATTGTTGTCTAATTTATGATTTAGTTTTGTGCGAATACAATTTTTTTCGGGCTAATTTTCGATTCACTATTTTTCCTAAATTCCTGAAATACCACCAGACAACACCTAAGATAATAACATATTAGGTTTCGAAGATGCAATTTGAACTTTGCTATTAAGCCATATTTTTAAGTAATCCATTTACTGGGTATTATAAATACAATTACAGCAAATTGCAAAACTTAAGCTTAAACCCTCTTTCTATTTAAACAAATTATGTTTCTATATATTTTTTCCATGTCATCATCAAGAGAGAGCGCGACTTCCTCATAAAAACCAACGAGGAACCAAAAACAACACAAGCGCTTCAGCTGTTGATTGAAGGGGGTCTCATTTCATCTTATAAGGTGCACCACAGTAACACCACTACAACTCCCCAAGTCACTAACCGACCAATATCACCCTGCTATTCGGTGGTGGCCACCGGGGTTGATTCTTCTTGAGTTCCTGCAGCAACTCCGAAAACAGAATTTTACCGTAAGATTTTGTAAAAGAATAATTTTACGTCGACGAGATAAACCTACACTAATGGTAAGGCTCATTACAGGAGACGTAAACACTTATGAGATGCTAATGGGGGAGCGTCCACTTCCTGGGACGAGTGTTTAGAATAACAAAGAGCAAACCACCAACGCCCATTCCCGCTCCATGTGGCCGGTGTGGCCTGTTCGACCACCATAGAGAAGACTGCAGGGAAACCATCAAGTGCGGCAGATGTCAGGGATCACATCCAACGATATCATGTGAGTCACCTTTTTAGTCTCAGCTAAGTGTGCAGCATATAATGCTGAGGACCATGCAGCATGGAGCCTGCGATGCCCGAGGAGGCCAACTGCTCCTATCGAAGGCATTGCTAATGTACAAATAAAGTGCCTCAACAAAAGATCAGCCGAGATGTCAATTTCCGTAACCGCGCAAAGTAGGGTCCATTCACCCATTACAACCCACGACTATATAATTAACAATTATAAACACCAGCTGAACAAAACCAGTAACACCAACAGGGAAGAGCTATTCCTTCCTCCTTCCCTAAACAATCCTCCGAACGATTGTCTTCATTTTACTCTATCTTACCTAGACGACAAAGTGCACATTTTCTTAGTGTATATCCACCCTCGCTTCAACATAGAGCAAAACATTCTAACGAAAGCAAGTTTATACAAATATGCCATAATTATTGGAGACCTTAACATCAATAAAATGAAAAAGAGACAATTAAACATATTTTCACAAAACTCAGATTTTATAAGACGACACACTCCACCGACATTTTTGATGTCTGAGAATCAAGACTCAACACCAGACGTTTTACTACTTACAAGAAACCTTACAAACGACACCCAGCAAACCCACAGCAAAACCCAGCTCCGAAAAACTCAACTTAAACAAGACCGACTTGGACAAAGTTAAATCATACACACTGGACTACATAAAGGCAAATCCCGGACTTATCCCCATTGAAGATCTGCAAGAGTACCTTTCACATAACAAAAAAATTCTCACCACAAATTAAAAATGCCTTTTAACAGCATACTCTACCCAGGTTTGCACTAAGACAAATAAAACATAAAAGATATTTATACAGACAATACCGAATTACACAGGACGAATCTATCAAAAGAACAATTAACAACTTAAACAGAAACATTAAAGCTATGATATTTCAATACTGACAACACACATGGATTGAAATATGCCAAGAAATCGAAAAAGACAAAGGAAGAACATATTGACGGAAAATAAAAAAAACTATATAAATACAAAAAAACCAATCCGATAGGTATTATCAATGAGCAGGGAACACAACGATACTCGGACAAAAACAAAGCGGACGCTTTCACCGGCCACTTTCAGAGGGCCTTCAAAAGATCAACAAATACAAACTTTGACACCGACAACTGGGAACAGGTGAACAAATGGCATGACGAATTTTCAAGAAACACGACGGGTCTAAATCACGAAATTTTTACAGAGACCGAATATCTCGAAGCCTTAGCACACCTGAAAAACACGGCACCCGGAAAAGACAATATTAAAAGCAAGGTACTTAAGCATCTAACACAAGAAACACATGACTTCATATTAAGAAAACTTAACGAATGCATCACTACTAACAAAATACCCAAGCCATGGAAGAACGGAATAATAATTCCTATTTTAAAGAATGGACTAGATGACACACTGACAAAAAAACTACAGACTCATCACGATGGCCCCAGTGTTGAGCAAACTGTTTGGACACATAATAAAAAACAGATTACAGAATTTAATAGGACATCATATTCCAAAATACCAGTTTGGCTTCAAGACTAAAAACTCAAATATACATCCACTTTTTGTTCTTAGTAATAACATACAAACCATACACCTGACCGGAGGAAAAACTACCAACCTGTTTTTAGACATAAATAAGGCCTTTGACAGGGTTTGAATCGAGGGCTTACTGTACAAACTACACAAACTGGCACTCCAAACTACTTAATACATATTATTAAACAAGTACTCGAAGACAGACAACTGGAGGTACGAATCAACGACGACTACTATATCTCCTTTTTCACCTGAGCAAGGCTTACCTCAGGGTTCACCACTCTCACCCCTGCTTTACAACATATGACAACCATGACATATACAACCACAAGAGACAAGAGAAAGAGGGTATAGACCAAAACGCTTACCTGCTGCAATACGCTGACGACACTACCCTTATCGCGCATGACAGAACGACCGCCAGAGCAGTGGACAAACTCCAGACACTAACAGACACAATAACAGCATGGTTCTACAAATGGAGACTCACACCAAATGCATCAAAAAACCGACTGCTCCTCTCAAACCACCGAATTAAACCAGACTCTCCAAACATCACCACGGACGGTCAAATAACCAAACCCAATGAGAATGTGAAATACCCAGGAGTAACAATAGACAAGAAATTAAAATTCACTAAACACGTACAAAACATCAGAACAGAACTAACCAAGAGGGCAAAACACTTCCGCACACTTACTTACAAAAACAAGGGTATCAGCACTAAGACAGCAACAATCATATATAAAGCGATCTGCAGACCTCTAATAGAATACGCTCATATTTTGATCGCCAATGCTACTGACAAAACCAAACGGCATATACAGACAACAGAACAGGACAAACTTGAAAAGGATCTCGGAAAGACAACTCGTCTTGCAATCAAGATGGAACCACAACTCTCACAATCTGACCTTCCTGGACCACCTCTGTTTGACAAGACCGACCAGACAAACGCGTTTCCTCTTCCCAACCTCAACCCTATTGGAGCATCTCCAGACATAAATCATGTACATGTTTGTTAACTACATTATATACATTAGTTATTAAGTTTCCATACAAAACTTTGTAATTAACCCAGGGCAGAAAGACCGATAGGTCGATAGCCTTTTCTAAGAAATAAAGATGTTTACCACTACTACTTCTTTTCATGAAAACCACAACTAAACATCGAAGCAGACGTTTATTGACAAAATGTCAGTGGTACATTTGTGGTTAGCTTTTAAATTGTGTTTTTCAAAACCCAAAATGTGCCAGTGGGTGTGTCAAATGTCGAAATTGCAGCAAGTTTACTTTCCTTGGGGGGGACTTTAAGTAAGTAATAAATTGTCTATTTCAGCAAACTGATTCTTTTGAGAAAATCAAAGTTGTCCTTGAAACTTAAAGTTGCAACATAATTCTTGAACGCTGAAATCATGTACTGGAGGTGCAACCAAGTAATAATTGAAGAAAGGCTACATTTCTACCGCTCTCCCAAGTTTCAGATTTACTTTTGAGTCACCCTGTAGTTTTCTATGAGCTCCTGAATTCTTGTATGGTTCATTAATGTGTTGACATTTTAACTTTAGTATTATCAAGCAGACAAGGTTCAGATATCCGTTATATTACAAATTCGTGATCTAAATGTAATAATAGATTAACTAGCTACCTAATTAACACTTTTTCTGATAAATCACTTTAAAAATTTAAAACCTTTAGGGAATGAGAGAAAGAAAAGTGGGTGTATTCTTATCATAGTGATACAAAACGAATAGGAATATTAATTTTTTCAAACCTTTAAAAAGTCTCCTACATGTTTTACAGACATGTTTTACAGACATTATATGAAGTTATATTTTGCTTTAATCTCTGCAAATTTATTATTGCCCCATAGATGCACAGTGGTAAATAATAGTAGTTTTCGCTATTTAATTCGTTTTAATGGCAAATTTTTCGGCGTACGCCGATGTTGCCACACGCAGTACACGGTATTTTCAAATAGCTCAAATGTCATGCAAAGTGTGCAACTTATACAAACACCATACAGTAAAAGCAGCTGTTTCAAGGTTGGAAGTTGAACCAACATTTGCAGCATTTCTAACTTCTGGTGGCGTACAGAACATTGAATTTTCGGCACTCATTGCTTCACTTGTATATGTTTACAAAAATACGCATTTGAAAAATTACAAACGTCAAAACGTGACATTTGAGAAATGTCATTGACATCAAATTTAAAATATAAAACCGATACCTTTTATTTTTGGCTATTCTTATTTATTATAACTTATTATTCGTGTTGTCTTTCATTCGAACAAAAAATATTTTTCCATACGAGGGCGAAAATCCGTTTTTCGAACTAGTGACGGATTGACATCCTCGACTTCGTCTCGGGCGTCAAATGCCTGCGTCGTTCGAAACACGACACTTTTCTCCTTTGGATCGAAATAGTAGTATACGACGACGGCATTTGACAGCTGAGACGAAGTCGAGGGTGTCAATCCAGTCAGGAGTTCGAAAAACTTCTAATCTATCGAACAATATTTTTTGTTCGAATGAAAGGCAACACGAATAATAAGTTGTAATAAATAAGAATAGCCAAAAATAAAAGGTATCGGGTTGATATTTTAAATTTGATGTCAATGCCATTTCTCAAATGTCACGTTTTGACGTTTGTAATTTTTCAAAAGCGTATTTTTGTAAGCATATACAAGTGAAACAATCAGTGCCGAAAATTCAATGCCCTGTACATCACCAGAAGTTAGAGATGCCGTAAATGTTGGTTCAACTTCCAACCTTGAAACAGCTGCTTTTACTGTATGGTGTTTGTATAAGTTGTACA
The DNA here is from genome assembly GCA_024550625.1 of Dendroctonus valens. Lineage (NCBI taxonomy): Eukaryota > Metazoa > Arthropoda > Insecta > Coleoptera > Curculionidae > Dendroctonus > Dendroctonus valens. The sequence continues at coordinate 2,840,540 of JAJTJO010000749.1, forward strand.
CTTTACATGACATTTGCGCTATTTAAAAAGACCGTGTTTTGCGTGTGGCAACATGGGAGTGCGCAGGAAAATAACTATTAAAACGACTTTGAGACTGAACTTGTAACAAAGTTATAATTTACAAATTGCAAGTAAACTTTAAATTAGGATCAATAGTTGTCGATAAACCTACGTAATTCATTAAAAAATCATGTCCGTTATTTTTTAATAAAAATACTTAAAAAAATATGATAGTGACACGTTCAATTTGTCACATTTACCTTTGCGCGCACTGTGCGTAAAAGTGAAACAAATGAATACTAAAGAAAAGTGCTTCTTTATGGCCATCGCTTCTGATCGGAAAATGGCAGTTTTTGATTCAATCAAACAAAAACTGCTATTAGTGGTGCCTCACATTTTATTAATAAGACGCACATATTATTTAGCGCACGTCGAACTCGTCGTTCTATTTGCACAAATGATACCTGTGAATTTGCTACTTGATTTCAATGAAGATATGTAATTAGTTGTTGCGTCAGAAAATATATTTAAAACCTGAAGTTTACCCAAGGGTGGATGGAGAATTAAAAACGTCAGCCTAATATGATGTTACATGTTTTTGTACAAAAATATTACACATGTTCAGCAGTAATAAAGTGGATTTAATGGAAACTGTATAGTAGATATAAAGGATGTACTAACCTCGCCAAAAGTAACAGTCATATCCAGACAAATCGGGTCCAATAATTGTAAGCACATCTAATCCTGGGATTTCTATATTAACCAATGACATCAAGCATGTATTTTAAAACAATTGCCGACCGAAAAAATCGTATTTCAAGAGCGACACATATAGCGCGATCACTTAAATCATTAAAATAAATAATAACTGTTCACATTAAACCAAAAATCTAAACAATACACAATGAATCTACCGGTATTAGAGTTAATAATAATCTGCTTCTTGCAAAACGCGGATTGAGATCCGGTATCCTTCTCACTGAATGCCTGCAGTGTGAGATAATTAGTAAGCACACCAATTATGACTTTAAATCACTGATTAACTAACGTTTATGGTTGGAATTAAATATGGTAATTTCAAGTAGGTAGTGGATGAACGTCACTATTTTATATTATCACAAAACCCAAACGCGACGAACCGATCTACAAACTTGCAGGACGGAGAAACGTCGAATCTGTTAAAGAAACCACGAATAGTGGCGAAGAAAATGAAGATCCGGATAGCAAGCCGGATGTAAAAGAGAAAGAGAAGCGCGTAGCCTTCTACAGGCCATTGAAATTGTGTAAATTTTCGGCGAGCGGACGGCACGGTGCTAAGCAAGGTGAACCAAACCGCGAGTTTCACTTCACTCGATAGCCGATATTCGACAACAAATGAATGAAAATATGAACCGGACCTGAGAGCGTTTCGATTGGTTACAGACAGTGCAATTTCGAACCGAAGACAATAATTATCATCGTTCTGCGGCGTATTCAACGATTTCAAGTAGTTAACACGATTCGATAAACCAACAAGCAACAAAGCTTAAAAATTCAATTTACATATAGAGTTACTGATTGAACTTTGGCCATCTCCTTTTCAGCTGTATTTTTAAATTTATACGAAATATTAAATTCAATGAAACCATGTGGTATTTAGTGTGTATTCTTTTTTTGAAAATTATTAAATACGAAAATTGTAGGTGTTAAAGTCTAAATTATTTGAAGATAGTTTTTGTTGATATAGTCTTCAGCTCAAATAGTAAACTAAAATTTTATTTTTTTATTAGAATTGCTTTTTGATATACATGTTTTACGTTCATATTCAATTGTTCGTTAAGTAACCATTATTAATTGAATTTTGCACACCCCTTTTTCATGTCTAATTATACAGGGTTATTCAAATTATACGACACGGAAGATTGCGGCTTTAACTATTAAATTATAGTGATTCAAAAGTGGCGTCATTCCTTTTAAGGAGTTATAGGGGCTCACTTGGAGAGTACGAGAAAAATATTGAAAATTTTTTTTTCGAAAATTTCTAGAAGATATTAACAGTTGAAAATCGGATTTCAAGTTTGTTATTAAGTATTATTATCAAATGGTCCCATGTTTGATTGGTAGCCTATTGAAATACTTAAGCATTCGAAAAGAAAAATTACCAACTTTACTCCAAATTATGAAAAATTTTGATATTAAAGAAGTACTACAATTTTTTGATGAAAAGTCAAAGCGGCAATGCTGTTTTTTGTCATTAACAGATATTTACGGGTAGATAGCCTTGGTCAATAATAACAAGCATTTGTCAATCTGTGACTTACTTTGAAGCTCCTTTCACAAAATGTACACCAACATCGAATTTGCGGATATGTGATTAGTTATGGGAAAATGCCACACTAACATAGCAGAAGGTGTAAGACCTTACATGGACGATTGGCTCCAGGAATTGACGCAGATTGTGGACGATCCAGAGGTGCTCGGGTTCCAGACACATAGGCACAGTTATTGGAGATAATTGCAGCAGAGCCTTTCAGGAGTGCTCGGAGCATTGCACAACCACTGACACTTTCCCAGGCACCGGATAATTGTTCCTATAACTCCCCAGAGGAAAGGCCACATTCTTACCATGTATGTAAGATACACAGGACGCAAGGACACATTAAATCTCTGATCTTCCGAACACCGGTACAAATTGAGCAGGAGTTAATTACCCGAATACGAGAGGCTGATCACAAGGTGATCCCAGACTGCGGCGAAGAGTGCACAATAAAGTGATTGGGGAACAAACATGTCTGGAGTTAAACGGGCAGAACTTCGTCAACCTCTTGTGATTTAACAACTTAATTGTATTTTATTTGATTAATATTAATCAATGATACACAACCTTACAAAGGAGATGTTTGTTTATATGTGAGGCGAGTTTAGGTATATCACTCATCTGCCCCAAAAAGGATGGCAGCACCGACGGCAAATTGACAGGGTTATCCTAACCTCAAAATATTTCTATTGCTTTCTTTCTTTGTTGTGTTTATCCATTGTTACTACAATTTTCAATAATTAAGACGTAACAGGTATTTACGTAATGTTAATTAGGCATATTACCTTGAAAAGCATCGTTGCCGTAATTCTGATCTAGTTTTTGGCAAATATCTCAGCTTTTGATAAGAATTAATTATTTTTACTATTTTTCCTGTACTCCCAAAACACCCCCAGACAACACCCCCAGAGGAATGACGCCACTTTTGAATCACCCTGTATATAAACAATCTTTATTTCGTAGAAATAAGCTATCGACCCAATCGGTCTTTCCGCCCTTGTATATACTCGAAAACCGTTCTGTTTATCGATATGGATCAAGAGTGGCTTTTTTTTAGTTTAAGGTTAAAGCTACCTGAATACATTATTTTCGTGCCTTCATTGTAAAGGGTAAAAAAATCTAACTATTACTGTGCTCCATCTAGTCCATCCCTGGCAAACCGAACATGCAAACAAACGAAATGCTAAAAAATGTTTTGATGCATGGCAAAATGCAATGATGTACTGTTCATTGTATGAAAAAATAATTAAATTGCATAACATAATAAAATACAGGGTTTTCCATTTTAAAATATGCAACTCTGGGTTGAATCTAGTAATTGGGACACCCGGCGGTTCTCGATTTATTAATGACAAACATACAGGTCCATATGTTAACAAATTAAGTTGATGAGGGCGGGCCGAAAACGAATCGATGAATTCCAGACCTGATAGTATCTATATTCTTGAAGAGAATTCAAATGTGTTCTAATAGTGTATAATTATTTGAAAATATTTCTCCAAATAAGCTTAGAAAAAAAATTAAATCGTTTGAGTACATTTCGGTTATATTTCTGGAAGTAATAGGAATTTCTCAACGTTTAAAACAACATTTTTTTCCAGCATGAAAATGCACAACTTTGCCCTAATATAACCTACTTCGCATATTTCTTCGGATTTACAAAATCCCAATGCTAACAGCTCGAATTTGCAACTCTGAATATTTTTGTAATTAAAATCAATTATGAATAATCATGGGAAAAATTAGCAGTAGTTGTAGAAGGCCTACATCTATACCGCTTGCCCGAAAATTTCCTTCTTAAACAGCAAACTGGATAGACTCACACATTAATTCTTGCAAACAATGAAAGACTGATGTTGTGAACTTAGGCCATGAAGTGAAGTTGAGCAGTTCTGTGATCAATTGTGCAATTATGTGATAAAACTTGAGTAATCACTCATTGAAACCCATGTAATTTTTTGAAATTAAATTTTGAAACATATACGTTTTATCCACTGAGTAACGAATTTACAATTCCGTCAGTATAATTATCTTGTTTCTTCACTTGAATTTTAGTTTCACCCGTTACCTTTGTCGATGTACGTAAGCAGAAGGAATTTACGCAATGTTAACGAGAAAAACGTCATTTGCTGGTGCGAATTAAGTACTTTGTTGACACATTTCTGATTTATTTTTTGCGAATATTTCCGCATCTGATACTCGCAATTTTTATAGAATTTTTGAAGCATTCCCTAAATTTCCATGGACAAACCTGCTCAGAGCGATTTAGAATTCACGGCATTCTTCTAGTAAATAGGAAGTACAAAAGAAAATAGTCAAAATCTTATTCGGACTATGAACTGAGAAATTTTCTGAAAGGAAATCAGATATTTCATTCTAGTGTTTGATAATGATAACGATTTGATTGCTTCGCACCTGAAGTGACGTTTATATCATTAACATTACGTGAATACCTGTGGATTTATGCGTAAGTCAGCACAAGTAATACGTGAAACTGAAAGGTTCATTTCCGGTATTTCCCCCAATTTATAGACTAATAAACTGAGCCAATTATTGAGGGTCACCAGATATGAGCGTAAAGCTCGATTCATATTTGCCAGCACGTGGCGTGACCAACACGTAACCTAATCGACATGAAACAGAATCCGTATTCATATCATACGACAACTAGCAGAGACAAGGAAAAGCGAGACTGTGCATTGAATAGGAGTTTTTGGAAACATATTTAGATGCGCGTGGTTGGGAACAGGTTTTAATGCAGATTGGTTTCTGCGCATGTTTTGGCAGATCTGTTTCTTGGCGGCCCGTGGATCAGCTGATAGCACCAAACATCATCAATCCGCAATTTTCAATTAATTCCAGTCTACTAATTGATGTAAATAATCGAAAATATTGATATAACTAAAGGAAAAAGTGTTTAATTTTAATTCTTTTCTACTTATATTGTTCCGTTCTTTTACCCGTAGCACCCCATCCAACGAGTCTTCAAGGCAACATAACTAAATTTATTACATTTTCTAATTTGGAATTTCATGTATGTTTGTTTACTTTTATATTTAATAAATTAGCTTTGATCAAAGATTGCTAGTTTATTTTTGTAACAAATCCTCGCTCCGTTAGTTCTCCCAGCCCCCGGCACGGTCTGGTTTCCAATGTTAACGTTGGAACCTCTCGTCTCATTATTATTTGTCTCTGACAACTAGTGCACAGACGTAGTTGAGAGTCGCCCGTGCGAGCACAATGTACTAAGCTAATTAAATTAATTTTTCCTCGTCCATTTCTTTTTATGGAAACGTTCAGGTGGTAATTTATCCGTTGGATAACTGTAGAATCCATTCATTCACCCTCCTGACAACGCAATGGGACGAGCCGTGACCACAAAATTAGTTCGGGAGACAAATGCTAGAGGCGCGTTGGTGCAGCTGAGTAAACCGAAACTCGCCTTATGGCTCTCGTTTGTCATCATTTGCATTTGCGTGTGAGTCTTATCATGCGAAAATCAATAACGGGAATCCCAATGAGGTTCCACATGTTTCCTCACGGTGCGAGTATGTTTCAACACTGGATGGACGTTGCGAATAATCCAGCATGGTCTAAATTAACTCATGCTACTGTTAGAAGGTGTTATTAGGTATGCAATACGCATTTTATAGTGTCTCAATTTCAAACTCTCGAAAGGAAGAAGCTGTTGACAAAAGCTATTCCCAAAAGTTTTATAGCTCCTTCTAACATTTCCATGCCACTGGCTAATGATCCGCAGACAGTAAGTATGCAACTTTTTTTGACAGAAAAAATGTTTATAATTACAAAAAACTTTCAAATTTTAATTTTTACATGTTTATCACTTATACTTGTGTTTGTCCTGTTTCTGTGTAATATGGTGATGATCATTTATAGGGTGTCCTGATTTTCTATTGTATTCTGTTCCTATAAATATGTTTATAATTTTTAGTGTGTTTTTTGTATTTCTGTTATTATAAATATGTATAAAACTGTTTACTTTGTTTTTCGTAATTCTGTTATATAAATGTTTACCAATCCTGGTACGTTTTTCGTATTTCACACAATGCTGATTGGTAGTATAAAAGGAATCACCAGTCAGCCTTTCACGCTGAAGTACACGAAGGCTTCGTTAATCGTGTACTGCACCAGCATTATGGACTGGGCGGCGGTGAAACGATCCCTGGAGGAGGACAAGAGCCAGTTCCATACTTACGCCCCCTTCGTCGGAAAAAACCCACGCGTTCGTCCTGAGGGGCCTGGAGGGGAATGTCGATCCGACTGCCATAAAGCAGGATCTGGCAGACCAGGGACTGGAAGTGAAGAGTGTCTTCAAAATGAAGACACTTTTCAGGCCGCTCTACCTGGTCGTCACCAGCGACAAGGCAACCCTCCGAAGGCTTAACGCCGAGGCCAGGGTGGTGTGCAGTGTCAGGGTTTCGTGGGAAACCCGTAAAAACCGGAAGACCCTGACACAATGTCGTCGATGCCAGGGCTGGGGTCATGTCTCCGGGAACTGCCACCGGGACTTTAAATGCTCCCGATGCGCTGGGGGGCATGAAATCACGGCCTGCCCCGTTGGGGCTACATTAAAATGCGCTAACTGCGGTGGGCCTCATCGTAGCTTTGACGAGGCTTGCCCAGTATACATTTACAAACAGGCGCAAGTCCCGGCGGAGAAGCAGCGTTTCGTCCCTGCTCCTCTTCCAACGAGGCCAGCCTGGGGTCAAACCAGTCGAGCCCCTGGCCCGATCCACCCTTCATCCCTAAGCAGCAGGACCATGGCGCCAGGTCACGCCAACAGGACCATGCTGCCCCCGCCACCGCCTTCATTAGCGGAGTTTCCTCCGCTGAGGCAGCACGAAGCTGTCCCGACGAGCTCCGCCCACCCGGCTCATGGTATAAATGGGAACGCGGTGGCCATGCTGGGCAGTGTCCAGCGGGAATTCGCCGAGCTGTCGTCGCAAATCAACTTGGGGGAGGTGATCAAGGCGGTAAGATTTTACAGCGCTGCATTGAGGGGTTGCGTCTCGAAGACAGACAAATTCCTAGTCTCAGCGCAGTTCTTCAATGAAGATATTAACAGCTTCGATTTTTAAGCCCTGATTTTGCCAACTGTGTCCTATGAGGATAGGAGAATGGAACTCATGCGGACTCCGGAGTCGTCTCGGTGAGTTTGTGCACTTCCTTCGGACCGAGGATATCGACATGGCGTTGATTGTCGAAACATGGTTGCGCCCCGGGGATATACTTAGGATTCGGGGGTACAGGCTCGAACGTGCCGATAGGCCCGGTTTAAGGGGAGGGGTGGCCATAGCGGTCAAAACGTCAATTCCATACAGGAGACTGATGTCGATCCATTCTTCATAAACACCAATAGGGTGTTGCTAATGGGAGATTTCAACGCCCGCCATCCACTATTCAATAACCCTGGACATAAAAAACGCAGCCGGCAATTTTCTAGCCGACTACGTTCGCGACAATGGCCTACTCGTTATGCCCACTTCATCCCCAACGCATTACCCGAACAGTGGAGGGAATCCATCCTACCTCGACTTCGGAATTGCCAAAGGACTCACCAATCTCACGGAGATGGTGGTTATAGACGCCCTCAGCAGTGACCATTTGCCCATTTACCTCGACATTAGGGATTTAAAGCGCACACAAACTAACGACTTTCGATATTCATACGAAAATTTCGATTTTCGCGAATATCGAAAAAGACTACAAGACCTGACGTGTATTCCGGGCCAGATTGATACTGTCGAAGCTCTAGAGCATGCGGTAAAAGGTTTGACCAGGAATATACAACGGACACAGCAAGCTTTGGCCAAAAAAGTTCCGAACAGACCGCGGCGCGACAATCTTCCTGAGGAAATTCTGGACCTTATTAAGGCGAAAAATCGAATCAGGAAGCGTTGGCAGCGATTCAGGCAATCTGCCGATCGCATAATGGCAGCAGAGCTTGCACGAGACATACAGCGCGAAATCTCCGCATACAGGAATTATACCTGGGCGGAGAAACTGCGAAATCTGACTCCCCGTGACAATTCCCTGTGGAAACTGTCGAGAAGTCTGCGAAAAGGCTATGAGCAAGTCCCCGCTCTTGAAAAAGAGGGGCGGAGTTATATTACCACCAGTGACAAGTGCGAGCTGCTCGCCGACTTTTTGGCAGAAGTACACAAGGTCCAACCAGCCCTTCAGGATAACGAAATTGAAAGACAGACCGCTGTTTTTGTAGAACGGAAGTATCCTATACCACCCTCGATTTTGCATTCCTATATAACAACCCCGTCGGAGATACAATCGTGTCTTCGGCGCCTCCCTAGCCGAAAAGCCCCCGGGCCAGACGGCATCCCTTATCTACTCCTCAAAAACTTACCGCGGAAAACTATTGTGCTAATAGTACAAATAGTCAACGCAGTCCTTAAATTGCAGCACTTCCCACAGGACTGGAAAAACGCTGTAATAATCCCCATCTTAAAGCCGGGCAAAAACCCGACCGAACCCGCCTCTTATAGGCCAATTTCCCTGTTGAACACCCTCGGCAAATTAACCGAGAAGGTCATCCATTCGAGGTTACAGGCAGCAGCCGAGCTTCGAAGTTTAATCCCGGATGAGCAGTTTGGCTTTCGACCAAGACACAACACAACGCTGCAGACTGCTAGGATCGCAACGGATGCCTATGCAGCATTTAATAAGCTTCATAGTACGGTTATGCTGCTTCTCGACATGCAAAGGGCCTTTGACACAGTCTGGCACACAGGCCTGCTGTACAAGTTGTTTGCAGTGCATTCACTGCCACTCTACCTAGTTTCCCTGATAGCGTCCTACCTAAAAAACCGTTCCATCCAGGTGAAAGTGGAGAATTCCACTTCTGCCAAAAGACGCATCGCGGCAGGTGTACCACAAGGAACAGTGATTTCGCCGCTGCTGTATACATTGTACACAGCAGACATTCCAAAACTTCCCACTACAAAAATAGCACTATACGCTGATGATACGGCTATCTACGCATCGTCTTTTTATGCTCAGGCTGCGAAATCTCGCATTGCACATCACCTGAGTTTATTGACGCCGTATTTTGACAAATGGAAACTTAAAGTGAATCCCAGGAAGACGGAACTTATTATCTTTTCGCGCAAATTCACTAACAACAAAATCTTATCACCACTCGTGGTCCAAAATACTCCTATCAAACCAACAAAAGATGTGAAATACCTGGGATTCAAACTAGACGCCCGACTCCATTTCAATAAGCATGTTGACTATGCTGTACAAAAGACTTTCATGGCCCGAAGAAAGTTGTACTCTCTTCTGGCGCCAAATTCTTTCCTATCACCTCGAAATAAACTTCTGCTCTACACCTCCACTATAAGGCCCATACTGACCTACGGCTTAGGGGAGCCGTAGGCTCTGGCACTCTGTCTGTGATTCCACGAGACGACGTGTTCAAAGGACCCAAAATAGGTTCCTAAGAGGCGTCCTATCGGCTGACAGATACACCAGAATAACCGAAATGCACGAAGCTACAGGGATGGCCTATATAGCCGACTATATGGATACCATCGCTGAAAAATTTTATCATAGCGGAGTGTCAGTCCTCACGCGAAATATCACCCAAGTAAGAGCAAACGGTCGCCCAACCCATGGTCCCGTGTATAAGCGACTTCCCATATTTTATGAGGATTTTGTCCCTGACAGTACGTGACGACAAACAAACATTGCCTGCCAGTTGCAGACAGTCGTTTCTAGCAGGCTGGAAACGCACAAATCCAACATAACGTGACTTGACGGGTTCGTCCTGCCTCGTTCTGGCTGGTGTTGGCTGGTCCTTGCACCGGTCGGGGCGGGGGCGGATGGATTTGGTCATCTAGTTGAAACTGCCGGCGGTTAACGCCACGGCTGACAGTATCAAACTTAAAGGTCGAAGCAAAAGGGGTTTTTGGCTTCCCTTCAGGAAGACCTTTTTTCCTTAATGAATGCCCCTCGAATAAAACCAAAACCGCCACTTCAAGACTATCTCCTGACGTTGTCGTGCGTATGGCAGGTAATGGACGACTTAGCGCGCCTATTTAGATCATGGGCAAAGAGCAACCGGCCCAACATCTGGCCAGACATGGGACATTTTACTGACTTATGTTTTTTGTTTTAAACTTTGTTTGTGAATTTAGTAATGTGAATGTTTAATAAATTTTATCTATCTATCTATCTTCTAATAACATCAGTACATATACCAACAAGATCCCATTTCCTTTCTAGATCAGTATCAGGTGTGTGTTTACTAGCGATACATTATATTAAAGGTCTCTGTTACAGTTAACAACCGTGTTAACGGCTGACAAATGTAGCAAGACAGTGGTTATGATGAAAAGTGAATATAGAACAAAAATGCTATCATTAATAAATGATGTAAAAACATATAAACGGGAAAAAAAAGATCTTACTACAAATATTCAAACAAAACTAAATAAAATAATAAATTCATGGCATAAAAATAAATTCATAACATATAGTTTAAAGCGAAAACTGTATTGGAACAACGGCCGAGCACCATTTATATATGGCCTGCCAAAGCTTCACAAAGCAGGCCACCCATTAAGACCGATAGTTAGCAATATAAATGCCCCAACTTACCAATTATCTAAATACCTGTCAGCCGTATTGAGTAATGTATTGGGAAACTCACAATATCACATTAGGGACTCATGGAGCTTCTGCGAATTCATAAAAAAACAGAGGATACCTGAGAACCATCGCCTGATATCACTTGATGTGGTATCGCTATACACAAACATCCCGGTAGATTACTCAATACAGTGCATAAAAAATAAATGGGCTGAAATTAGGGAACATACATCATTACCCGAAAATGAATTTATTGGGGCGGTAGAGCTGTGCCTTAAGTCCACTTACTTCCGATATGAAGACAATTTCTATTCACAAATATATGGAGTAGCTATGGGATCTCCCATAGCTGCAACAATTGCAAACCTTGTAATGGAAAGTCTAGAAGAAAAACTAATACCTGATTTAAACTTTAAATGTGGATTTTTTAAAAGATACGTTGATGACTGCATAATGTGCCTGCCAAACCAAAAAGTTCAATACACACTAGATAAGTTTAATGCATTCCATGAAACCATAAAATTCACCATTGAGGAAGACAAAAACAAATCATTAAACTTTTTGGATATGACGATTATGTATGACAATAATGGGGAAATAAAAACAAACTGGTACACAAAGGATGTGTGGTCTGGTAGATACTTGAATTACCAATCATATGCACCTATACAATATAAAAAAAGTGTGGTAACAGCTCTTACTGATAGAGCGATAAAGTTGGCACATTGTAGATACAGACAAAAAATCTTGAAAAAATAAAAAAAGTACTAATAATGAACAACTATCCCAAAGAATTCTTCGAGCCAATTATGAAACAGAGAATTAATAAAATATACAATGCAAATAAATGGAACAACATAAATAATATAAAAAAGAAAAAAGAAGGTGAAATCAGGTATGTATCATTACCGCACATGCCAGAAATCAACACAAAAATAAAAAATGTTTTAAAACCACATAATATTGCTGTAGCAGAGAAAACTAAAAACAACTTGGCAAAAGAATGTTTTACAAAATTTAAGCCTAGAAGCGATAAATTGGACACACCAAACGTAATATACAAGATTGACTGTTTGAACTGTGACAGCACATACTTAGGACAAACAGGGCAATATTTAAAGAAAAGAGTATACGAACATAAGTACAGCTTAAGAAAGGTTAACGAAAATGCAACAGCATTAGCACAACATGCACAACAAAAGTTGCATGATTTTGATTTCGATAACACGCAAATATTAGTCAATGAAGACAACTATAATAAGAGAAGAATCCATGAAATGATACAAATTAAGAAACATCAAAATGCAATAAATTTCAGATCAGATACAGACAATCTGAGCTATGTATACCATACACTAATTAGATAATCGCATAAATGAACTGATTGGACCAGGTAAATGAAATATAAACATCTGATATTGAAGAATTGCCAAGCATTCCTGAAAAGCAAAAAAAGAAAAAACCGTAATATAAACAGTTTTTTGTTTCGCTCGCCTGATATCGAATAAAATATGGAAAATTCAGTAACCAGTTGAGTGTTGCCATGTTAGGAACTATACACGTGAGTTGAGGTTGAGGTTTGAATCTCTAGACAATAGATTCTAGTCTTTTCCCGGATATGTTTATCCTGACTCATCACCTGAAAGCCAATGTTCTTAATATACTTTTTAATATGTATGTAATTGTATTTTAATGTGTGAAATTTGGTTAGAGTTTTTTATTTGAATTGATGATGACTGTGAATGTATATTTTAGACAAACTGATGATGGTGGAGAAAGACACCGAAACGTTTTTGTAACATTTTAAATAATAAACAGTAAAATTGACTGAAACCCAGGAATATATTGGAATGAATTAAAGTACAGTCAGGAAAATATGCGTTACAGTTAAGTTCAGTGATTTTTAATGTAGCTAGGCAAATATATACCTTGCAAGGAATAAGAAATTTATAGAAGTTACAATCATATTGAAATTCATCATTCAAAATTCCCGGTTCTTTTTAATTTAGTATTGTAAACAACTAGCAGAGGGCGCGCATAAGCGATCACCGGTGTTAACATGGAGTTGTCAATTCTCGTTCAGAGGTGTTCTGTGGGCTTGCCAACGTCATTTATTTATTAATGTGGCAGACTTTGTACCAACCTTTGGGTATAAAAGAGACCTAAGAATCATGTACTTGTCTTTATATATGTTAAGAATCGCTCGTTTATTACCCGACTGAACGGTTGGTTGGTCTAGTGTGCGGGCAATGAAATATTATTGGTTTGTAAGCAGGTGTATTTTTCAGTTAATTAAGTCTGAGTTTTGTTACCTTTAAGGGATGACTCGTATTATTAATCTATTTTCAGGCATATTAATGTACTTGTTCTAGATAGTCCAGTTAGTTAGGTCACAACGAAAGAGTATTCATTAGTTTTTGTTCACGGTCAACTTTGTAGTATTTTAAATATAATATTTTTTAAAAAGAAAGTTCCCGGCCTTTGATTGTTAACGCACGTGTTTCATTTCCAAACCGTTTCTGTTAAATTAAAGTTTTTGTTTCTTTAAGAGTCCTGATTCCGCAGAGCCTTCGCAGACTGGAATCCCGGATACATTTGCATTGTCGCATACTCATCGCAGGCTAACAGGCTTATGCGATTAACAGGCTTATGCAATTGTCTACCTACACGCCAATGGTACAGAGAACCTTATTTTAATTTCAGTTTGTATTAGAAGGATTAAAATTTTTAAAAGTTTTTTGTTCGCATTTTCCGCAGTTTATTTGTTAATTCTTTGAAATTTTCTCCACAGATTACCAATAAGGGGGCACAACTGTTGGCATAATTTAATCGAATGGTCTGCAAAATTCGCTAAAAATTGATGAAACGAGCCAAAACCTCGCACATTAGGCCATCAATAGATCAACGTTTTGTCGATTTAATGCTGCTGATTGATTGATGGATTTTCTATTTATTTTGTTTGAATATAAACGTCTATTTTATTGAAAAATTCGCCGGGTAGTAAGCCGAATTCTCATGAGTAACAGGTTCATATAGGCCCATATAAAATCGGTCCACGGAAGTTGTAAAATTGCCGGGCGACTGTGATTGGCGGGATACGAAAATTTACGCGCCGCAACTGTAGGTATATGACAAGTATCCCTGTGTGTATGATGCCCTAACGCCGTTATTTAATGTTAAAAGTGTATTCAAAATGCTAGTCTGCAGGCGACTGTATAGCGTGTGAGGTTAGAAGCCTTTTTTCGATTCGATTTTCAACTGCTAATTTCGTCTGGAAATTTTCGAAAAATATTTTTTCGATATTTTCCTCGTACTCTTCAAAGAGAACCCCTATGCAAAGGAAACCCTTAAAAAGAATGACGCCAATTTTGAATCACCCTGTATATTCAACAAATAAACTCAATATTTTCTCAGAACATTTGTCCTGTATTCTTTAAGGCTCCGTAAGGCATTAAAAATAATGACGCCAGTTTTGAAACACCCTTTCCACTAGAAGCAACCGAGAACAAATCTAATTGATGACGAGTTATTATAGATAATATAGCTATTATAGAAGATCAACCGATGATATTGATTAACGAATGATACTAATTAGAAGGCAATTTGATGATTTTAATCAGTTAGTGTAGAATTCAATTTCTGAATAATATTTTCAAACCGATAGGCATGGGTAACTCAGTAAATTTTCAGGCGTTGGCGCAGTGATGCCGAAATGGCTTGGTGCGCCAACACAACGCACCAACGCATTTTATGATGCAGTAAACTCATAATACGATAAAAGGGTAGGGAGATAACAGAGAACCTTGTGATACGTGATGTGTAGTGCAGTCGTATAGTCATGCTTCATGTTCTTTGCTTTTAAGCGGTGCAGCGCGTTCAATCTATTTTTCTTTGGTTTTACTAAAGAGAGACTATGACACGCCGGTTGCGTTGTGTCAATGAATGGAATAAATGACGTCGTAATATGTTTTTTTCTTGTAAAGCTTAGTTGTCTCACAAGCAAATTTTCGGAGAAAAGATCGGAATTTTTGGATGATTTAACAGGTGTGGGAAATCGTTGAAATAACATAGAATTCATTTGCGATTATTTTGCGCTGAAAAAAAAATGTTTGTAACATGTGTAGGCAACATTGTCAGTACTTCAATTTGTGCCAACACGGCATTCTTTTTAGGATTCGCGATTCGAAATTCAGGTATTAACAGAACCGATACCGAACCGAGATAAATAAGATATCATCAGTAGAAGTATCTTGAGCACGAACTAGTTTTGGTTATCGGGGTTCATATGATGACTGCGCGTGGCCTTCATGAACTTGCAATCCGAAGTCTGCCATCTTCAATGAGGTTATATGTTAAGCGTTATTCAAGGTGCGGCGCAGTGAGACGCGATGCGTTATAACGCATTAATATATAGAGCGGCATCAACTCAAAAGAGCAACTCAACACAGTGTTATCCATGCCTACAAACCGATAATATAAATCTCTGCACTGTTACATGAGTTTTCCCATGAATATACGGATAACTATTTCTGTGCGGAAAAAATGACTTCACCTCTGGTGCATAGTGATGCTTATATGTTCATAAAAGTGTGTTTGCCACTCTCGATTCGCCAAACAGCTAAAAACTAAGAAGTTAATAAAGACTCAACAATGATCATAAAATGATATACGCATTCACAAAATTGTAAATGAGTTTACATTATTTATAATTTATGATGCCTAGACCTGGTAGACATTTTTTGGTTAAATAAGATTCATGACAGATTCAACATTCTTAGATGATCAACAAACCGAAGATTTTCTCAACGAAACCCATTACGCACAAATAGTTTACTCTGATTGGTATTTAAATCCGATTATGATTTAAGGGCAGATGCAAAACTCATTTAAAGTAGCATATCACCCTACAACGGAATAAAATTAAGCAGCACAGAAAAATAATAAGACTGCAATCAATTGCACATATTCATAAAGGCCATCCTTATTACCACTGTTGAATCCCACTATTTACATTAATAAATGCTTATTTTTGCCTTAATTTGTAATCTCTTGAGAAATGTCAATCCGGTTGTTTTTTATTTTTATGGCAATATTAATCGTATTATTGAAGAGCCCAAGAATATTTCTATCGTAGTTACTTTATTGACGGTCTTCCAAGAATCACATACCGAAATTAACAGCCGTAAACATCGAACCTATTTTTAATAATTTAGTTGGTATACCAACTATCAATAAGAAAATTGTGCTCACGCACAATCTAATCCGAATTCCAACGAATTAACAAAAATTAGAAATAATAACAATTACAACAATCGTTCTTCCACTTAGATAAAACGACATAAACGATAAAACATTTAAACGAAGATCCGGGATCCCACTTAAAATGAAAAATGAGTCGTTTACATTACGTCTATATCCGGGAGCAATATATTTTGGAATCGAGACTGTACGTATGCCAGCAGCGCTAGTAAAAATAGAGACAAACGTATCCATAATGCTAATAAAAATCGACATTTACTAATCTGGTTAACATACATTTAAATATTCAGTTCAAATAAAAATATTGTGCAAAAACCTAAAACATATAAAGTATTATCAGTTTTGTTGTGTGCTTAATTAAACACTACTTCACACACAACTGAAATTCTGCCGAATTCGGCCTTACCATTCTGCCGAATTCGGTAATTAATATAAGTGCCCTTAAACGAAATTTTCCAATCTCAAGGTGAATCAGATAATAGAAAATGAAGCAGCATATGTTTTGATACTTATTTTGTAATTATTTCCCTTGTCTACTAAAAAACATCAAAAACATATTTCTTAAAGTTGAAAACTTGACAACATAATTTTCATTACAATACACTACCTTTATGTATAAAGAATGTGTATGTATAAACATGGTGCAAAAATGTGCTTACATTCTTAGTTTTTGGTGCCCATTAGATAACCAGATGTCCAGTGTTTGTATGGACCTCAAAAATAATGCACATTCAATTCAATTTTCATTGCCGCAATTGCTGCGACAAAACGGTGATTAATTTAATACTAAAGCAGACTCCTAATTGATGAATTAAATATGGAAAATATCAAACAAATATTATCGAACCTAACAGAAATAACGGAATAATGTTCGAATGAAAATGTACTAATAATGCAAATTCCCTTAAAAAACAAGACAAACTATTTTAGGGTTTCCCAGACTAACTGGGCAATCTCTCCGGTTCGGACATGACAAACAAAATAGCACTGGAGTTTCTCATATTGTTTTTGTCAAAAGGCCAAAGAAAGAGAAGGCCTAAAAAAGCATTTTTTTTCTTTCAAAATAATTGGAATCATGGAATTCCTTTTATATTATAAACAGGAGACAAGCGTACATGAAAAAGACCCATTAAAGCAAAGTTGCTTTATTTACTTTCCCACGTACGAACTAGCTTCAGCACAATAAGGTCAATTATTTTACCGGCGTATAAAAAGGCACAAAAATAATGTTCTTAAATTGGTTTAACTAAACAGTTAACTAAAAAAAACTTTGTCGGTATCTACAAAATACATAGATCTAAAACAGATTTTGAAATAAGACTCCGTTCAATTCTGCTTAATTTTGTATGCAGTTTCAACATGAGCTTCGTTTAAGAGTATCCACTTCCGAAGCATTATTGCGTCCATCGCAAGACTCGAAGAATGTTATAATTAAGAACTATAAGAAAGCATTCTATTATTCAAACGATTTAAGGTCATTCTCAAAGAAGGACAGTAGAAAAAAAGTCATAGAAACTTGTCAATTTATTTGGCTGCTCTATCGGAATTCTGAAACACCCTGTACAAGGTATTTGAAAATTGATGTCTATAGAAAAAGCTGTAAGTTGCTCATTAAGAAGTACTAAATAGTTTTTGTTTTATGTTAGGTTTAAGTTACTCGCGTCGAAAACTAAGATCATTGCTAAAAAACTAACTTATAAATTAAGCCTTAGAATTAAACAGTGTCACTTTGGACTTGATTAGAAAATTCATCTTTACCTCCTTCTTCGATATTTATGCTCTACCTATACAGGGTGATTCAAAATTGGCGTCATTCCTCGGGGGGTGTTGTCTAGGCGTGTTTTACGAGTACAGGAAAAATAGTAAAAAAAATTAATTGTTATTAAAAACTGAGATATTTCCAAAAAACTAGATCAGAAGGATGGTAACAATGTTTTTCAAGATAATCTGCCTTATTAACATTACGTAAATACCTGTTGCTTCTCAAAATTAAATTCAATTCTCAAATTAAAAACTCCAGTATAATCATGGAAAAATACAGAAAGTGATAATAAAATAGGTTAGGCTAAACGGTAAATTCAACAGGATTCGCGAAATGACGGAACGTACTTTTTCGAAATGTTGAAATGAAGTTGAAATTCACCCTTAGAATCTTAAATAGGAATGGGGGTCAAGTGGCACTTCGTATCAAAGGGCCTTCAATTCTCTTTTCAGGGGTATCCTACTTTGATGCTTTTTGTCCAGAGCTTTCCGACTAATCGGGTTTGAAAGTTGCAGAATCAATTAAACTTTCCTGCATTGCGATGTTGGTGTCCAGGCTAGTGTTTACACAAAAATTATTGCATTGGCTCTCCTTGCAGTACAAATGATTAGAAGGGTAGGTGACACCATTAAAATCGTTGAATAACAGAAAAAAATCTAGTTTAAACAATTGAAATCTCATGTCGAACTCCCCCTAACATTTCGGGAAACTTCACCGGGAATTGACCGGCATTGCTGCAATTCGCCTTTTAAGATCATCAACATCAGCAGGTTGCGTCTTATAAACAATGGACTTCAGATGTCCCCAAAGAAAGAAGTCTAAGGGTGTTAAATCAGGTGATCTTGGAGGTCATTCAATTGGTCCCCTTCTGCCAATCCATCTATTTGGGAATATCTCGTTTAACTACAGTCGGACCGGAAGAAAATAATGAGGTGGAACCAATCCTCCTGTAAAACTTCTGCATCAATTTGAGTTTCTAGCTCATGCGTGATAAGAGGATCAATAGTCTCTTCTAGCATCTTAACTTACAGATCACCTGTCAAGTTTCCTTCAATAAATAAAGGACCAATAATGGCATTTCCAAGAATACTAGCACAAACATTAACTTTTTGAGGATATTGTGCATGTCTTTCTCGAAAAATTGTTTGTTAACATTTCCATTTAGAAAAAATGAACGTTCATCGCTGCAACAGATATTCGTGGAATATTGGGGATGGCATTGACTTGACCACTCATGTATTCACAGAACTCTATTCTTCTATCAAAATCAGCGTCATAAAGTTCTTGAAGTATCTGCATTTTGTATGGATGGAGTTTATGCGTTTTCAGAGCTTTTCTTACAGTCTCGTGTGATGTTCCTGTCTGTTCTGCTACTGTCCGCAAGGGATTGGTGGGCTCTGCAGCAAATAATCCCAAAACCTCTAGGTTGCTTCTTTTTATATTACTCACCGAACCAGTTTCGGAGAACTTTTTCACCAAATCTTCACTTACTTACTTCATGATTCCGATTTCTTTCATTGAAAACCAATGCTTCGTGCGCACTTTTTAACCTCTCCATAAATGAAAATAATTTCAGTTCTTTCTTGAAGAGAATAAACCATTCTCACACTTTATGCACTTAATAAAAGTAATCACTGAATAGCCCAAGACGCAAAAGCAAATTAACAATAATATTAGTGTTTTGGCTATATATATCTTAATTACACACACATAACACCATAATTAGTGACAATAAAATTGACTGAAAACCCAGGAATACATTGGAATGAATTAAAGTACAGTCAGGAAAAAGAAATATTAGAATTAACAAGAATTTTTTTCATTGTCATTTTCTGTGCATTTTTTAGCAAGTAGTGCAAATGGGAGTAAATTACACTAATACCGTCACTGTCGGATCTCTAAATCATTGTTTGCTTTCTAACATAAAGCAACTAAGTGATCAAAGTCAACAATTCTGATGAGGTAGGTGTTCTTTTCAACATATTCACAGACTGTTTAGGACAATCCTTCTTTCCCACATCCCACAAGAGTAAACTTTGCAAAATATTTTTATCTTTTTGCGGGCTTGAATTCTGTCTATTCGAAGGTAATAAATGACAACTTTACATTTTTTAAAGTTCGACCTTTGGCGATTATCCTCCACAGTCATTCAGCATTCCACACTCGAAAAATAAATTATAATTTCATCGATGTATATCAGATCGTTCTTAACATGTAGTCGTAGTAACCTCTCGTGTGCTATATTAATGATTAAATTAAACGGTTATCATAAAGAAGTTACTACGTCAAAATGTATATAAATAAACAGATCGATTAGTGATGTTTGATGTGACGTGCTTTTCGTTTCCGGAAAACGCATTAATGTGAGTACTGCTAATATGTTATGATTTTAAAATATGTTTTTTTGTTAATTTCAACTATTTGCTCCATAATATTTTATCTCGACTTCAACATTGATGACTCTATTTTTACAGTTTTTCTTCTGTTGACATATTTTGAGTATAGAGTAGGGTGTAAAGTGTAAAAAGTAGTAAGTTTTTCCTCTAAAGTGTACGCCACTCGAAAGACTAGCATTTTGACAGCAATTTCTGAAATGCCAATGAATTTTTCACAAAAAAAATTCTGCTAGTTTATTGCTCGAAAACTAACTGTTTTCGAAAAAAATTTTTGAAATTAAAAAAATAGTTAATAATAATGAATTATTTTAATGAAATTTAATAGCATATATAATATCCTATATCCATAGCCCCTATACCCAAAAATGGACTGGACAATACACAACCGAGCAATTACAGACCAATTACATTGCTCCCAGTACTTAGCAAGGTTTTTGAGTACATAATAAGGCAGCGACTGGGAAAACTGGTCGGAAAGTATATACCATCGTATCAGTTCGGATTCAAACATCAGCACTCGACTATTCACCCACTCTTCACTCTGACTAACAATATACAAACAACCCACCTAACTGACAGAAAGACAGCTTGCCTGTTTATGGACATTAACAAAGCTTTTGATAGTGTCTGGCATAGAGGCTTACTATACAAACTACACACACCAACATATCTACTACACACCATAAAGAACTTACTAGAAAACAGACAACTACAAGTACGAATTGACAAAACACTGTCATTTTCTTTTTCCCCTGAACAAGGGCTCCCTCAAGGATCCCCGCTCTCACCGTTTCTCTACAATATCTACTGTCATGACATATACAATTACAACTTACCAGACCAAAATCAAATCGACAGATCGGCATACATATTACAATACGCAGACGACACGGCACTTATGGTACATGACAAAACTACTGAGAGAGCAGCTCAAAGACTCCAAACACTAACAAACAACACAATGACATGGTTTTATAAATGGAGACTAACACCAAACGCGTCAAAAAACCAACTTCTGCTCACAAACCACAGACTCAACGCTGACTCCCCTACAATAACTGCAGGCGGCCAAACGACACAACCAAAAAACGACGTAAAATACCTTGGAATCACAATTGACCACAAACTTAAATTCACTAAACACATACGAAACATCAGGGCAGAAACAATAAAGAGAACAAAACACTTCCGATCACTAACCTACAAAGACAGAGGAATTAGCACAAACACCGCCACCAAAATATATAAAGCCATTTGTAGACCCTTGCTAGACTATGGACATATACTCATGACCAACGGAACAGAAAGGACAAAACGTTATATACAAACAACAGAACAAATTGCACTAAGACTAATAACACGAATAAGACACCCCCAAAACCCACTACACAACCCCTCCACCCAACTACTATACGAACGCACAAACATGACAAATATTTCGGAAAGACTCATACATCTACATCTACAGACAAAATGGATAAACAACCCCTACAACTGGACCATACTGAATCCCCTTTGTCTTACAAGACCAACCAGACAATCCCGCTTCCGTTTCCCTACATCAACGCTACTCGAACACTTACAAACGCAACTGACTACTGGACAATAAAATAATTTTTTCTTGTCATTAGAATTTGAAAGTTTATTTAATAATATTATCAACCTAGAATAAGAGAATTTTCATCTTTGTTTTTTATTTAGATTAAGACTACATGTATTAAACAAGGGCAGAAAGACCGATAGGTCGATAGCCTTTTTTAGAAATAAAGATGTTTACTACTACTACTTTAATAACATATGCAACATTAAACAATAAAAATCTTGTATATGTAAAAAATTGTTTAATCAATTTAGAGCCTTGTAAAGGATGTTTTAATAAGAACGACGATTTTGAATTGCGCGCCTTTTGTAGTGTCATGATGTGACATGAATTGGCTCAAGAGCTAAAGCCGGAAGACCATCGGCAACAAAGAGCCTTTGTTGAGTGGATTTTGGAACAACGACAATGGACAATTTGGATTGATTTTTCAACGAATACTATATTTAGTGACGAGGCCCATTTTCATATTGATGGCTTCTTTAATCGACAAAATTGTCGCATTTGCGGTTCCGAAAATCCACGAGTGATCGTTCAGAAACAGATGTATCCAAAAACTGTCACTGCTTGGTGTGCATTGCGGGCTGGAGGCATCATCGGACCATTTTTCTTCGAAAATGCAGTTGGTCAAGCATTAACCGTGAGTGGTGTTCGTTATCGTGAAATGTTAACTAACTTTTTTGTGCCAAAATTGCAAAATATGGATCTCAATAGCATGTGGTTCCAACAGGACGGTGCAACATGCCATACAGCCAGAGAAACTGTTGAATTACTGCACGAGTCATTTCCTGGTCCTGTTATTTCTCGTTTTGGAGATCGGCATTGGCCGCCCAGATCATGCGATTTAACGCCTTTGGACTTTTTTCTTTGGGGTTTTTTAAAATCACACGTTTATGTGAACAAGCCAACAACGATTGAAGCCTTAAAAGATGAAATTCAGCGCTGTACCGCAAAATTTATGCGCAACAGTCCTTGAAATTTTCATGAAAAGAGCACGTCTGTGCCAGCAAAGCCGAGGCGGTCATTTGTCCGATGTCTTATTCCATTCATAACCTCATGATGTGTACTTCATTTTTCAATAAAGGTTTCAAACATGCCACAAATATATGTTTTATTTAAAATTTAAATCCGTCGTTCTTATTGGAACAACCTTTACTTACGAAAACGGCATAAATTTTTTTCCGTAATAATTTTTCCATGACCTCCATTCATCATCATCCTTCGCGTCCATCTGTTGTCTGCCATTCTCCCAATATGTCCCGCCCAGTTCTACTTTAGTGCACATATTTTTTGTATAACATCTTTAACTTTGGTTCTTCTTCTTATTTCTGTGTTGGTAATGCGGTCTTGTAATTTGATGTTTAGGATTCGCCTTTCCATGGCCCGATGTTTTACTTGTAATATATTTATAATATTATTGTTTAGTGCCCAGGTCTCCATAAATCAGAACCGGTAGGACATACTGGTTGAAAACTCTAGCTTTTATTGTATTTGGCATGTCGGATTTAAAGACATCTTGCATTCTCCCAAATTTAATCCAAAAAAATTACTGGGTTTCAATCGATTTTATTGTTTATTATTCGTTTTGTATATTCTTTTCCTGACTGTACTGACGAGTCCAATAGGTAGACCCGGGACGAAACGCATGGCTCATCACATAACACCATAATTAGTAACAATGAAATTGACTGAAACCCAGGAATACATTTGAATTGTTTATTATTTAAAATGTCACAAATACGTTTCGGTGTCTTTCTCCACCATCATCAGTTTGTGTGTATAGTTGTCTCTACCTTCACATACACAACAATAATTCTTCCAAATGCTGACCATGTCAAGGATATTTGCCGTGATAAATCTGCAGTCAGATTGTTTTTTGTTATCTGTATCTTTTAACCCAAGTATATATATGATTCTACTTTTTCAACTGGTCAGTTATTTATGGTTATAATGTTGATTCTGATTAGTTAGGTACTTAGTTTTGTTAATATTGACTTTTAGGCCTATTTGCTCTGATTTCACGTTTAGTTCTTCAATCATTCTCTGTAGTTCATCATGGTGACGTGCTATCAATGTGATGTCATCCGCAAATCTAAGGTGACTTAGTCTTTCGCCGTTTATGAGGAAACCCTTTTTCTGCCAGTTTTGATCTCGGTATATCTCCTCCATAGCCAATGTGAATAGTTTGGGGAATATCCAATCTCCTTGTCTCACTCCACGTTTTATCTTTATTTTATTTGTTTGTCCTGTGTTGTCATTATTTGTGACGTAGCGTTTTCATATATATGTTTGATGATGTTTGTATATCTATAATCGATTCTCGCATTGCTTAGAGCATTCAATTCTGCCCATATCTCATTGAGTCGAATGCCTTTCCATAGTCTATCATTGCTACTCAGAGTGTTATGTTGTGCTCATTACCTTTTCCATTAATGATTAATAATAAAAATTAAACTCAATAAAAACTGAAATAATTGCGAAAACACAAATCAAAATTTGGCAAAAATGTGCCATTCGCACCTCCTCATTCAACAGGTAACACAAGGTAAAGCTAATACATTTATGTTTAAAATTTTCGAATAACAAGAGGGTAGTGAGGGTGGGTTCACATCGAAATACATACATTTATGTTAACAACCAGGGGCTTAAATTGTACGTTTAAGGTTTGTCCAAATATTAAATTTCCAAATTCCGGTGAAGCAAGTTCTACTTTAGCCACATCGGTAAGGTTGAGCCTAACCGCTGTTGCATAGTAAATAGGGATGTGGGTTGCTGATATTTATATGCTTGCTTCGGAAACTCAATTAAAAAAATTATTCCTTTTTTCGGTTTGCCTATTACATTTGTTGATGTTCACATAAACCAACAGATAGATACATACATATACACATCAAGTTAATCCTAAAAACGTAATTTACAAGTGCGAACCAAATACATTAAAGCATAATTTATGATTGCGTTTTTGCAAATAGTTCAGTTTCTTTTCTGTACTTCGTAAATACCCCGAAAAATAATGATAAAAATGCTTCAGATAGAAAACATCAATTTTGGTTCGTCACTGTATATCATATACGACGTCTTGTATTTTTGTATGTATTTTCTTAGCGTTTTTTTCACACAAAACATAATATTCAATTATATCTAACACACATTTTACCATTATTCATATGAAATCAATGTCGCAATGATACGATACGATACCGGTGGATTATACGGTTTTAAATTAAATTAAATTTACATATTCAATAAATGAACTAAAAAAGCGGTTAGAATACAATATATTCTAATCCGTTAACCAAATAATTATAAACCCGGATGCACAGACATTGATAATGTAAAATGAGCTAATTAAGTTAGCAAACATTATTATACTGGCACGTACCTACGTTAGAGTTCTGGTACCTACACAGAATTTTTGAAATAAAATAATATACGGGAAGCCGTATTTTTCTGCAACAAGCTTGCACTGACTATTTGTGTATTGCTCCATCATATTCATGAAGCAATTTAATGATCTGTTAGAACTGAGAAAGTTCCGAAAATTTTTTCTAGGCAAGATGTATAGATTTTTTAAATCACGTTTTATTAGTTGGTAATAATTGTTTCTTTTTATTCATAAAAGCGACTGGTGCAAAGTCACTACATTTCAAAATTTCAACACAGTACCATGCAGATAAGTACATGCGTGGAACTTATTTAAAAATTTGCTACAGAAGCAAAAAGAAATTGGTTACAGAAGGAAAGAAAAAATATAAAAGTCAATAATTCTGAAATGGGGGAAGTGGAAGGGAAGTCATAATGACAGTGATAATAATGAAAGAAAAATGGAATATATTAGAAATGTTGATAAAGATAATTTAAGAGTTTGTTTACTTATGCGTAGTAGAATATATGGATGAATTAGTTGATGACTTGATTCAAGTTATGGGTTTAAAGAGAGTTGAAGTTAAAGATGTTTCAAATATTCTTTAAATAAATAATAAATAAAATATAAAAAAACAACTTTTAATCAAATTCTCGGCGGTGTGTCAAACCAAGAAATATCAATGAAAGGCTAACGATTTAGATATATTTTTAAATATTGATTAAACGTTAAAGAGGAAATCCTGAGGAGCGTAGCCGATATAAACGGTAATATAAAACAATAATAGGATATAAACGTAATCAGTATATAATCGCTTACTTCTCGGCCTAGGTATATAATGTACTATTAGAAGCGTTTACTAGGCTGTCACAATAAAATATATGCATAACATGTCCATCTTTGGTGCTTTTACCTTAGTTATGGGAGAATTCCACAGTAACATAACAGAAGCTGGAAGAACTTACGTCAACATGTCCTACGCCGCCTAATTCACAGGGTTAAAGACACTGGACGAATGATTTCAGGGATTGAGGCAGTTAGTGGTCGACCAAAGGTGTTTGGGTGCCAGACATAGAGGAACAGGAATTTGGAGATAATTGAAGCAGAGCCATCCAGGAGTACTCGGAGAATTTCATCACTGACACTTTCCCAGGAAACTATGCACCGGATAATTACCGAGGAGGGGTATGTCCCTACCATGTATGTAAGATACACATGTAAAACGTAAAAAAATGATGAATGAAACTAATAAATTCTAAAAGGACGCCCAAATGGACATAAGAAGTCGCACTTGGAAAGTTCGATTTATACATTAACACCATAAACCTCGCTAGCATAATATTGTAAAATCTATCGAAGAGCGGCTAAAAGCAACAGCCAGCGATCTTCGGGGAAGACGCCACAGTCAGGTGTTTTGTTTTACCTTCCGTTCCGATTTCTAGAATACCTGGAAACCTGGGGGCGAACTTAAACTAAACTCCTCCCCAACGCCAAGAATCGGGGGGCAAACTTGACTCAAACTCCACCCAACCTGGGGGTGGAAATATTAGAATAAATAAGGGAAATCACTCGTGGTACTATTAGTTCCCCCCAGACTGCCCCCAAATTCCTCACGCAACACTCACCGAACTCAAAGACCTAATCTCCTCCTTAAAACCCGCAAAAGCCCCGGACCTGACAGCATAACCAACAAGATCCTAAAACTTCTCCCTGAAAAACTCCTCAATCAAATCCGCACCCTAATTAACACTTCCTTTTCCCTCAGAAAAATCCCTACATCCTGGAAAACCGCTACAATCATACTAATCACCAAACACATTAAAAACAAAACCTTCCCCCAAAACTGGAGGCCCATCAGGCTCCTCTCCACCCTATCCAAATTCTTCCTCAAAAGCCTCAATGACCGAATCTGCCAAAACCAAAGAATCCCTGGGGAGCAGTTTGGTTTCATGCAAAAACATGATTCCGTTCTGCAAGCAGCCAGGCTAATTCAAGATGCCACGATCGCCTTTCAGCAAAAAGACTCCACCTGAGTCATTTGCCTGGACATAGAAAAAGCGTTCGACAAAGTATGGCACGAGGGCTTAATTTGGATACTCCTAAACACCCACAATTTACCCTTACCCTTCGTCCAGTTTGTGGCTAGCTATCTTCACAAGTGAACGTTTTTCATATTGCTGAATGAAACAAAATTTTCCACTCGCTCCATAGGAGCAGGATTCCCCCAGGGTTCCCTGCTCTCCCCAACTCTTTATAACATATACACATGATATACGCTGATGCTCCAAAAAACTCCCCTCCAAAGTTGCCTTCTTCGCTGACGACACGTGCCTCTATTACTCACACAGAAACATTAAGTACATAATCCCCCCTTTACAACGACACTTAAACGCTATTCAAGACTGGGCCGACACCTGGAAAATCAAAATTAACTCGGAAAAAACGAAAGCCATGTTAATAACCAGAAAAACAGTCAACACCAACACTCCAAAATTAACACTAAACAATACAGAAATCAAATACACAAAATCACTCAATTATCTTGGCGTAATAATAGACTCTAAACTCAATTTTTCTGCAGATATAAACAAAATCATTAAAAAAGGAATCCAAACAGCCGCTTACCTACACGCACTTCTTAAACACAAACGCACACTTTCAATCAAAAACAAAACTTTACTTTACAAACAAATCATCAGAGCACAAATTTGCTACGGGGCACCAGCGATCAGCCAAGCATCCAAAACTAACATTACCAAACTTCAAACATTCCAAAACAAACTCCTACGTCGAATTAGCCACGCTCCGTGGTACATTCCAAACTCCCAAATTCATGTAAACCTTGGAATGGAAACCATTAGGCAATTAATTTCAAAACTCCACAAAAACTCAACTCCTCAAAAACTGAAAAACCAGAGCCCTCAACCACACTAACACCCTAATCGAGGACACCTTTTCCCGTACTATCCCAAAAGTCAACTTCAAAAATCCCACTAGTTTAATGGCAGACCCCCTTGGGAACATCCACCTTAAACAAAAAACCCGGCTTTTCAATTCCAAACTCACTCTTTTTCAAATCAACTTTCAACTTTTTTTTTCAAACTAAACTGTTTAACAAGACTTAAACAAAGCCAATACCGCAAAAGTACCTAGCTTCTTCCAAATTACAACCCATTTATTAAATTTTATTAATGTTTTTTTTATTCTTATTTTTATTTTTTTAACCAATCACTCACAAAACTCCCCCTCCTCACAAAGGCTCATTCATTGACCATGTCTAATAAGTTACCAGACTCGATGGTCGTACTATTAGCTCAGGATTAGCGGTGGCAGGATGCAACTTCGGTTGTAGTTTTGCGGGGTTCAGAGATAGTGAAAGATATCATTAATTAAAGTTTGCATAAGAATTATGGGTGGATAACTGTTGGCTCTAAGCGGGGACTCTGGATTGAGTCATATCTTGTTGATGCACGTTTGATGCTTGTAGCTGAATCTGATATATTTACAAGTTTCTATAATTATCAATAAAATCCCCTTTCTTGTTGAACTGGTTACTCAATTACTTTTTCAAAATTGTTTCAGATGTATTATCTCGATCGACCACCTGACCAATTGGCATTTTAGAATATTGTTTTACGTAATGTAAGTGTAATTATCTGATTATCAAAGGAGTTGTTATCTGTAACAAGTATAAACTAACGCCCTATACACAGGACAAATTAAATATCTGGTTTACTGAACACCGGTACAAATTGTGCACGAGTTAATTACCGAATACGAGTGTCAATAACGTGACTAGATGAGCACAAATATGTTTGGAGTTAAACGGGCAGAACTTCGAACAACTGTGAACTCACTCTTGTGATTTAATAACTTAATTGTAAATAGATCCATAACCTTGTACAGGAGGTTTTTGCTGACATCCGTCACCCTAACCTATTTCATTGCATTTCAACCTTACTTTCTGTGTTTATCTATGGTTACTTGAGCTTTTGATATTTACGAAGCAACAGGTATTTGCATAATGTTAATAAGGCCGATTACCTTGAAAAACATTGTTACGGCCCATCTGATCTAGTCTTTTGTAAATATCTACGTTTTCGATAAGAATTATTGTTTTTACTATTTTTCCCCTACTACCCAACACCCCCAGGGAAACGACGCCAATTTTTAATCACCCTGTATAAATTTTAAAATAAGCTTTGAAAAAAATAAAAGTAAATTTGTCGAAAACCAGCCCCGGCCTCCCTTACTTCGAAAAAGCTGTATTTAGTATTTATTTTAAAGTCGGCATGATTTTGTAAAACTTGAAAAACTGAGCGGTCTTTCTTCCATCAATCAAGTACTATAGTCATGAGCAAAAATTACATTTTCTGTTACTGATATCGCTATAAGTACCTATATGTTGAGTTTTTGAGAAGTTCATATAATTGAGAAGTAAATATAACGCCTTAACCTTGATAAAGATCTTAGATAATAAAGGGATATGAGTCTTTACATAATGGGCCTATTTCGACGCGAATCTGAGATACATAAAATAATGGACTAGTACACACTTGTGGTTGGTTTAAATCCTTAAATATCGTTTGACTGTCACCGCAAATAAGTGGTATTCAACATAGTCATACCCAAAAGGTGTATTAATTTCGTGGAATCAATTGAGGCAGCAAAAAAATTTAAATTTAGTACCTACTTGTCCTAATTTAGAAGTAGACTTATATATTTCTAGATCAGTTCTTTGACTTACCTGAATCCTAGTAATTAGATCGGCGCTTACGGATCTTGCAATACCTTCCCCACCAGATAATAGAACATCGTAAACTACAGTATTATCACTAGGCCTGTTTTTTTCTTTTAACACGGCCGCAAAAAGCACAAGAATCCTCTCCAAGTTCTCAATAAGTAACGAAACGCACTTCGATTTAATTGTCACAGTCCCGATTGCGTTGCCTGACATTTTTTATAAATGCCCATACTTACATTATGATAGCATTTCCGAAAAATTTAAAATGTGTTATTAAATGGGCAAAACTGTGAAAGTTTATTTTGGATATATTTAATCATTTCCGCAATGATGACATTTTTACCATTGACAGATCACACTGCCATCGTGCGTGTTACCAACGAACCAGTAGCATAACTAGAATCTTATCTGCTGAAGAGATCTTGGTTGTTAGACAAAGCGCATTGCTGTTGGCGGCATATTTCTATTTACAACACTTATTTATTTTAATGTTTAAAACAAGACGATCAAATCAAATCAAAATATGCTTTATTGCCACAGGAAAATTTACAAATTTTATGGACAAATCGTGTAAAACAATATACTACAAAATATAGCACATCTAAGGACAATCAACAATGGTAAATAAAAAATAAAAAACAACATATAACATAACACAAATTAGTCATCAAGTCAAACAGACAAATTAAAATTAAGAAAAGCACGATCTGACCTAACTTTTATTAGCAAAAAAAAAAAAAGAAAAAAAATCTGGCTCCTCTGCTATTGATTGAAAGTTTTTATCACTTGATTTTGAAAGGAGACTTTAATTTTTGATAAAAAATGTAATCGATGATAAAATAAAAATTTGCGACGGATAAACTATAATTTTTATTTCATTAGTTAATACTTAAAATTCATTTCCTTCGGTGTTGTAGCGACAAAATTGAGACGTGAGTTAACAATCAATAGCTCAGAACTTAAAAAAATAATTATTATTTATTACAAAAATGAGAATTGCGATTGTTAACAATTACATATTATGTTTAATACAAATTACAAATTATTAAAATTATTACAAATTCCAGAAGAAAAACAAATTACAACGGATGATCGATATACCCGCCATTTTCTTGGATGCATAGTTGGATCCTTCGATTGAAATTGAATTGGACCCCATGTCAACATTTCTGGATCATCCGGCATTATGTTCATCTCGTTTTGAATTTACATAATAGCTCTTGATGGGATTCCACAGAAGTGGCGTAAGTTTTATTCTTTAAGGCTCCCCACAAAAAAAAATCTAATAGTGTTAAGTCAGGGGACCTGGGAGGCCATACGACAGGAACATTTCTCCCTCTTCTTCTTCTCCACAAAATGCGGAGGAGCACCATCATGCATGAACCACATCTGAGCACGAAGATCAAGAGGCAAATCTTCCATTAGAACCGGAAAAGTGTTCTTCAAGAAATTCAGATAATTTTCGCCATTCAAGCGGCTCGGCATGACATAAGGCCTAAGGAGGATGTTACCGATGATCCCGGCCCAAATATTAATTAGAAATTCCACATAATCCTGCATAATGGTGGAAATTATGGGAATTGAAAACACCACTTCTGGTGAAACCGGCTTCATCAGTGAACAAAACTGTACTAGTGAAGTTTGGGTCACTTTCAAAATCAAGTGGTAAAAGTTCCTGAACAGGTGTCGCATGATAAGGATCGAGGAGCTGCTGCCTTACGATCCGATGAACTGTACTTTTCGGTATGTAAAATTCCAGTGCTAGGCGGCGAGGACTGATATTTGGATTTTTAGCAATCCTATTTAAAACGTCTTCCTCAGCGATCGCATTTCGTACTTGAGGTCGACCCACACGATCAATGGCCCGGACACCAAATTGTCCAGTCTCTCGCAAAGTCCTTTCAATCCGTGCAAACGTCCGGTAATCTGGAACGTGTCGATTTGGGTATCGCGCCGCATAAACGCGAACGCTCTACGCAAGTTGTCTTAGCAAAACCCTAATTCTTTGATCATTTCGGGCATTTCGTCATTAGAAAACGCCTTGCGAAACGAATTTGTGAAATTGATTGACACTTAATTTATGCCTCGCTTATCACGATATTTGTGGTTAATGTCTAATATTGTTAAGTGGCAAGAAAACAGAAATACTTTTTTTGCGCAAAAAGTATGAATGTTACAAGATTTTATAAAGAGCACGAAAATGTAAGCAAAGTCTATCAACCAAATAAAATTAGTTGATACCATCAACCAAATAGAACGTTCTGATAGTTTTTGTACCACGACACTCAAGAACTCACCACTTGCCGAAAGCGTAAGAACTCAGGTGTTTCATCGAAATATGAGTCTTACATAAGAACAAATTCAGAGCGAGTTTCACTAAAATCCGTCCGATCATTCTCCCAATATTTCAAAAAGGATAATTTTTTAAAGAACTTTGACCATCAATAGCAGAGGAGCCAGACAATTTTTGTTAATAAAAGTTAGTCCAATATATTCCTGTGGTTTCAGTCAATTTTATTGTTTATTATTTAAAATGTTACAATTCTTTTTTACGTTTCGGTGTCTTTCTCCACCATCATCAGTTTGTCTAAAATATATATTTACAGTTATCATCAATTCAAAATCAATCAATTTAAATAGAAATTTCACATAATTCACCAAAATTCACCATTTCACCAAAATTCACATATTAAAATACAAATCACACACATATTAAAAAGTACATCAAGAACATTGGTTTTCAGGTGATGAGTCAGGACAAACATGTCCGGGAAAAGACTAGAATCTATTGTTTAGAGATTTAAATTTAAATTGAACTTACGCGTATAGTTGTTTCTACCTTCACATTTGACTGGTCACTGAATTTTCCATATTTTACTCGATATCAAGCGAGCGAAACAAAAAAACTGTTTATATTTCGCCTTTTCTTTGCATTCTAGGCATTGCTTGGCAATTCCTCAATATCAGGTGTTTATATTTCATTTACTTGGTCCAATCAGTTCATGCACGCGATCATTTAATTAGTGTATGATACACAGAGCTAAGATTGTCTGTGTCTGATCTGAAATTCATTGCATTCTGATGTTTTTAAATCTGTATCATTTCTTGGATTCTTCTCTTATTATAGTTGTTTTCATTGATTAATATTTTTGTGTTACCCCAACAACAAAGATGTGATTATCAGACAAGATAATCACTTTCTAATTAAAACCAACACTGAAGACAAAGCAACACAAATCTTACAAAAACTGAAACAGGAAAACCTGATCACAGCATTCAAACTGCAAAGGAATAGTAACCTCCCACTAATCCGACAACAAAAGTCAGGTCCCCATATTACACCATCATATTCAGTCGTCGCCACTGGGGTCGACCTGGACATTGAAGACAGCATGTTTCTGGAACGCCTGGAGCAGCAGGGCTTCAGAATAAGGTTCTGCAGGAGAATTATCTCGCGAGAGCACAACGCACCCACACTAATGATGAGGTTAATAACCGGCGACATATCCACATACGAAAGGTTGATGAACGACCGTGCGGTTCATTTTTTGGACCGCATTTTCAAGATCACAGACAGCAAACCACCAGCACCCGTGCCTGCGCCGTGCGCCAAGTGCTACATGTTCAACCACAAAACGGAAGACTGCAAACAATCGCCGAAATGCAACAAGTGCCAGGGTCCCCATCCAACTTCCAAATGCGAGTCACCACTGCCAACCAAGTGCGCAGCATGCAACTCAGAGGACCACGCAGCATGGAGCATGAAGTGCCTAAAACGACCGACAGCCCCAATCGTCGGAATCCCAAACGTAAAAATAAAATGTGTAAACAAACGTACGTCCGGGATTGCGGAGACAACGACAGTGGCAAGTAGAATACACACACCCATTACAACACATGACCACATCATAAACAAATACAAACATCAACTTAACAAGACAAACAATACCAACAGAGACGAACTACTAAAAAAACTACGAAAACAATTTATAGAAGACTTCGACATTGACACCTCCGTTGTTTTCTTCGGGAACCATGTCTACATCCTAATGTTTGACATGCTCCTGCCCGAGGGACGCTCTCCAACTGAACCCTGCGAACAAGTGAGACAGACAGTAACGAGCATACAAGATTCAATTTGAAAGTACTTTACGCGAACATAAACGGACTTAACAGCAAAAAACCACTTATTTACAATTACATAGAACAAAACGACACAGACTGCTGCATATTTGTAGAGACTAAAACCAACTACGACAACACCAACTACGACAAACACCAACGTACAGAAATTGGCAGTATATCTATAGGCATGGAAATACCATCAATCATGCCAGGGGCGGGGTCGCAGCTCTCCTAAAACCAAACGTTAAACTTGGAAGAGCAAATCCTCCTTCCCTCAACAACCCTTTGAACGACTGTCTACATTTTACCATACCCTACTTAAACGACCTGATACACATATTTCTGACATACATACACCCACACTCCAACCTAGAACAAAACATACTGACTAAGGCGAGCATCTATAAATATGCAATAATTATAGGCGACTTTAACGTGAATAGAAACAAAACGAAACAACTTAAAAGATTTTTGCAAAATTCCGACTTTATAAAACAGCACACCCCACCAACTTTTCTGATGCCCGCAAACCCAGACTCAACACCAGACGTTCTACTGCACACAAGAAACTTGACAAACACCATCAACAACATGAACTTAACCAACGAACTTTGATCCGACCACCTGGCTATCACGTTTAACATAGACTTACAACATACGCAACCTACCTCCAATACACCTCCTATAGAGAAAAACTTAAACCTAACAAAGACTGACATAGACAAAGTGAAACAACATATACATGACTACATTCAATCACAAGCACAGCACATTTCAATAGAAACCATACAACAACAACTTTCACTAGCCATCGGAAAATTTAGCCCGGAAATAAAAAATGCTTTCTACCGACATACACTACCCAAATACATACTGAGACTAATAAAACATAAGAGAGAACTGTACAGACTATATACAAACACTCAAAATAACGACCTAAAAAAGACAATGAACCAACTTAACAGAAACATTAAAACTCTGATTGGACAATACCGACAAGACAAATGGCTAGAAACATGTAAAGAAATACAGAAGGACAAAGGCAAAACATACTGGCGAAAAATTAAGAAACTGGCGCAATACAGGAAGACTGGCACTACTGACACAATTGACGAAAACGGAATAGAACGCTACACAGACAAAGAGAAAGCGGACGCATTCGCCAGACACTATCAAAGGGTCTTCAGCATATCGACAAACCCTAACTTCGACAATGAAAACTGGAACTTGATCAACGACTGGTACTTGAACTATTTTAACAACTCACCAAACTATGCCTGCACACTGATCACAGACATAGAGTACGATGAAGCCCTAGCGCACATCAAGAACACTGCACCGGGGAAAGATAAAATTAAGGCAAAAGTCTTGAAAAGCCTAACTCAAGAAACACACAAACTGATCCTAACTGAATTGAACCACTGCATCACAAATGGCAGAATCCCAGAAACATGGAAAAATGGCTTAATAATCCCTATACCCAAAAATGGACTGGACAATACACAACCGAGCAACTACAGATCAATTACACTGCTTCCAGTACTGGGCAAGATTTTTGAATGCATAATGAAGCAGCGGCTTGAAAAAGTGATTGGAAAGTATATACCTACCTACCAATTTGGTTTCAAACAGCATCACTCGACTGTTCATCCGCTCTTTATTTTGGCCAACAATGTACAAACTACCCACCTAACTGACAGAAAGACAGCTTGCCTGTTTATCGACATTAACAAGGCTTTTGACAGTGTCTGGCATAGAGGCTTACTATACAAACTATACAAACTACACACACCAACATATCTACTACACACCATAAAGAATTTACTAGAAAACAGACAACTACAAGTACGAATAGACAAAACACTGTCATTTCCTTTTTCCCCTGAACAAGGGCTCCCTCAAGGATCCCCGCTCTCACCGTTTCTCTACAATATATACTGCCATGACATATACAATTACAACTTACCAGACAAAAATCAAATCGCCAGATCGGCATACATATTACAATACGCAGACGACACGGCACTTATTGTACATGACAAAACTACTGAGAGAGCAGCGCAAAGACTCCAAACACTAACAAACAACACAATGACATGGTTTTATAAATGGAGACTAACACCAAACGCGTCAAAAAACCAACTTCTGCTCACAAACCACAGACTCAACGCTGACTCCCCTACAATAACTGCAGCCGGCCAAACGACACAACCAAAAAACGATGTAAAATACCTTGGAATCACAATTGACCACAAACTTAAATTCACTAAACACATACGAAACATCAGGGCAGAAACAATAAAGAGAACAAAACACTTCCGATCACTAACCTACAAAGACAGAGGAATTAGCACAAACACCGCCACCAAAATATATAAAGCTATTTGTAGACCCTTGCTAGACTTTGGACATATACTCATGACCAACGGAACAGAAAGGACAAAACGTTATACACAAACAACAGAACAAATTGCACTAAGACTAATAACACGAATAAGACACCCCCAAAACCCACTACACAACCCCCCCACCCAACTACTATACGAACGCACAAACATGACAAAGATCTCGGAAAGACTCATACAGCTACAGACAAAATGGACAAACAACCCCTACAACTGGACCATACTGAATCCCCTTTGTCTTACAAGACCAACCAGACAATCCCGCTTCCGTTTCCCTACATTAACGCTACTCGAACACTTACAAACGCTACGGACTAGTGGACAATAAAATAATTTCTTCTTGCCACTGAAATCTTATTTATTTAATAGTATTGTTAACCTAGAATAAGAGAATTTTCATATTTGTTTTTCATTTAGATTAATACTGCATGTATTAAACAAGGGCAGAAAGACCGATAGGTCGATAGCCTTTTTTAGAAATAAAGATGTTTACTACTACTATTTTTGTGTTATCGAAATCAAAACTATGTAACTTTTGTTGTGCATGTTGTGCTAATGCTGTTCCATTTTCGTTAACCTTTCTTAAGCTATATTTATGTTCGTATATTCTTTTCTGTAAATATTGCCCTGTTTGACCTATGTATGTGTTGTCACAGTTCAAACAGTCAATCTTGTATATTACGTTATGTGTGTCCAACTTATCGCTTCTAGGTTTAAATTTTGTAAAACATTCTGTTGCCAAGTTGTTTTTAGTTTTTTCCGCTATAGTAATATTATGCGGTTTTAAAATATTTTTTATTTTTGTGTTGATTTCTGGTATGTACGGTAATGATACATACTTGATTTCACCTTCTTTTTTCTTATTTATATTATTTATGTTGTTCCATTTATGTGAATTCTAGATTTTATTAATTCTTTGTTTTATAATTGGTTCGAAGAAAGCTTTGGGATAGTTGTTCATTATTGGTATCTTTTTTATTTTTTCAAGATTTTTTGTTCTGTATCTATAATGTGCCAATTTAATCGCTCTATCAGTAAGAGTTGTTACAACACTTTTTTTATATTGTATAGGTGCATATGATTGGTGATTCAAGTATTTACCAGACCACACATCCTTTGTGTACCAGTTTGTTTTTATTTCTCCATTATCGTCATATATAACCCTCATATCCAAAAAGTTTAGTGATCTGTTTTTGTCTTCCTCAATGGTGAATTTAATGGTCTCATGGAACGCATTAAACTTATCCGGTGTGTATTGAACTTTTGTAACATTTTAAATAATAAACAATAAAATTGACTGAAACCCAGGAATATATTGGAGTGAATTGAAGTACAGCCAGGAAAATATACGTAACAATAAAAGTTAGGCCAGATCGTGTTGTTTTGATCGAAAGAATATCGCAGTACCCTTTTGATCATGTGCTTACGGGACACCCTGTACAATAACGTGTGTAGGTGCAGGCGTTTGAGATTACCTATGTGTTGTGTCCGATAAAACTACCCGTCTTAACTCCACAACCCGGTTCGAAATAAAAAGTTAAAATTGCTTTACTACTTTAATAGACAGACAAAAACACTCCAAACATACGAACAACTAAACTCTATTATTATCACCAAAAAAGGGTGTCGTATCAACACAAAGGACCCGATCGC
The DNA here is from genome assembly GCA_024550625.1 of Dendroctonus valens. Taxonomy (NCBI): domain Eukaryota; kingdom Metazoa; phylum Arthropoda; class Insecta; order Coleoptera; family Curculionidae; genus Dendroctonus; species Dendroctonus valens. The sequence continues at coordinate 2,878,769 of JAJTJO010000749.1, forward strand.
TATCCGCATATGGGCCTTACCCTTCTTATGACCCTTAACCTACTCACCCACTAACGGGAATTTTAAAAAACAAAAAACGATTGACTCGATAGAGGTGGAGGGCTGATTCTTGACAGTGGTGAATCATAGAGGGCTCTAACACTATGCATTACACTAATGTTAAAAAATGAACAATTTTTAAGAATAGTTGTGATCTAGTGCAAAGAACAGCTTGGTCAGCAGTTAGCTTAAAATTAGTTAGTCTCAGTCATTCCAATTTGTCTTTTGTGCTAAACACTTGTTACAATTATATTTTCATTATCAATATCTACCCGAAACTAAAAATATATGTTTTTTAAAGTTTAGGTAATGGTGTTCAAACACTAATTTTCACATTGGCGTCGTTGGGTCCCGTTTCCTTTTGTTTTTGTTGCCCTAGAGAGAAGAATAACGACTGCCTCAGAAAAATTGGAAAGCCGAAAAGCGCTACTTCTTAGTTCTCCTTAACTACACTTTGGAAGAAAAAAAATTATGCCTCCCCATTTGACTATTGCTAAAATCAATTTTGAACGATATAAAAGAATTGTCCTCAACTTGATCAAACAAGGCCTTTTTTTACCAATCTCAGCACGTACTCAAAAAAATGTAGTGCGGAAGTTATAATCGCATTACAAATAACGCATAACAAGTTTTAAGCTTAAACTGCAAATAGGTGTATGTCCACAGCTTAAACATTTTTTTCCAGCTCATATGATGAATTTGTATTATCCATCAGTATAAATGATACCAGGTTTTTGAAAACACTTTGGATAAAACAATAAACAACTGCGAAATAATTTTATATTTATTTCTCAGCCTTAGAAAAACTCAGCCAAGAAAAAAATCGTTTGTAGTCCTATATTTTTATTTTGTGGGATCGTTGACTTCACTTGAGACCTCACTATTCCTAGTGAAGTTGTTAAAGATTTTTGCAGTTATTTCTGTTTACAGCGCTTCAGCAGATTTATCTTTGCGCTGCAGCATATGAAACAAGCGGAAAAGATTGTTCTTTTGAAATTAATTTAATAGCATCTGTAAAAGATTGCAATGGTCCCATAAAACCCATTTTATCGTTGATGTGCAAACACGTCCATTTAGTTTCTAAGTTCAGAGCGCAAACTATCGGTAAGAACATATTGAATCATTCAGTTCACTATTTTAAAAATTACCTATACATATACTTACCTATTTAGTTTTATATTTATAATGGCATTTTTTACATAGGTGTGGAAAACTTATGAAAAATACATAAGGGTATGAGTAGAGGTACAGAGATTAGTTGATCTACTAATCTCTGTTAGGTATACCTATACTCATACATTCACCTATAGGTGATCATCTATAGGTGAATATTACATTCACCATTGATGGAGAATTAATTCATTTGATTATTGGTACATTTCTAACAAAAACTCCTTCGTTCGTCCCTCCTCCTCTTCCAACGAGGCCAGCCTGGGCTCAAACCAGCTGAGCCCCTGGCCCGATCCACCCTTCACCCCTAAGCAGCAGGACCATTGCGCCAAGTCACACCAACAGGACCATGCTGCCCCCGCCACCGCTTTCATTAGCGGAGTTTCCTCCGCTGAGGCAGCACGAAGATGTCCCGACGAGCTCCGCCCACCCAACCCATGGTATAAACGGAAACGCGGTGGCCATGCTGGGCACTGTACAGCGGGAATTCGACGCGCTGTCGTTGCAGATCAACTTGGAGGAGGTGATCAAGGCGGTAAGATTTTACAGCGCTGCATTGAGGGGTTGCGTCTCGAAAACAGACAAATCCCTAGTCTCAGCGCAGTTCTTCAATGAAGATATTAACAGCTTCGATTTTTAAGTATTGATATTGTCAACTGTGCCCTATGAGGTTTGGGGAATGGAACTCATGTGGACTCCGGAGTCGTCTCAGCCAGTTCGAGCAGTTCCTCGGGTCCGAGGACGTCGATGTGGCGTTAATCGTGGAAAGATGGTTGCGCCCCGGAGACAGAATCACAATCCGGGGGTACAGGCTCGAGCGTGCCGATAGGCCCGGTCTAAGGGGTGGAGTGGCCATAGCGATCAAAGCAACGATCCCATACAGGAGACTGCCATGTAGGCAGTCAGTCATAGAGAACTTTGGCGTAGAGCTTTATGATGGTGTTTTGATCTACTGTGGGTGCTCTACTTCTACTCGCTTACAGGCCACTGACGTTGATCCATTTTTTTCAAACACCAATAGGGTGTTGCTTATGGGAGATTTCAACGCCCGCCATCCACTATTTAATAACTCTGGACGGAAAAACGCAGCTGGCAATTTCCTAGCCAGCTACGTTCGCGACAATGGCCTACTAGTCAAGCCCACTTCATCTTCAACGCATTATCCAAACAGTGGAATGAACCCATCTTTCCTTGATTTCGGAATAGCCAAAGGACTCGCCAGTCTCACGGAGATGGTGGTTATAGACGCCCTCAGCAGTGACCATTTGCCCATTTACCTCGACATTAGGGATTTAAAGCGCACACAAACTAACGACTTTCGATATTCATATGAAAATTTCGATTTTCGCGAATATCGGAAACGACTACAAGACCTGACGTATTCTCCGGGCCAGATCGATACTGTCGAAGCTCTAGAGCATGCGGTAAAAGGTCTGACCAGGAATATACAACGGACACAGCAAGCTTTGGCCAAAAAAGTTCCAAACAGACCGCGGCACGACAACCTTTCTGAGGAAATTTTGAACCTTATTAAGGCGCAAAATAGAATCAGGAAACTTATCTCCCCGTGACAATTCTGTGTGGAAACCGTCGAGACGCCTACGAAAAGGCTACGAGCAAGTCCCCGCTCTCGAAAAAGAGGGGTGAAGTTACATTACCACCAGCGACAAATGCGAGCTGCTCGCCGACTTTTTGGCAGAAGTACACAAAGTCCAACCAGCCCTTCAGGATAACGAAATGGAAAGACAGACCGCTGTTTTCGTAGAACGGAAGTATCCTATACCACCCTCGATTTTGCATTCCTATATAACAACCCCGTCGGAGATACAATCGTGTCTTCGGCGACTCCCTAGCCGAAAAGCCCCCGGGCCAGACGGCATCCCTTATTTACTCCTCAAAAACTTACCGCGGAAAACTATTGTGCTAATAGTACAAATAGTCAACGCAGTCCTTAAATTGCAGCACTTCCCACAGGACTGGAAAAACGCTGTAATAATTCCTATCTTAAAGCCGGGCAAAAACCCGACTGATCCCGCCTCTTATAGGCCAATTTCCCTCCTAAACTCCCTCGGCAAATTAACCAAGAAGGTTATCCTATCGAGACTACAGGCAGCAGCCGAGTTTCGAAGTTTAATCCCGGATGAGCAGTTTGGCTTTCGAGCAAGACATAACACAACGCTGCAGACTGCTAGGATCGCAACGGATCCCTAAGCAGCATTTAATAAGCTTCAAAGTACGGTAATGCTGCTTCTCGATATGGAAGGGCCTTTGACACAGTTTGGGACACAGGCCTGCTGTATAAGTTGTTTGCCGTACATTCACTGCCACTCTACCTAGTTTCCCTTATAGCGTCTTACCTAAAAAACCGTACCATCCAGGTGAAAGTAGAGAATTCCACTTCTGCCAAAAGACGCATCGCGGCAGGAGTACCACAAGGTACAGTGATTTCGCCGTTGCTGTATACATTGTATACAGCAGACATTCCAAAACTTCCCACTACAAAAATAGCACAATACGCGGATGATACGGCTATCTACACATCGTCTTTCTATGCTCAGGCTGCGAAATCTCGCATTGCACATCACCTGAGCTTATTGACGCCGTATTTCGATAAATGGAAACTTAAAGTGAATCCCAGGAAGACTGAACTTATTATCTTTTCGCGCAAATTTACTAACAATAAAATCCTATCGCCACTCATGGTCCAAAATACTCCAATCCAGCCAGTAAGAGGTGAAATACCTGGGATTCAAGCTAGACGCCCGACTTCATTTCAACAAGCATGTTGATTATGCTGTACAAAAGACTTTCATGGCCCGAAGAAAGTTGTACTCTCTTCTGGCGCCAAATTCATTTCTGTTATCTCAAAACAAACTTCTGCTCTACACCTCCACCATAAGGCCCATACTGACCTACGGCTCCCCTATCTGGCACTCTGTCTGTGATTCCACGAGACGACGTGTTCAAAGGACCCAAAATAGGTTCCTGAGAGGCGTCCTATCGGCTGACAGATACACCAGAATAACCGAAATGCACGAAGCTACAGGGATGGCCTATATAGCCGACTATATAGATACCATCGCTGAAAAAATTTATCATAGCGGAGTGCAAGGCTCAGTCCTTACGCGAAATATCACCCAAGTAAGAGCAAACGATCGCCCAACCCATGGTCCCCTGTATAAGCGACTTCCCATATTTTATGAGGATTTTGTCCCTGACAGTACGTGACGACAAACAAACATTGCCTGCCAGTTGCAGACAGTCGTTTCTAGCAGGATGGAAACGCTCAAATCCAACATAACGTGACTTGACGGGTTTGTCCTGCCTCGTTCTGGTTGGTGTTGGCTGGTCCTTGCACCGATCGGGGCGGGGGCGGATGGATTTGGTCATCTAGTTGAAACTGCCGGCGGTTAACGCCACGGCTGACAGTATCAAACTTAAAGGTCGAAGCAAAAGGGGTTTTTGGCTTCCCTTCAGGAAGATCTTTTTTATTTAATGAATGCCCCTCGAATAAAACCAAAACCGCCACTCCAAGACAATCTCCTGATGTTGTCGTGCGTATGGCTAGCTCGGGAATGTCCATGTTAGGGCACTGCCCAGGTAATGGACGACTTAGCGCGCCTATTTAGATCATGGGCAAAGAGCAACCCGCCGAACATCTGGCCAGACATGGGAGTTGACTTATGTTTTTTTTTAACTTTGTTTGTGAATTTAGTAATGTGAATGTTTAATAAATTTTATCTATATATCTATCTATCTAACAAAAACTACTGTTAGAAGTTATTGTAATTATAATAAATATAAAATTATTTTCAAGTTGTTTATTGCTTTATAAAAAGTGTTTCCAAAAGCCTGGTAATATTTACCAATTGATCATACAAGTTCATCATATGAGCTGAAAAAAATTGTTTAAGCCATGGACATACACCTACCTGCAACTTATTTTACATTTCTTCTGATTAGTAAAAATAGGACTTATCTGACCAAATTTAGGACAATTCTTTTTTATTGCTCAAAACTGATTTTAGCAATAGTCAAATGGCGAGACTTTTCAATTTTTTCCTTCTAAAGTGAAGTTGGTCGGAACTAAGAAGTGAGAGCGCGTTTCGGCTTTGCAATTTTTCTGTGCGGTATTTTTGATTCTTCTCTAAGGGGTAACAAAATCAAAAGAAAACGGGACCAACGACGCCAATGTGAAAGTTAGTATTCGAATACCTTTAGGTACCTAAACTTTAAAAAACATATATTTTTAGTTTCGGACAAAATACAAATTGGAATGTCGGAGAATACGCAGTTTCATGCCAACCTGGCCAACATGGCGAACCTCCGAACACGATGGTTTATATTTTGAAATCAGGTTTTCCTGATGGGAAATTCAAATAAAGTATGATCCACTTTAATCGACACTTTGTCTTAGGAGGAAAGTGTTTCTAATCAACTTTTGGTGACATAGCTTTTTAAGCGGGTCACATTTTAAAATTTAAATTTAACATTGTATTTACACCTGTAGGGGGCCGCAAATAAAGTGTTATCTTAAACTTATGTTTTCTTTAATGTAACTCTCTATACCTACATTTATTAAACATACGTCATTAAACTAATAGTAAAGGAAAAATAATGAACGCATGGGCTAAACAAATAAGTAATAATGCTTTATTTACTACTCTTACAGAGCAAATAATGTGAATTTCCTTTGAAATTATGTGGAAAAAGGTGCCTTCTTCAGCATTCAAATTAGCGCAAATTTAATTTAAATTGATACATAAAATAAATCGCGACTCAAACTATAATTGCGATTTGTTACACAAATAACAACTCTTTTTAAATTTATGATATACCCATATTTATGAAAAACCCAAAAAACCGGTATTACAGTCTTCTTCTTCTTCTTCTTTACTCAAATGGCGCAGCTCCTCTGGGCTATTTGCCAGCTCATTAGTGGAGAGATCTAAGATCTCAGGAATTTATCGTCTGTTGTTTTTACTTTATAAGGTTCTTAGTATATTTATCGGAGCGGGGACAGTTAAACATATACTGGAGAACAAAAATATCATCTGACATATTACATGGAGCAGGTTCAGGTGGACAGCATACAGGCGCCCGAGTTTAGAACTGTAATAAGAAAATTTGGTTTTTTATAGTTTAATTTTATTTTTGTTGAGAAATAATCTAAACAAGGCTAGAGTTTTGTGATTAAGATGATTACCAAGTACATCATTCAGCGAGAGAGGCAGGGGGACTCCATTCTTATTCAACTCATCGTATAGATCAAAATTATCTAATCGATTTATGGGGCATTCAAACAGTAAGTGTTCCAGGCTTTCTATTTGACCACATTCACAATTGGGATCGTTCTTAATACCTATCCTATAAAGATGGGACCCGTTGCAACAATGGCCCGTACGCATTCTAATTATGGTAGAGATGTGTCTTCTGTCCACGTATTCTAGTTCATCAAACCATCGCTTGACAGGGAATTCATCTATTATATTAGTAAAACGACCAGATTTACCTTGTCGCGTAAGTTGCCATTTATCAGCGAAATCTCTTAAAATTTTTTGTTTAAAGATTTGGAATATTTCATGTTTGTCCATGTCTACTTTCATTGGTATATTAAGGGAGAGTGACCCGTCGGAGAGTGACCCGACAAAGTCACAGAGTGACCAGTCAAATGTGAAGTTGGTAGCAACTATATACACAAACTGATGATGGTGGATAAAGACACCGAAACGTATTTGTAACATTTTAAACAATAAACAATAAAATTGACTGAAACCCAGGAATACATTGGAATTGAATTAAAGTACAGTCAGGAAAATATACGAAACGTTGACAAGTCGGCCATTGCATCTACTGTTCCAATCCCTTTTCTGAATCCGGTCTGTAAATCTGAAAAAAATCCTTTGTTCTCCAGAGTCCAGTCTAATCGGTTTTTAATCATGGTTTCCATTATCTTTAAATAGCAGGAAGATAGGATGATTGGTCGATAGTTCTCAACAAGTTCTGATGATTTATTAGGTTTTAAGAAGGGGAGTACATTATAGTCCTTCCAGGACTCTGGGATGAGAGTTCCTGTTAGACATTTATTGTAGGCGTCAATTAACTCTAGTCGGGCCCTTGTTGGTAAATGTTTCAACATTGCATCATCAAGACCTGGCGTTGATTATCCTTTCTTTGCTTGGAGAGCGCAGTTGAATTCTTCCACTGTGAATGCTTCAATCTCGGTGTTGTTAAATTGTACTTTTGTTAGTGGCTGTGCATGAATGTTGTTTTTACAGGACATTTTCGCAAGAATTTCGTTTTTAATAAAATCGTTTGTTATCGGTTGTGAATTGTATAATTTTGTGTTGGAAAACTTTTTTATTTGTTTCCATACCGAACTTAAGTCTGAATTTCTGTTTAGTTTGTGGCAATAAGAAATAAAGGATTCCTTTTTCTTCTTTCGAAAGATTTTTCTCGTCATGTCTGGATCCCGAATGAAATCCGAAATTAATATTTTTCTTCGTTTTAGAGCAGCAGTGCATTCATCATCCCACCAGGGGTTACCAGATTGGTAGAATTTGTTTTTTGTCTTTAGTGGTATAGTTATTTGGGCTGATTTATCAATAATATTGTTTAGCTGTTCAAACCCTATATTATTCTCGCATCTCGGCATTTTGATTCTTATTAGATCTTGAAAATGCTGCCAATTTGCTTTTTTAAAATTTCTCGCTTGATATGGGGTTGCTATCAGGTTTGTCGTGTCTTTATAACCTATGCTACATAATGTTGGGAAGTGGTCACTGTTTGCCGTATCTGGGATTATTTCCCAGGAGAAGACAGTGCCCAGACCAGGGCTAATCAGAGTAGATAGATAGATAAAAATTTATTGAACATTCTCATTAATAAAATTCACAAACAAAGTTAACAAACATAACTCCCATGTCTAGCCAGATGTTCGGCCGGTTGCTCTTTGCCCATGATATAAATAGGCGCGCTAAGTCGTCCATTACCTGGGCAGTGCCCTAACATGGACATTCCTGAGCTAGTCATACGCACGACAACGTCAGGAGATAGTCTTGAAGTGGCGGTTTTGGTTTTATTCGAGGGGCATTCATTAAGGAAAAAAGGTCTTTCTGAAGGGAAGCCAAAAACCCCTTTTGCTTCGACCTTTAAGTTTGATACTATCAGCCGTGGCGTTAACCGCCGGCAGTTTCAACTAGATGACCAAATCCATCCGCCCCCGCCCCGATCGGTGCAAGGACCAGCCAACACCAGCCAGAACGAGGCAGGACGAACCCGTCAAGTCACGTTATGTTGGATTTGTGCGTTTCCAGCCTGCTAGAAACGACTGTCTGCAACTGGCAGGCAATGTTTGTTTGTCGTCACGTACTGTCAGGGACAAAATCCTCATAAAATATGGGAAGTCGCTTATACAGGGGACCATGGGTTGGGCGATCGTTTGCTCTTACTTGGGTGATATTTCGCGTGAGGACTGAGCCTTGCACTCCGCTATGATAAAATTTTTCAGCGATGGTATCTATATAGTCGGCTATATAGGCCATCCCTGTAGCTTCGTGCATTTCGGTTATTCTGGTGTATCTGTCAGCCGATAGGACGCCTCTTAGGAACCTATTTTGGGTCCTTTGAACACGTCGTCTCGTGGAATCACAGACAGAGTGCCAGATAGGGGAGCCGTAGGTCAGTATGGGCCTTATAGTGGAGGTGTAGAGCAGAAGTTTATTTCGAGGCGATAGGAAAGAATTTGGCGCCAGAAGAGAGTACAACTTTCTTCGAGCCATGGCAGTCTTTTGTACAGCATAGTCAACATGCTTATTGAAATAGAGTCGGGCGTCTAGTTTGAATCCCAGGTATTTCACCTCTTTTGTTGGTTTGATAGGAGTATTTTGGACCACGAGTGGTGATAAGATTTTGTTGTTAGTGAATTTGCGCGAAAAGATAATAAGTTCCGTCTTCCTGGGATTCACTTTAAGTTTCCATTTGTCAAAATACGGCTGAATCGCTGCCAACGCGGCAGATCGCCTGAATCGCTGCCAACGCTTCCTGATTCGATTTTTCGCCTTAATAAGGTCCAAAATTTCCTCAGGAAGATTGTCGCGCCGCGGTCTGTTCGGAACTTTTTTGGTCAAAGCTTGCTGTGTCCGTTGTATATTCCTGGTCAGACCTTTTACCGCATGCTCTAGAGCTTCGAGTAGTTAGAGTAGCTAGAGCTAATCAGAGTAATGTCAAGAGCATTGGCTGTTGAGGGTGGGTTCTGGAGTCTAGTAGGTGTTTCATCACTCAAAATGATAAACTCACTGTTGTCCACAAACTCATTAAGAGCCCTTCCATTACGGTTTTGTGACATATTTGGTCTAGTAAAATAATGCGCGTTTAAATCACCCATCACTATAGTTTGTCCCCGTAACGGTTGGATAATTTTGAAGAAAAAATCTGTTTTTAATTGATTTTGTGGTGGAGAATATATATTGACAATATTTAAGTTTGAAACCTTAATTATCATATATTGCAAGGGAAACCACTGTGTTTCCATATCGTTGCTTATAATTTTAAAAGCAATATTATTTTTGACTAGACAAAGAATTCCACCGTATCCATCTTCTCTGTCTTGTCTAATCGTATATGTATGTATATGTTTTGACATGGAATTGAATATTGGGATTTAGCCATGTATCGTTTAAAAGAACGATATGTGGTTTAATTTGATATATAAAATTAATTAAATCTTCGCGGTTAGATTTAGCACTTCTTATATTCCATTGTAAAATTTTCAATTTATCTTGTGAACCTTGCATATTAAAAGTCGAACTTCAAGTTCATTGTTTGCTTAGGGTCTTCCTGACCTATATACAACTCATTAAAAGCTTCCTTCTCTTCTGCTGATAATTTACAATATACTTCCCAACAGTCGTGTTGGTCATATATTACTTCTCTTTCTCTTTGCTCATAGTTTGGATTTTGCATGGCACTAATAGGCATAGGATGAGTTGGTCGTGAATTGTGAGTATTTAGGGGTAAACTATATTTTTCGTTTAAATAAGTTTTTGATGGTTAGGGTTGAGTTTTCATTGTGGGCATTTTGTTTCCTGAATGGATTTGATTGCCTCTAGGATTCGAATAAAATAGTGCTTCTTGGTGGGCTTCTTTGTCGTATAAACCTTCGTGGTGTGTACTATTTCTCCGTTTCGGGGTTTGCATTAGAACTTGTTGATATGATCTTTTTCTATTTAACGCTGTAACAGATCGTCTATCTTTTATATTGATGTTTGAATCTTCCGAATTGTTTCGGACTCTTTCTTCAATTCTTAATGTTGGAAATTCCCTCGGGTTATGTGTGAAGCCTTTGTTTTCATTTACGTAGGTTTTTTTGCAGGCATTATTTGCATCAAAATAACTTAAGTTGTTAAATGCCATTAAACTTTTAATATTTTTTTGTCTTTCATATTCCGGACATGATTTGAACGTAGCATTATGTTTGTTTTTGCAATAAAAACATGAAGTCAAACATTCTCCGCAATTGCTGCACCTATCAGGAAGATTATTGTTTCTTTTGCAATTTTTTTTTGTATGGCCGAATAAGAGACACCTGTAGCATTGGGTTACAGGGGCCACGTATGGCACTATGTTTTTTCGCAAATTGAAGAAACTGACATAACGAGGTAGTACCACCCCTTCAAAGGTTATTAATATTGAGTTGGTTGGCACGTATTCGATGACATTGTTTCTAATTATTTTGAGGCTTAGCCTAATTATATCAATTACAGGGACAGACGAGCTGCAGAATTCTTTAATTTCATCAATCTCCATGTTAGAGTCTATACCCTTAGCAATACCTTTACAAGATATATAGTTATACGGTATAAATATGTTGAAGCCTTTTTCGATTAAAGTATGGTTGTTACAAAAATTATTGGCTGCGGTGAAACTCGAGAACTCTACACTCAGTCTGTTGGATCCTTTTGTATCGAATATTTCTTTGGCTATTTTTAAATGATTGAATTTGCCAACATTAATACCCATTCCAAGCGTTGATTCGATATATACTACGTACGGGCCCATGTCAGTTGGTTTATACATTCTTAGAATATTTGTTACTTTGTTAGTATTGGAACTGTCGATTTTGGTTTGAGGAATTTGTATTGTATTATATATTTTTTTTACACCCCCTCCGGGGTCCTCTGCCTCCTCCATACTGTAGACTTGCCTTTAAGATCTCTCTGGAAGTCTGGATGCACGTATACACAGAATCACAGGAATCTAACGAGACTATATCTTTAGTATCGCGCTCCCGACAGAACCTTTTCAAGATTTCACGGTATCAAAACGCGACCGCTTTGTTTCACGTTCCAACCCGGAATGCGGTATTACAGTCTCTTAAAACGTTAAACTGTCAAAATAAGAGTTTATTCTATAGCGGGAAAAAATCTGATGGACATAATTTACATTTTACGACACTCATAGATCAAAATAACTATGAAAAACGAATATTTCCAGCCTTAATTCATTAGTCGATGTATCAATGGTTCCATTTGTATAATAATTTCTTTAATTTAATTTAAAATTTTTTTGGTGTTAATACTTATACTCTTATACTTAGTGTACTAATGACAGTTGTTTGAGTTAAGCTCTGATTTATAGACAGCCATAGAACACGCCTAAATGGTTTTATGAAATAACAGTACATTAAAACATTTAACATTCGTGTAGCAAATCGCAGATATTTGATAAACGGTCATTTGAGTAAGTGACGGCTGCAAACCGCCGATGGTGCTGAAACAGTTGATAACGGTCTACTTCCGTAAAATCCTTTAGCCATTCGCTCAAACAGTGATCTGACAGTAATTCCTCGCGGAAGAGACGTACTGACCTGTTACTGAATATTGGACGGTATGGCGAATGTACTTAGCAATTTTTTTCGTGTAAGGACTATTTTGGGGTTGTACCATCTTGAAATGGCATATCCCTGTACATTTTGCGTATTTGCAACTCCGCAAATCAAATATATGGTTTTACATTCATATGCGCCGCAAGAACTCGCATGGAAGTAGAGTAATCAAGATTAGTGGAAAAAAACTGACAATACAATAAAATTCAATTGAAATTCCTGGGTTCCAGTCAATATTATTGTTTATTATTTAAAACATTTTACAAATACGTTTCGGTGTATTTCTCCAATATCATCAGTTTGCATGCATGGCTGTTTCCACCATCAACTTCGCCAAGCAATTCTTGAATTGCTTGCAAACTGATGGTGGAGAAAGGCACCGAAAGGTATTTGTAAAATGTTTTAAATAATAAACAATAAAATTGACTGGAACCCAGGAATTTCAATTGAATTAATTAGAAATACAGTCAGGAAAATATTCACAATACAATAAAAAAGAGAATGTCTTAATATGTGCTTGAAGCAAGATTCTGCTCTTATCTTACTCGGATCGTGAGAGAATGCACCAGCCTAATTTCCTGAGTGAACACCCATACATTCAATGTTTTAAGTGTATAGTTTATATTGAAAATTCACATAATTAAGTTTATTTAAAATAATAAAACACGGATTGAATGAGGCAATACTTTTGAAACTTAATGCTATGAGGTGGGCCCGTTTGTCAATCAGAAACTCCTATCGATATTTTCCGTTCAATCAGCCTCAACTTAACAAATTTTTCTTGTCGTAGAATGTATAGGAGCCTTTGAATCTTGGATTCTCACAAGTTCCTTCACCATGCGTGAAAACCATTCAACTGTTGTTAGCCGTATTCAATTTTTCCCATAAAAGTTTGCTTGAAACTTTCATCTAAGCTAGAGAAACCCTATATGCATCCTCCCTTTATTAGCCAGAATATGTACCTAACAAACCAAATCGTTGGTACAAAAACCTCTAAACTCAGTGTTTACGCAGCGAATATGTCATGATCACACAGATCACACATTCGTGCGAGAACAGAGCAGACTGCATCTTCACCTGTGCACACTTCTTTGCTTTTTCCGTCTCAACTACTTTATTTTAAAAGCGAATATGCTTTGCAGTAATAGTGAGAACACTGTTATCAGTATTTGAAAATGTCTATAATTAATGTCTGCTTTGGCAAACTATATTTAATTATAATATTATTTTGTTAGAAATTATTTTCGTATCCTAACTTTTCATATTAAGCATATATATTTTAGCAAAACCTAACTACGATGTTCTTATAGGTGGCGAGACAAGGATTACCCCATCTCCACGAACAAATAGCATGGCTATATTTCTTTTGGTGGACTTGTATACCTCTTCATATGTTTCCTCATCAATCTCCACGGTGGTGATTGTTTCTTCGACATCACTAAGAATCATGTTCATATGTTGATCATAAGCCTGAAATAACGTAAGTCGTTTTTATTAAACGGTAAATTCAAAAGCACCCAATGTAGCATAAATCTTCCCAAAAATATATTTGTTCAACAGAACCGACAAGAACTTGGCTACCTGACGTTTAATTAAAAAATTACAATGAATTTATTGGACCTTGACGTTTGAGGAAAATTTCTTAGGCTCAGACATAAGACCTTAATAAGAAGAGTTATACTCATTTATTGAAAAACACCAGAATGAGCATGTTTTGTCGGGATGTTACTTGACAATTCTATGTTTTGAGTGGCTCATGTTGAACACGTGGTAAATAAGTAAATTTTTTATGCATTGTTGCATATGCGATGAGAATCATAGGAAAATATATTACCATCAATATGTACCTACATTTCGATATTAAAAATGCAGTTTGATAACGCGTGGTAATAGCATGCATATCTCTTCAATTTTTTAAAATAAAAAATTTAATTTAGAGTCATAGTCATTAGGAATAAAGTCAAAGAATTAGTCAATTTAACAGTTTACGCAATTTAGAATACATATAAATAAAAACAAAATATTTAGCAAACAATGACCACAACGGCTTTATACTAAAAGAGGTATAAAGAGGCGCTTACGACTAGTGCCGCAAATTATAAAACCATCTACCGATAGGCATGAAACGTTGTGACAATTTAAAACTCATAAAAAGACCACCTTTTATGAGATAGTTTAACAGCTTTTAGCATAAAAACTGTTGTTTCTATAAACAACCAGCCATGATTAGCGTGATTTTATTTTGTTTGATTTTGATGGTTAATAAGTTTGATCTCAATCAGATTTGTATTTTATATCTTCTATTGTCTTTAGTCATGCATAAAATAATCAGTCAATAGTCAATCATGTACAGGGTGGGCCACTAAGAGAGGTGGTCGGCCGTATCTCAGACACTATTAGTCGTATCGATTTCGGGTAAAAAAATATATGAGTAAAGTGACCAAGAGAAATTGCTGGAAATTACTTTCAAGTTCGCAAAATGGCCGCTAGAGGACGAAATTGCACCAGTAAATTTTAAATACTGATTTTAAGCGGTTTAGGACAGGCTAAGGAGGGTTGGAAATACTTTCATTCTGTTCTTGACAGAATTTCACTTATTTTTTGTGGGAGCGTTATTGTTCTAGCCAGTCAAATAAAGTGGTGGTGGAAAATCAAATATTGGTTCAAAACGTTATGGATAGCTCCTTATTGGCTTAACCAAATTCAAGTTTTTAATTCTAGTTAAAAAGCTCTTTATTTACTTTAACTCATGCTATAAAATATTCGCCCTCATGATAGCCTCTTCGGCCGCGAGAGTGCGCGTTATCAAAGGTCGTCAAACTTTGTCGTTTTCCTTCAATTTTTTAAATGTAATGATATATAATATTTAAGCTGCTTAGAAAGAGAACGACAAATGAAACAAAATAGTGAAAACCGCATATCGATAAATTTTTCGCAACCGAAGATATAGCTAATTTTATAGCGAATACAGTTTATTCTGTTTTAACGTCAAGTATTCGTAATAACAAATGCATTTGTTTGACAATCTTCAGCAGGAAGTTGATCATCAAGGTCGATTTAGTGTCAATGTCTGATGCGGCATAATTGGGGGACAAATTGTTGGTCCATTTACATTTCAACAGAAGCTTAATGGAAATATGTATTTAGACTTTTTACAAAACTAACCACCATTACTTTCAGAAGACATACCGTTGCGAAAGCGAGTAAACATGTTTTTTCAACAAGACGGGGCCCTGCGCATTTCTCGGTAAATGTCCGTCGATTTTTAGACAAGGCTTATTGCGATAGATGGATAGGACGAGGCAGTTTATTCCCGTGGCCAGCTAGGTCACCCGATCTTACGTGTAAGGACTTTTATTTGTGGGGAAAAATAAAAGAGATTGTTTACCAAACCAGACCAACTTCCAAACAGGACCTAATAAGCGAAATTAAGGGTGCAATTTCGCGACATTCTTGTCGCAGAAGTAGAGAGTGCTGTTTTATCTACGAGAAACAGGCTTGAGCAATGCATTGCTTGAAATGACGGAAAACATTTTGAGCATCTAAGCAGGTTTTAATCCCAAGGGTGTATTTCATCCGCAGGAATACTCATAATGCGTGAAATATAGCAATCGGTTCTTATCAGAACCAATAATTGCCATGTATTTTTTATAATATCATTCTTATTGTCAAATTGTTTATATCTTCGATTACAATAAATATATCGGTGTGCGGTTTTCACTATTTTGCTTCATTTTTTATCCTCTATCTAAGCAGTTTAAATATTATATATCATTCCATTTAAAAATTTTAAGAAAAGAGCACATTTGCACTTTATCTGGATCTTCAAGTCCATCAAAAGAACCTTATTTTCTTAAACAACCTGATTTAAATGATCTCGTTAGAGACTTCGGGCTATCAAAATCTAAGGCTCAGTTACTCGGATCAAGATTGAAACACTGGAATTTGTTGGATAAAAGTACGAGAGTGTCATATTTTCGCACGAGACAAGAAGATTTTACGAGTAACTTTTCTTAAGAAAATGATTTAGCATATTGTAATGATGCTGCGGGGCTTCTTGAAAAACTGAGTTTTTCAGAAAATTCTGATGAATGGACACTTTTTATTGATGCGTCGAAGATTAGTTTGAAAGCCGTTTTACTTCACAACGGAAATAAATACCCATCAGTGCATCTAGCACATGCAACAAACATGAAAGAAAATTATGCAAATCTGGAGGTATTACTTGAAAAAATAAAATATTCCCAATTCCTATGGAATATTTGTGCTGACTTAAAAGTTGTCGCTATACTTACTGGATTGCAAAGAGGATACACTAAGTTTTGCTGTTTTTTATGTGAGTGCGACAGTCGCGCGAGAGACAAACATTACAAAGTGAAAACTTGGCCACAAGGAAACAGTTTGAGACCTGGACATAAAAATGTATTTCAAGAACCTCTAGTTCCAAGTGACAAAATTTTTCTGCCACCACTTCATATAAAGTTGGGACTCATGAAAAACTTTGTGAAAGCTATGAACAAGGATAGTGCAGGCTTTCAATATATCAAAACAAAATGTCCTCGAATCAGTGACATGAAATTGAAAGAAGGGATTTTTGTAGGTCCGCAAATACGAGAGCTTATGACGGATGAAGTTTTCAATTCGAAGTTGAACAAACCTGAAAAAAAAGTTTGGATGGCTTTCGTAAAAGTGTCATAATTTTCTTGGTAATACAAAAGCTGTCAACTACCGACAAATCATTCGAGAGCTTCTTTCTGCTTATAAAGCTTTAGAATGCAATATGTCACTCAAATACATTTTTTGGACTCGCATTTAGATTTCTTTTCGGAAAATCTCGGTGCCGTATCAAATGAGCATGGTGAAAGGCTTCATCTGGATATTATGTATATTGTTGTGTATATTTTCCTGACTGTACTTTAATTTATTTCTGGTTATTTAACCAGTTAAATAACCAGTCAAATGTGAAGGTAGAAACAACTATACACACAAACTGATGATGGTGGAGAAAGATACCGAAACGTATTTGTAACATTTTGAATAATAAACAATAAAATTGACTGAAACCCAGGAATTTTTTGAAATAAATTATGTATATTGAAAGACGCTACAATGGAAAATGGTCAGAAGCAATGCTTGCTGATTTTTGTTGGTCGATTCGCCGAGAAACTTCGATGGAAACGATGGAAAAAAAACTACAAAATAATTTGAATTATACTACCATACTGAGATAACTATACTGATATTTGTAGCACTTGTGACTGTAGCATTTTTCGCTGTAAACTTAGACCGTAGACGTTTTTCACTTTTTTGCAATTGTGTTACTTTCATCAAATCGTTTTTTTTATTAAATGGACATTATATTTAAAATCTATGTGCCATATTTATTTGCATGTTAAATTCGGTGTTTAGAGCACCAAATATGATGTTATCATGCAGACCAGTGTTATCTTATTTCAACGCCCTCCAACTCCGAAACGATGCGATTTAGGGAACATTTTTGTCATGTAAGGACATTATTCTAACCTGTTTTATCGATTCCTGAAGCTATCCAGATTGAATCTGAATCACCCTGTGCAACGAAAACGAAAAGGCATTACCGAAAACATACATTTCACATTACATAATTTTCTTTTCTTTTGCAAAACCGTAGGGTTCTACTTTTAATTTTTGAAAATATTTTTGGTAATTATTAAGATCATGCACTTCTCAGGCTATTTTGGTGGACACTGGCAACACTCGCGCATTGAACTCGTTGCGTAGTAGGAACGATTGTTTGGATCGACAGACAGAACAGCAGGATCTTAACAATTACCATTTTATTATTATATTAATTAATTTGTATTTTTTATTGTTGCTAAAATTGAGAACGAAACAGTTACCTATCCAATATTAAATAATTATTTAATGACACAACAATTAATCTTATTCAAATCTTACTTTTAAAAGATGTCTCGCAGTAAAATTAGTATGTAAATTCTCTTTCAGTAGAGCTGCGTTTATATTCAAGAATAGGTGTGCTCTTAATTCTTAAGTTTTGAACTGTTAGTACTGTAGTGTGGGCATATTTTAGTCAAATGCACGTTAGTGTTTGTGTAGATAGATAATTTTTAAAAATACTTTGTACTCACATGTAACCTGCCCTTTAGTTCTCGATCATTCCTCATTTTCACATAGATTTTTTCATCTAAACTTAGACGAACTAAATCAAGCGGTTCTTTAACTGTGATAGATGGAATCTAAAAATTGCATCTAATATATACTGAATATAAATATTACCATCTGCAACACTTACAACATCTAATTCGTCGGCCATTGAAAACACTAGTATTTACTTTTAATATTAAAAGTACAAATGACAAAAATTTCAATTTTTAGCAACTGGTTTATAGAGGTTATACTTTTTTCTGAGTGACAACAACTGATGGATTTTGACTGATGACATTAAGCTTTGATTGGCGCAAGACCTTAAATGTCCCTGATATCCAGTGTTGCGAAGAAATTTGTACATACTATTTGTAACGCATGCAATCACATATCACATGTTTTCATGTGATTGGCCGTTTTATTAGGAAAAACAAACAAAGTGCAAACACATCCATATTTTAATACCAAATTTAGACATCCTCGGCAAAAAATCCGGTTCCGAGAGAACAAATTCCTTTAGTTAAATGCGATGGGTCTGAAGCCAAAGAAAAGATAATTGCAAGAAATTTAGGAGATTTTTCGTCTGAATTTGGTGATAAGCCCGACATCCAGAATTAATAAAATATGCAAAATAAAAGCTTTGCGTGATCAATTTGAATTTGACACAAAAAATTAATCCCTGAAAAGAGTTATTCAACCGCAATTAAGGTTTACTTCTACAAAAATGAAAGGAGCGAAAACATCTCATGTGCTTGAAGAAACTAATCCTCAAGAAATAGAACATTTAAGGAAACAATATAGCGACGAGGAAGGCAATTGTCTTAATCGTCGCTATTTTAATTAATTTAATCGCACTTTAAAAAATATTTTCAAATCTGTATCACCATCGCACGATCACCAATATTGTTAAATTATAGTTTTTTTGCATGAAACTGATGTTTGGCTGCAGACTTAGTGTTAAGTAGAAGTGTATTTGTGAAATAAAATGAAGCAATGCTGTTGATCGATTGCTTTATTTCCTCCTAAATTCCATTACAGGTTAAATTAAGATTTATTATTCATACACATATTATATTGATATAAGTACTTAAGTAAATACTATTTATTTATAAAATATATTTATAAATAAAATTTGTGAAAATTAAAATACAAAATTAAATAAACAAAAATTATTTGATGTGATAAGTTTCAGATCATCAAGTAGACAATATCTATTCATCTCATAGTGAAAGCACGTAGAAAAGAAAGCAGCAATGTAGATTTTATTATATTCTCTCTCGATTTTATATTGCTCTCTCTCTCTCGATTTTAAATTACTCTCTCGCGGAGTGTGGGTCAAAGCGTAAACGGCAACATGGGAGATCAGTGATGTTGAAGGTCTCGTTTGATTGACCCTCAAGCGAGACAATTCGCATCGTTGCCGGCTTGTAAACTGTAACACATAGTCTTTCCTTATTCAGTCCTTTTCTTCCAACATTAAAATTTCAATAAACCAAATAAATAAAAATGGGAAAGTAGCTCGTCACCATCAAATAAGGCTCTAAAAATTTCTACACATAATGAGGATATTTTTAACAATCTATATGAAGTTTATTTTAATCAAATGTTCTACAGAATTAATGAAAATGAGACAAAAATAGTTCACCATTTTTATTCAAAGAATTTTCTACTTTTTTCATATTTTTGCTGGTCTGTGCTAAAACAAGAAACAGTGGACTCGAATACTGGCTGATTGCGACATAGCAGAGCTCGAACGGAGAAGTGGACTGGAATGCGTTATATAAGCAATAATATATATCTCTGTCTTGTATTTTTTTGTCAGTTTGTTAGTATAGTGTCTTTAAAAAGAATGAAAAGATTTTTAAAAAATAACTTTAACAATGAAATAATTATTCGTCCATCCGGGAATTTAGGCAACCGCAGCGCTCTCCAATTTTCAGTGGCTGCAACTGGAGGCGATGTTGCCACACACTTGTACAAATTGGCCGTTATATATTTATTTCTAGCTTATTAAATATTAGTTTTATCGGAGTCTTTCGTTTCAAACGCAAGGGAAATAGATATTAAGTTCATTTTTGATCAGATTTTCACATTATTGTATGTAATTGTAGCTAATCTAGAGTTTTGAATCGAGAAATTTGAACTATAGATTCGAACGTCAAATGCCCTCTATGATTGCGCTCGAACAAGAATTCTTGGCAAAGCTAACCAACGAACGTGGATGAATTCCAACGGTAAATGGCCGACATGTTGTTAGTTGTGTTAACGTGCTGAAGACTTCGTGTGGTTTTCAGTTGTTTTCTAAGGATTTAGCAAACTGTAAGTACCTGTTTTCATTAAAATTTCGGGATTTTGCATGATTAGTGATAATACTGTTGCCTTCGCGGCTCGCGAACGTATCCAAGGGAAGGGAGCTTCGCCGCGGTAATACGGATAATTTTGTGGAAGGGGTGCCCATGTGTATTCATCCCCACAATCTTTAGGAAAGTGGTGGTGGAGGATTTCCTCCACCATTTCCCAAAAGTGGGGCAGCGGCATCGCGACTGATTCATCTTGGGGATTCGGGGTTTTGATGATTTTGAGTTTCCTGCGTAAATCGGGTGAACGACCCGTCGCAGGCTCGCAGTTTTTGTTTTGGCAGCCATTTTATTGCTAATTGCATATTACGTGAAAATATTTCCACTATTCCTTCATATTTAAACAAAACAGCTGCTAAACACGTGCTCATATAGTGAGTATTTCCAACATTAAACTGCATATTAGCCTAGTAAACTGGAACTAGAGAATATCTTGCTCGTCATTGATCCCTACACTGTAACAGCACGTGGTGTGTACATTTCCTTGTGCAACTTACCTTTTACCTAAATGTTCTGTACCAATTGAACGTTGGTCGCTCGAATGACCATGGACAGTTTAGATATAATGCAAAATTGCCTAGGGTTTTTTTTTACAAATAGCAGTTTGAATATTCTACGCATTGGGTGAGCTCTACATGTACATTAAAAAGCATTTTCTGTTGTCTACCAATTCCAAACATCTAATTTGCTATACCGGGTGTCCGTTTTTGGAGATCAACCATGGGGATCACGGTAACCATATAAGATACGAGATTGGTTAGATTGGGACAAGGTGCGCCATCTAGAGTTTACCTAAATCTTTGAAAATTTCTAAAATTTTTGATACTTCCGGAGATATCCGGAAAAAACCGAAATTCGAAAAACTTTTTTATTTTTCCCTTAGCTTATTTGACGCGGAAATTTAAAATGAATAATACCTCATCATTGCAACTTTTTCTCTTCTACAACGTGGCGATGTTGTATTTAGAATCCGACTGATGGATTTTCGACAACCATCATCAACTTTGGTTTTTCTTATGGGCGCCCTCTTGGATTTTTACATGTTTGAATTCAGCTTTTTGTTCTGATTACTATGCTGGATCACATCAAGTTAAGGTTCAGTCTTACTGTTTGGTGAAAATAACAAAAATCTTGTTTTTGCAAAGAGTGCTTTTGCAAAAATTGACTTCCGTTTAAGTCCAGGCACTTTTGGCATCTTCTAATCATTTTCAATGACACCTTTCTTATGGTTTGTGGACGGATACTTCTTATTGCTGAACGTATTCTATTTACTAGTTGTTCAAAATTATTGGGTTTTGTTTTGTAGATCTTGTTTTTAAGGGTACCCCACAAAAAAATAGTCCAGAGGTGTTAAGTCCGGTGAACGTGCTGGCCACCGTATGGGTCCTGCATTGGCAATCCAACCAGGAAAATGTTGTAAATATTCACATACAACCCGTGAGTTGTGTGGACGCTGCTAACGGCAAACTATCCAACATGTTTTCAAGTTCATTTTGTCAAAAGTGTAAATATCTTTCGTCATTTAAATTATGATTATAAAAAAATGGACCAATAATTTTATCACTAAAAATGCCACAACAGACATTCACAGACGAAACACGTTGATCTCGCCTATTTTCAATTAGATGAGGATTTTCATTAGCCCAGTATTGTATTGTATTGCATTATGCGTGGAAAGTTTGGATATAATAGCGTTTTCTCCAGAAACCACCAAGCAAACTGAAGTCTTCGTTCAGAATCTCCGAGATGCATCGTATTTGCAGTATCGTACTTGAAAGGCTTGAATTTATTTTGTTTTAGAATCAAACGGGCGTTTAGAATTAGAATCAAATGGGTCGATAGCCTATTTCTACGAAATAAAGATTGTTTATATATAAAAAAAGTCATACTTTGAACATACTAAAAGCCCAGCAATATTTTTTTGATTAAAGTATACTTTTTCTTTGATATGAGTTTGCTTTCCACGCCTTCGTTTTTATTGGCAGTCACTTGCTTTGGTGGCAACAATATTTTTATTATAAGGATCTAATTACCGATGTTTGATCTTTTCGGTACACTCGTGCATCCAAACCTTTGTTACCATAAAATATGTAACCCAAATAAAATGTAATCAGCGACTCAAAACGATTTCATGACCGAAAAATAACTGTTGTCTAAGTTACGGAACTTAATACGTGGGTTACACTGTATGAATTTCGAAATCTCAGCGAAACTGTGCAAGTGACTAAGTATTTTAACGTCTCCCACTTCGTATCGACAAATGAAGTAAAAGTACATTTTCCACTAGCAAAACCTTGATGTTACACAATAATATGCTAACCTTGAATGATCGTAGCGCCTTGATAGAACATACTTATTGCTCATACTTTGCTTTTATTGTTGTATAAATATTTGATTACAATCTCAGTATCTGTACCAGTTGAAGTATAGTAATAGTTGTATTATTTGATTTAGAAATATTTCTTTGCGCATCGAGCAGAGACTAGTCTGCCAATTAATATACATGAAATTTTTGCCAAGTAATGGTAAACAACACAATCCAGCAAAGAGACATTCCCCGTTTTGTCTAAATTATATTACAATGTTCTTATAAAATGTGTATTTCTATCACTTTTTTCAAAATGAAATTATTAGCTTTGAAATGTCTATCTCTAACTATTTTTCAGTACAATACATTACGGGTTCAGTTATACATATAAACTATGTTGAAATATATCTTGTTGTTGAGGAATCGGGTGGCAAAGTTGATATTTGTATTCATTTCTTAAAAATCTTAAAATAATTTAAGCAGAACTAGTGATATCGTTATTTGCAATATCGAATGCAAGACTAAATTAAGGTTAACTTTCAAAGAGACGAGTTGAAACGGTTTTTAAATATTGAAACTTTTTATTTGTCGGTTTCCAAAACTGAGCTATATCTTTAATTTCAAGGTACTTTAACGTTTTGACTCGGATCTAAACCCTTTTTGCATGGAATGTACCAGACCAGTATTGTAGTAGGAGTAAGTAGTATATTAATTTGCAATTAATTCACCAACATCGCAATGCGGGAAAGTAATGGTTTCTGCAACTTTGAAACGCGATTAGCCGGAAACATCTGGACAAAAAGCAACAAAGTAGGATACCACTGAAAAGAGAATTGAATGTCCTTTAAAACGGTGCAACTTGACCCCCATTCCCATTTAAGATTCTAAGGGTGACATCTAATCCTCCTAGGGGGTTGAAACAAGAAGGCTGAACATATTGATTTAAAGTGTCCCCCTTGCAAATAAAATTGACGTGTCTTTCGGATTTTTCATATTTCTAACTGCAAGAAAGATATTAAGGGTGGAAAGTTTTCAAATTAACACCTCGTATACCTTTGACTTCAAATAACCCCATAAAACGGAATCTAATGGTGTTAAATCGCACTATCTAGGCGGCCAATTCTGATCACGAAGACGAGATGGTACACGATCAGGAAATGTCTCATGTTCATGATTACTGGTGTTCTCTCTGATTCAATCATGGCTACAGTCCAAATTCCGCAACCAAATACTTAGATACTACTATGTTATGAATGCATTTCTTATTTGACAATAACATGTGGATTCTACGAACCCCAAACATGGCAATTTTGGCCATTAGGCCATCCAGGTGAACATGGGCTTTATCGCTTAGAATGATTTTGCTCGAAAAATCAGCATCCTATTGGTGATCTTGAATAATCCATTCAGCGAATTCTTCGCCATCTGTAATGATCAATTACAGATCATTAGGCTTCGGTTGTTGTGTTAGATGAATTTTGTAAGCATGGGGCCACAACTCTTTTGTAAGGATACAATGTACGACGCTTTTTGAAATTTGCAATTCTTGCCCACGACGCCGAATTTATCTTCTGGCATTTTGACGACCACTTTAATGTTTTGCTGCGATATTGACATTTGAACGACTTGTTTTCGGACGACCAGTGTGTAGCGTTTCCAACTGATCGGGTCTCCCTGAATTTTTCAATTGATCTCTTTACCGTTGGTTCACAATAACGAAAACACGTTCACGTAAAAATACGTCAAATTTACCAATATGACGTACTAATCACGTGATCTGACGTCAATGTCTGGGTCTAGTCAAAAACTAACCCTAACTCTTTCAGGGTTCTCAACAATTTACCAGGACACCCTCTACATTGTCGACCACATGCTGGATATTGCAATTTCCAATATCCATCTCCATAAGCAACAGAGTATATCCATTACCATATTAAAACTTGGTCGCGTGGACTCTTGGACGAGTGAGTAATAAAACAATTCCTGGCATTCACTTGCCACACGAATTCCGTCGAGGTCTTTCGACAGGTGCATAGGTGATACTGTAATACTATTTTTACAATTTTCTTAAGACTATATGAAAGCATCTGGAAGATGGTTAGTGTTCTTTGTGATCTTAGTACAGCATTTGAGTGCGTTACTTCAGTGCTGCTCTTCTAGAAGTTGCTTGCTTATGGAGTTAGAGGTGAACTTTGCATCATGTCGTAATAGTTATCTATCTTGTCAGGAGGGTTCAATATTCGAGTTTTGACTAGAAGAATTGAAAAACGAATTTTAAGGCTCTATACTGGGTTCCATTTGATGTATTCTTCTTATTTTTATATAAATGATTTGCATTTGATATGAAAAAAATGTAGGTTATCTCTGTAGGCTGACGATGCATCAATCATTTGTTAAAATAACATAAAACACGAATTATTATGTAACAATGGAAATGTTTCTCTTCCATAATTTTTTCGTGTGTGTGTTTTCATTGATTTGCTGATGTTATCAACAACTCTTAGTGGCTCTTAGGATCTTCATAAGGGTCACCTAGAACTTTCATTAATGGAGTCCTCTGCTATGATATCCTCAGCATCGTCTTCACCATCATATGGTCTCTTTTTTCTTTCCAACTTACGGACACATTAGGTAGCCAAAAATATTTTCATGATTCACAAAGCCGCTGTACGTGACACAGCAATGTCCACATATTTCATGATAAACTGTTTTATAACCTCTCTTAAACAGTTTTCGCCATTTCCATAACATTGCAGGATATATATTTTTTGATGCAATGTAAGTACCATTTTAACTTAAGCCAGTAACAGTTTTTTGGTTAGATCTGAATGTATTGTGTTAATCAATCTGATGGAGAAATGACAGCGTTTGACAAAAGTGTAAATTTATAAATAAGTTTCAGTTTTGTTTTTCATAGGTGACGTTTAAATTCAAGCCTTTGTTTATTGCATCGATCAAAATTAAATAATGTTTTCATCAAGGCAGCAGAAAAATTAAGGCTCGTGGCTAGTAACGATTTTTACTGATTTGTTTATAAAACGCCCTGTATAACCCAGTATTAATTAATTTTTGTATATCTTCGTTTGAAAACAAGCCGGGCTCATCTCCCAAAGGGCAAACAAAAATTATTGGTCCATTTCACCTCTTGTTATATCTATCCTGGGACACAGTAGTGTGTGTTTGGGAATTCTGACTGCAACTTTAGACGAACATGAAATGGAGATAGCACTGTCAGAATTAATGGAAAACGGGTTTACTCTCTATTTTAAGAGTCAATTATACTACGTTTTATCGAACCTAACAATTTATACTGTTAGGAATGTCTTAATTTTGGAGATTGGTCTTAGTTTAAACACAGAAATAACAAAAGTTTTAAAGTCTATAGACTTAACATTTATAAAACTGTGTAAAATTTCTTCAGACTGGACATGAGTCATAAATGTTTAGAAAAATAAATACAGCCAGTAAAAAACGTGTATACAACATTCATATTTCAATATTGTTACTTAGCTCGCTATTTTATTTAAATTTAATAAGAAAAAATCATCAAGTAATAAAATTAAAGGTAAAGTAATTTGAAACACTTTTTTTAAACAGTAAAAAATAAATGATAAGTAACGAGAAATTATATAAAAAAGTCTCCCTACACTTTCAAAAAAATGTTATTCAGTAGGATGTCCCGAGGGACGCATCAGCACTTCGTAGCAGACTTTATTAACTTTTTCAACAAGTTTGTAAATTTTGTTTGGAGCAAATGAATCATATTTGTTCAGCGTTTGTTCAAGCGTCACATGTAAAAGTCTGTGTTTTTGCAGTTGAACATAAATGAATTTCGAAATGTTTATTTCTGTTAGAGAGATCATGATAGATTAGTGGAAGAAAAACGAATCCTTTAGTAACATTGACGAAATAATTGGAAAATCACATGCCGCTGTCCGGCAAGTGCGTGTTAAATTTAAAAAAAAGAATCTTGTGTTGTGAACAAGATTAGACTTAATTCTAATACAAGTGTTTTAAAAATTTCAAAGGAAATCGAGGAAAAGTTCTCAGGAACTGCCAGTCCTCAATCAATTAGAAACTGCTTGCATCGAGTGAGTTATAACGGACGCGTTGCAAGAAGAAAAACAATTCAAAAGATCAGAACTGGAACTGGCCGGGAACATACTACCAAACCAGTCAGTTTTGGAAAGTGTTATTTTTGGTCACGATAAAAAGATCAATCTTTTTGTGTCAAATGGCCGGTTACAGTCTGGAGGAAAACGAATACAGCATTAAAAATTGAAAATATTTGTCCTCCAATGAAGCATGGAGGAGGTAGTATTTTATTTAAGGGTTGTCCGCCAATGGAACAGGCAATTTATAGACGATACTCTGGACCAACATGCCTTTTTAAATGTTTTAATACCCTAAGAAATAATTTACAAAAAAGTGTTCAAAAATTTAATCCTGGAGGGTCTATTTTGACCCTGGAGGGGATTTATTCTAACAAGCCAACGATCCTTAGCACACTGTAAAGCCTGTGTCCCATGTATCCGTTTGTGCGATGATACGAAAGTGTTTCTAATGGTCAGAGGTTTTAGACGATCGTACGATTCCGATTTCTAGCTGTTACATGTAGGCATGGGTAACTCAATGAATTCTGAGGAGTTGGAGGAGTTGGCGCAGTGCTGCGCAAATTGCTTTGGTGCGCCAACCCAACGCACCGGTGCAGTACCGTTGCGGTCACCTACTTGGGAAAAAAAACGTTACTCATAGAAAACGAGGTTGCCTTTTTTTTGTTTTTTTAGGTGGTTTAGGTAAAATTATCAAGTAACTTATAGAAGTAGTAACTTAACAAGTAAAGTTATAACTCACTAACTCACAATGCAGCAACAACTCAAAAGCGCAACTCAACACAGTGTTACCCATGCCTAGTCCCATGTATACGATAACCTTGGATTGTGAACGATAACCATGCTTGCCGGATTCACATTTTTATCGTTTCTATACCGAAGTAAGAAAACCTCGAGTTCCGTTCAACGGCTGAAAAATATGCACCAATAAAACCTATGAAAGTTTTTTCATGAAATTGCCAGATCATGCATGTAATTAAGCCAAAATATAAATTTACATTCGAAATAATTTTTAAGAAATATATGTGTTTTGAATATTCTGATAGAAAGCTAATTGATACGGCAACCTTGCTTTCAAGGTGCTTTCTCGGCTACCATTCAGGACTCGGTCCAAATCAATTAAAAAACGGTTCATAAATAAACTATTCGTTTATTTTATGTTATGAAATATATCTGGACCCCAAAATTTTCGTGAGTTTTAACTTTCCCTGTTTTACCTAATCCATAATAATGAAAACAGAAGCACTTTGGTAATCCTATTTTGTCGAGAAAGTTTAGTTTTCATTATTAAAACTTACAATAAATTCAGCATAAAATCTAATAAGTAAACAATGAATGTGTGAGGTTATACCAATAGCTAGATACCAATAGAACCAATAGAAACACTTTCGTATCATCGTACAAACGGATACATGGACACATGCTTTAGGCTTGTACCCGAATGGATGATCCATAAACAAGAGCTTGAGGATACTACAGCATTCCGAAAAAAAAAGCAAGCTATATTGCCAAGTTGTCGAAAAAGTAGTAATGTGTTTAGTATTATCAGGCGGAGACAAGGATAGACTATCCGTTATCACATATGCAATTTCCAGTTGAGTAGCGACCATAGAACATTACTCAGTTGGGGGATGCTCTGATAGATATATTTTTTCAATATTCTCTATTTCACTACGCATCAGATTTAAATGTTTTAATTCATGTTTATGTCCCACATGTGTAACGGTATACAAAACCTTACATTGTCCATCATTTTGTACTTTCAGTATTATAGCTGCAGGGCATAATCCATTTATTTTAACGCGTCCTTGGATTTCCAAATTTCTTATACCTTTTCCCCTTGAACTGTAATAACCAGATCGGTTACACTTATAGTGAGTTACTATACAAGTTTTCGTTTTCCTGGACCCTACAGAGATAATAATTCTTGATAATGTTTTTAATTCCATCTCGTTTTTCCGACTGTTAAACTGAATTATTGATTCAAATTCATGATTCTCTTGAACCAAAGGCAGGCCCAATTTCGTAATGTTTAATAATTTCTGGTTCAGAATAAGATTTGAATCTGCACAGAACACATTGCTTATTTACCTTTCTTCTAGTTTCTGTTATTGCACCGTGAACTTTTCTTTGGTGAAATAAAAGGTGGTGATTGTGAGAGAAGTTAGAGCCACATCTGCATTGAAATTGGCAATTGCTCTTAGCTTGCTGACTAGTTGAAGGGAAAGTTTCCATTCTCAGTCGGTAATTGTTTAGACAAGGGCTTTTTTTCGGTGCCTTCGCGCAGTCGTGGCCTCCGCTCTTCCGAAAAATCGAGGCTGCTCAGCCGCGTTGCCAAACTGCCACCAAAATACAAAATCCCAATCAAACCAAAAATGTAACAAATTCAAAATTCACAACTTTCCAGAAGTACGTCCTTAGAGGAAATAGTAGCGCAGTGTCAGTGAAGGAAAGCAATATCCCAAAACACGGAAGAAACTATTACATTATTATAGGAACGTGTTTTCTAAAATTTATGGGTATATTTCGGTTGAGCTTAACCATTTTTCCCACGTTCGATTTCTCTAGCAACATAAATTAGTTCAGCGTGAAATTTGTTAACACAATGAAGAGAGAGAAGAAGAGTTAACCCAAACGAAACTTGAAACTTTAAAAATCGATTATTTCAGTTTGATTGTCTCTGGAAAACAGAACGCGTGGGTGACGACCACGTGTTTTTGGAAATTGGTGTGTTTCAGAGGGTGAAAAGTGGTGGAAAACGGCATTTTCTCGATAAATCTATGGGAAAAATGTTGTTTGTTATGAGATTTTCTATAAGGTGAGCAGATTTTTAATCGGCAAAGCTGCAGTCTTAAAAGAAGTCCTTGTTCTGAACAATTACCAAAGTGTCTATTGGAAACTTACCGCCAAATAAAAAAATGTGAGCACACACAAAACTAATTATATTCAGTATTATAAAATAGTGAGGTCATAGATAAGGACAAGTTAGGTTAAGATACCGAAAACGGTTGCAAATCAATTGTTACCAAACAGGTCGTTTTCTGCAGACGCGAGAACACAATGTAAATGGCAACGTTGTATTTAAGCCGAGATGTAGGATCCTTAAGCACTTGTGATCCACAAGGTCCGCCAACAAGTTCATACACTAACACAATCACCGGAAAATTTGTAAGAAGAGTTAAAGCGTCGCAAGGAAAAAACCAAGTTAGAAATAAAGAATATAATATACATGGAGGCTTCAATATAATTTGTTGTTGCTAATATAATTTTATTTTTTATTGTTAAAATGATGTGTTTGAAATTACTTTACCTTTAATTTTACTTGTAAGGAGATTGCCGATATTTACTGTAAATATTTTTCTAATAAAATTTCAATATCATAGCAAACTAAGAAAGAAATTTGAAAAATGACCGGTTCATGGAGATATTTTTTATCAACAAAGTCAATTTAAAATTAGACATGTTTTGGATTTACACAGTCTCGGATTAGAAAAATTAAAAAATTGGAAAACAGTGAACGTATTCTACGTCGATTTCTCTTCTACGTTCACATGTTGTGTGAAAACAAAGATCCCAGGTATTAATGTCGGGCCTGAAAAAGGTGAAAGTACCTCTTTATGTAGGTAACTAGGTCTCGACGCGATTTCTCTTCTATAAAATCTTCCATTTCTTTCGCTCATGGGAAATTAGAAAAAGACAGACGTGTCAGTACCGAGGCCACGTGACCCGTTAGAAACCGCAGTACCGTACAGTGGCCCCTTCTTCAGAAGTCGATGGCTTGGGCAGTAGGTACCGTACGAGTGAGTTTTGCGTGGTGGTGCCGTTCTTGTATCGTGTAGATTCATCCCCTCTGTGTTCCGTGGGTGCAAGAGTGGAGCCATTACATGATAAGGGCAGGGGTTCCTCAAGGACATTGTGGATTTCTGAACTGACTTTTGGGGGATCCGGACACCGGTACTACTATCGCGGAGGTGTATTGTTTCCTTCATTTCATTCGAAGTTGCTGATGGTTGATTGATAGCTTTTAATTATACGAGGTAATGAGACCTGAATATTGTTTATCGATGTGCATCCTTACATGATATGTTTAGCAACGTAACTATTGCAATTGATTATTATGTTCCTCATAATTACATTCTGCTGATATTTAAAGAGGAGGACCACGCAAATCATTTCTAGAGATTTAATATAAATAATACATACAAAACACCGAAAATGTCAAGGATGCTCTTACATGGGAATATTGCAGTCGTGGTTATCATTATTGTCTATAAGCTTAAGTAGAACAGGGTTTTTGCAAAAGGATTTATATACTGATTTGCGCGATCGATTAATAAATTGCAACACTTCCATGATCATTTAATATCAATGTAATTAGAGTCACTCCTATAAATTATTTGTTTATTGTCTTAGTTCAATTTAGCGAATACTTCATTCTAATACCTAGTGGAAAACTTAGAAATGCACTATTCCCGTCGGTAACAAGTTAACTATAGATTCCCAAAAGCAATGCCTTGTAATGGCACGGGCTTGGTTGATTTTAAAACACGCGCCAGACTTACCCGAACGAAACTTACTTACCCGATCGAAATACTAAACATCTCTGTAGGGATAGTTGCTTGCAGGTCTTGCCTCTATGATGTCAGCATAGACGCCCATAGGCTGTAAGCACACAGGTTCAAGATTTTCATGTGCTGTTAAGTAAATTATTTATTATTAGTTAAAGTGATTGATTGTTTAAGAACAAAGTAAATATACATATATAATATTTCAAATACGGAAGTGTATTAAATTTTAATTTGTAGCGATATTAAAAATATTAAAAACCATGTCAGATCGTTGTGTTGCGCCTGGATGCAAATCTAACTATACTGGAGAAGAATTCACTACAATATATCATTTCCCTCGTGATGATCAATTAAAGCAGCAAAGGCTTCGAACTATTCATAGAAAAAAATTATACCAACATTTTCTGTATTTTGTATTATTAACATTTTGAAAAAAGTTTCATCCTACGAGAAGCAAAAGCAGAAAGAAAGGACGGTACTCAATTGGTATTACGACGCACGACATCGAACGAGACTTGGGGGAAACACATGCGATTTAATTACAGACGTCCCTCATTTGCTGCATGACATGACGTTTTGTGACGTAACGTCGAACACTGAATGCTCAAACTATACCAATTCATGTGCCAGGAAATATACTATCCATGTACTCACGGGCAACGGGCAGGTCTTGCAAAATGAGGAGGGCACCAATTGTTGAGATTAGATGTTTCTATTTGGGACAGCGGCTCCTTCCGGATAAGAAAACAGAGCTAAACTCTTCACTAGTTGTTGCTGCAATAATTGTAAATATCCCGCTGTATCAACATTTTCTTGGAAGAAAATCTGTTTTATTACTCGCAGCTACAATACCTGCCCAAACATTGACTCTCTCTCTGGATGTTTAGTGTGGTTTCTTGTGTACCGAATAACTACAATTTTGACGATTTACTTCACCATTTAACAGAAACGTTGATTCTTAAGCAAACAGTCCGTTTTCTATGTAAATGTTAAAAAGTAAATAAAATTACCATTTTGAACACCTTTTGCACAAATGGCCACCATTTGACGTATTAGTGTCAAATCCACTTTCTGCATTTTCCATTGTTGATCAATCATCTTGTACCCGCGCTAATATTGCTTCGCCTTCTTTCCTAATGTGAATTTAATTATCGTGGTGTATAACTAAATAAAAAATATCAAAATTGCATTATTATTTTCACGTTTTCGCCCACCCAATCGACAATACCAGATATTCGTAAATAAAGCACTTCCTCATTTTCTTAACAGAGACTTTTCGAATCGGCGAGTAGGTCGCCGCGGATCTATTGAATGGCCACCCAGATCAAGTGACCCCACTTGACTTTTGTGCGCATATTTAAACACCGAAACATATGACACTCGCCAGCATCCCACGATAAGATTTCAAGATTTATTTACAATTAATTCTTCATAATATTCGTCGAACTGTTCAAGATTTTTGCTATTGTTTTGAAGTGAGACGCGAACATTTTCATCTCTTGGTCTCCTACTTCTCCTTTGACACAGCTCCTTCAAGGGCTATCTGCCATAACATTTTCATCTCGAAAGCTGGAATTTGAAACCAAACATAAATAACAAAATTTGTCTTAGTGTTATTCTAGCACTATTTGAAGAAATGCCTGTTCAAATAACATTTGAACATTGTAGTAGAGATTTGTTGGGCTTGTGACTTTTTTCTGTATTGAATTCCGAAAATGGTGCGCCCCTGTCGAAGATCTTCGGGACGGTCACCACAAGTGCTATTTCCGGGTTTAGCGATTGAAAGGTTGATTCTCCAGCTTATCATAGTCGCGACAATTTTAGCATCCTGTAGATAAGTGGTCATTGTTTTGTTTTGGGTGGCTCACTTGTCACAGCTGACCGATGACCATTGTCTTGAATTTGAAGGATGTGAGAAATCACTCTATAGCGTTCGGCGGGAGGTCTACTTTTGGTACCCTTTAGAATCAGCCCACATTCCAATGGCGCGACAACCCTAGGGGCCGAAACCCAAATCGTGGGAAACATCTTTCCCTCACCCTGCTTCTCCAATTTTGACCACGCAAGTCGAAAGAAGGGACAAAAAGTACATAGAGTCATCGCCATACACTTGTCGGGAGCAGTCGCCACACACTCTTCGGGACTACACCCAGTAGTCATCTCAAAAGAGTCTTTGATATAGACTCGTCGGGAAAACACAGTTTTCGCCAGAGACTCGTCGGGACCAGAGAGTCGTCGACACACACTCGTCGGGACTACACTCTGTAGTCATCTCATCACCTCGATACAGTTTTCATCTGACACTTGTCGAAAACAGTCGTAAGCATACACTCTTCGGGACTACACCCAGTAGTCATCTCAAGACAGTCTTCGCCACACACAAATAGTCACAAGTCTACAAAGGTAGAACTGCCCAGCCCAATCGCACACTGAAGTAATAAACGGTGGTTACCAGTACTGGTTTCCCACTTGGCAAAAGGTCATAACGCTTATTATTTCCTCGACTGCCCCAACTATACCCACCAAACACTAATCTCAAAAACCATTCGGTCTTTCGAGCCGAAACATTTGGTTCTCCTCCAGAACAATGCCTGAAAATAAATTATACTTTCATCATGGAAAGGTTTTTATGCTAAATTACAAAATAATATTACAGAGAGAAAACATTACAAAAACGAATAATTATTTTTGTTATCTGACACTTCGTCTTCACTTTAATTGAATGAATGCATTTTTCTGTTTGATACGTGGAAACGGTTTTCGGCAGCATTTCAAACCACTTTGAAGTACTTTCTAAACAGCTTGTGTATTTTCTTACAGGCCATAAGCCTATCTCATTGGTAAATACCTACCTACCGTCGTTTCATATCATTCACTCTAAGACTGAAAAAAAAAATGGTTCTCATTTTGGTTTAATACGATTTAACGGATAAACTTGGCGACCGTTAAACCACTTTTACCATTGCTGATATTTAGTATGCAGGGTGACCCAAAATTCAGTTATGGTTTGTTATATTCTACAAATACTGCACACCTATAAAATCACAAAACATCATGTAATGAATTACAGAGAATTAAAAGTTTCAGTTTCTTCTCTACAGCTCTCAGTCCATATGAGATATTTATCTCAAATTTCAAAGTATAGCTAACCTATTATAGTCTAAATCCGTGGTTATGCTAAATGGGTGCGACAATCTACATGATAATTTTTTTCTTGGTTTATGATCACTGTCATCCGTTCAATCTTTTTTCGGTAATTCCACTGATATTCGCATCTGTGATCGCTTTAGAGTAAAATAAGTGACTATGCGAACAATGATTAAATAATATGAACACACGTGTCAACGAATAGAACAAAAAACAATATTAAAACAATAAAACACGGATTCAAATAAAACCTATCAGAAAAACATTGCAAACAAAATTACTATATACTTAAAAACACATGTATCAGTGTCATGTAAAGAGCTGTTTGTGGGCCTATGTTTATATGAACTTTTTGTCTTATTTTTACTCGATGAATATGCAAAGAAATTTAAACTTTTGAAACCTAATTTCGGGTCACCCTGTATTCTGATCGAATACCATCTGGTGCTTTGATAATGATTTGTTTGATTTATTTTATTGTTACATTTAGAATTAATCTAGGTAGTACAAATTTAACGATTTTTTAATATTGGAAAAAAGGTATTATTTGAAGTTTGATTTATTCGGCCGTCCTCAACTATCGCAACAGTTGAGGAAAAGGCAAATTGAAGCAAATATAAGGATCACGTCTTTTCAGTATCTACTCTTTTCTAGATTATTTAGAAACAAATGTGCTTACTGTTTCAGTGCAACATCTGATATTATAGTTTAATATCATTTTGTTTCAACAGAGAATACCTAATCATAATTTACTTCGACGGTTAATTCGGTCGTATTTATTTATTTATGTATATAATTTTATATACAGAGTGTTTGGTACGTCAATGCATTTCTTGCTGTAGATTTTAGTATACAAGTCATTTGGAATATCCTATATTTCGAGAACGCATAGTTATCGATCTACTTGGTGCTAAAATTCTCATTAAAAAAATTAGTAATATATGAAGAAAGCTTGAAACAACGTTTTAATGAAATTTTATATACTTTGCGGTCTAACAGCAGTACATACTTTGTTTTTAGTTGTATCAGTGATTTTTTATAAATTTTTTGCAAAATCCAGTTGAGAAAAATTTGGGAAGGAAAAAGTTACTACACACAGGTAGTGTTAGATCACCATCCCTTTTATCTCACTCTGTGCCTTAAAATAAGGCTCGTAGGAATATACTTACTATGTTAAGGAAATATATCTAAAATCATTTGTACTAAAAGTACATGCAAACAATGCATTGACTTACCTAATACTTTATCTGTTCATATATTTTCTAATTCGATTTACATGTTTGTTTTTTCTTTTTCAGATACTTTTCAAAATTGATTATTATAATATGAATTTTGCTTCCTTCGGGGTGCCGCTTACCGCGGCCCTGCCGGTTGCAACCCAATTCTCTGCCGGAAAGATCACCCAGAGCGTCACCGCGCCGAACGGTCAAGTGGTTGGTGTTCTTCAAGGTTTGTGTTTTTTGCTGTGCTAACTATTTCCTATTGCATTTTTTTCTAATAGCCTGTCAAATTTCGATTTTTTAAACGGAAGTTATAACAAAAACTGCAATAGCTGGATTATTTTAGACATCAAGGTTGGGGTTAAGTTATTAAGAGAATATTTACGTCTCCTAGGAACATTTTTAAATCAGAGTAATATATTCTCAATATGTTTATGATAATGTGATATATATTTCTCAAATTATACAGGATGGTTTTTTTAAATCTTCAAACGCTTAAGTATTTCGGAAATTAGTGATCCTACGAAAAAATGTGTCAAGTAAGACGTTAATATCTGAGAGGGGGAAGTTTATTCGTGTTAGAAAAAAACGCTTCCTTCGTCCTTGTAGGCTAGGCAGGGGCCAACTTGATAAAATTTTTTTGCAAACTTCCATTGTCCTTGTTGACTTAAAGGCTGATTTTTCTGCCAACAATCGCAAGTTGAAATAGTTTCGAGTTTTCTAAAGAACTCATCAGACGTAAAAATCCCAAATTGTCTGTTGAAACCTTCATGCGAACCGTCCTACTCATGATCTGATTTATCTCAAAATCTTGCCAGAGAACCGAAGTAATTTTAAAAGCAATAGTGTCTACAGAAAATTTGAAGAAAAAGGTTGGGCACTTTTCAAATGTTTCCCAGACACCCGAAAAATTAGGAAAATAAAATTACAGTCAACAAACACAAACAAACTTCCCATAAAAAAAACAGTTTTCAACGTTTCTGCTCTAAACAGATTTGGTGAAAAAGAGGCAAATTAACGGATAACACCGACACCCGGTGTGTCTTTCCGTCAGGATTACAAAGTGCACGTGCGATTACAGTATATCATACATACTTTAATAAAACAGTTTCTTGTCTACAATTCCTCGTATATGTACAGAGTGTCCACAAAAGGAACTTAAAAAGTTTCCAAAATCATGGCAAAAATTCAATTTGGTTTGACAGCTGGTCTTTTGTGGAACTATTTGCATCGCGAAATTATTTTGGGATAAAAACATCGAAGTCTTCTTTAATTTTTATTATAAAATGTAGAGGCGGTAAGTGCGGGCGTTGCACGCATTTAAAACGAAATAACTGTTTTGATGCGTCCGGAATTTTATTTAAAAAACATTCAATTCTCCAACGTCTTTTACGAAAAACGGCATATCTAATGATAGTTCGAGTCTCCATTTTAGGATAAATGGAGATATCTGGATAAAAAGAAATATTTTGGGATATATCAATAATAGAACGTTAGAAACCAAAATTAAATCAAGGGAACTAGACGAACTAAAAAAATGTATCAGTCATTATTTAGTTACTCGTATTCCAGCATTTACGTATTTACTCGTATTTCAACTACAGAAGGTTAATTAAAAATGATTGTTCAGAATGACCTTCAGTGCGGTACAAATATTAATGCACCCTGAGAAAACTAACTGAACTATGCTTTCTCAAACTGCCATTTCTAGTTGGAATAAGGATGTCATATTTCAGCTTCAGGAATGTCTGGTAGTATTTTGTCAGCATCGTTTAAAGACACTGTGTAAATCATAATTAGGTTTACAAAGTTTTACAGATTCTACGTTCAAAAATAATGTTAGTAAGGCCCGAGAATGCTTCGTTTCGAAAACAGATTGTGAAAGATTCATTGAAAAAAATTGAAATTTATTAACATATCCGAAACGAGTGGATATAATACTTTAATATTTAGTTTGTTTAACATTAAATAATAATGTATTTAAATAAATCTAAATCTATACAATGCACGCCTACGGTATTTACTGTTTCAATCGAAAACGGAGCGCCTAACAAACAAATGTCGAGATATTATTTTTCTTCTCAAAAAATGGAAAAATGAAACGCTTTATCTATAATAATAATAATAATATTTATTCTCATATATATAAATTTAAACATTTTTTTATCATCACAGATGAAGACGAAGGAAAATAAACACAAACACAACAAAAATTAAATAAAAAGAAATATTCAAATTTAAAAAAGTAAATATTATAGTTCTAAAGTTATGTATGAAAACATTGGACACCTGAGCGTGATGCTCGTATAGGTCCTGTTTTGAGACAATTGGATTTGAATTAAATCAAATAGATAAATATACAGTTTTAAACAATACCCGCTCCACACAACTTCACTTCCCATCCCAGATCACGTCACTTAAATTTTCAGCCTATTTCGATGAGCCTACAAAAGGCTCAACAAGAGATCCAAGTTTTGTTTAACAAAAAATCTTACTTTTTTTTTGAATATATGTTTTTTTTTAATATTTTTGTTATATTTGTTGGTAAGGCATTGAACAGTTTTGGACCTGTGTAACCTATGAATTTTCTGCCTCAGTTTTTTTATACTTTGGGAAGACTCAGGTCAAAGTTGCTTCTTGTTGAATAATGGTTCGCATATTGAAAGTTATTTAAGTTATATTTTGCATTTATAATTGTGGATTCGATGTACAGGGTGATTCAAAATTGGAGTCATTCCTCTGGGGGTGTTTTAGGAGTTCAGGAAAAATAGTGCAAAGAATTAATTGTTATTAAAAACTGAGATGTTTGCAAAAAACTAGATCAGAAGGATGGCAACAATGTTTTTCAAGGTAATGTCTTATTAACATTACGTAAATACATGTTGCTTCTCAATTATTTAAAACTCCAGCAACCATGGAAAAATACAGAAAGTGATAATAAAATAGGTTAGGCTAGACGGTAAATTTAACAGGATTCGTTGTAGGAACATATTTTTCGAAATGTCATTATCGTCAACGAGAAAGTTTTTTTATTGGCATAATAACATCAAATTAATGTTGACAAACATACATTTCTATATTTAACTCCAAACAAGTTTCTGTCGGTGTACCGTTCATCACCTTATTGTGCATTCTCTTCGAGCAGCTTCTCGTATTCGGTTTTTTCTGTAAACTAGATATTTAATGTCTCCTTGTGTTCTGTGTATCTTACATACGTGGTAGGAATGTACCCCTTCCTCTACAATTATCCTGTGCCTGAAAGTATCAGTTGTTTTGCAATACTCCAAGTACTCCTGGAAGGCTCTGCTGCATTATCTCCACTGCCTGTTCATTTATGTCTGGAACCCGAATACCTCTTGTCGTCCACTAGCTTCCTGGAGCCAATCGTCCAGTGTCTCTAGTTCTTTGTTGGCGAAAGTTCTTACAGCTTTTGCAATGTTACTAATAGCAAATCCGCAAATTCGATGTTGATGTAAATTTTGTGAAAGAAGCTTCAAACTTAGTCACAATTTGACAAATGCTTGTTATTCTTGACAAACTATCTACCTGTAACTACCTGATAATGACAAAAAACATCATTGCCGGTTTGACTTTTGGACAAAAGGAATGACGCCAATTTTGAATCACCCTGTATATAGAATTTATGTCAGATAGATAGATAGATAAAATTTATTGAACATTCCCATTAACAAAGTTCACAAACAAAGATAACAAACATAACTCCCGTGTCTAGCCAGATGTTCGGCCGGTTGCTCTCTGCCCATGATCTAAATAGGCGCGCTAAGTCGTCCATTACCTGGGCAGTGCCCTAACATGGACATTCCCGAGCTAGTCATACGCACGACAACGTCAGGAGATAGTCTTGAAGTGGCGGTTTTGGTTTTATTCGAGGGGCATTCATTAAGGAAAAAAGGTCTTCCTGAAGGGAAGCCAAAAACCCCTTTTGCTTCGACCTTTAAGCCTGATACTGTCAGCCGTGGCGTTAACCGCCGGCAGTTTCAACTAGATGACCAAATCCTTCCGCCCCCGCCCCGATCGGTGCAAGGACCAGCCAGCACCTGCCAGGACGAGGCAGGACGAACCCGTCAAGTCACGTTATGTTGGATTTGTGCGTTTCCAGCCTGCTAGAAACGACTGTCTGCAACTGGCAGGCAATGTTTGTTTGTCGTCACGTACTGTCAGGGACAAAATCCTCATAAAATATGGGAAGTCGCTTATACAGGGGACCATGGGTTGGGCGGTCGTTTGCTCTTACTTGGGTGATATTTCGCGTGAGGACTGAGCCTTGCACTCCGCTATGATAAAATTTTTCAGCGATGGTATCTATATAGTCGGCTATATAGGCCATCCCTGTAGCTTCGTGCATTTCGGTTATTCTGGTGTATCTGTCAGCCGATAGGACGCCTCTTAGGAACCTATTTTGGGTCCTTTGAACACGTCGTCTCGTGGAATCACAGACAGAGTGCCAGACAGGGGATCCGTAGGTCAGTATGGGCCTTATGGTGGAGGTGTAGAGCAGAAGTTTATTTCGAGGTGATAGGAAAGAATTTGGCGCCAGAAGAGAGTACAACTTTCTTCGGGCCATGGCAGTCTTTTGTATAGCATAGTCAACATGCTTATTGAAATGGAGTCGGGCGTCTAGTTTGAATCCCAGGTATTTCACCTCTTTTGTTGGTTTGATAGGAGTATTTTGGACCACGAGTGGTGATAAGATTTTGTTGTTAGTGAATTTGCGCGAAAAGATAATAAGTTCCGTCTTCCTGGGATTCACTTTAAGTTTCCATTTGTCAAAATACGGCGTCAATAAACTCAGGTGATGTGCAATGCGAGATTTCGCAGCCTGAGCATAAAATGACGATGCGTAGATAGCCGTATCATCAGCGTATAGTGCTATTTTTGTAGTGGGAAGTTTTGGAATGTCTGCTGTGTACAATGTATACAGCAGCGGCGAAATCACTGTTCCTTGTGGTACTCCTGCCGCGATGCGTCTTTTGGCAGAAGTGGAATTCTCCACTTTCACCTGGATGGAACGGTTTTTTAGGTAAGACGCTATCAGGGAAACTAGGTAGAGTGGCAGTGAATGCACGGCAAACAACTTGTACAGCAGGCCTGTGTGCCAGACTGTGTCAAAGGCCCTTTGCATGTCGAGAAGCAGCATAACCGTACTTTGAAGCTTATTAAATGCTGCATAGGCATCCGTTGCGATCCTAGCAGTCTGCAGCGTTGTGTTGTGTCTTGGTCGGAAGCCAAACTGCTCATCCGGGATTAAACTTCGAAGCTCGGCTGCTGCCTGTAATCTCGAATGGATGACCTTCTCGGTTAATTTGCCGAGGGTGTTCAAGAGGGAAATTGGCCTATAAGAGGCGGGTTCGGTCGGGTTTTTGCCCGGCTTTAAGATGGGGATTATTACAGCGTTTTTCCAGTCCTGTGGGAAGTGCTGCAATTTAAGGACTGCGTTGACTATTTGTACTATTAGCACAATAGTTTTCCGCGGTAAGTTTTTGAGGAGTAGATAAGGGATGCCGTCTGGCCCGGGGGCTTTTCGGCTAGGGAGGCGCCGAAGACACGATTGTATCTCCGACGGGGTTGTTATATAGGAATGCAAAATCGAGGGTGGTATAGGATACTTCCGTTCTACAAAAACAGCGGTCTGTCTTTCCATTTCGTTATCCTGAAGGGCTGGTTGGACCTTGTGTACTTCTGCCAAAAAGTCGGCGAGCAGCTCGCACTTGTCACTGGTGGTAATATAACTCCGCCCCTCTTTTTCAAGAGCGGGGACTTGCTCATAGCCTTTTCGCAGACTTCTCGACAGTTTCCACAGGGAATTGTCACGGGGAGTCAAATTTCGCAGTTTCTCCGCCCAGGTATAATTCCTGTATGCGGAGATTTCGCGGTGTATGTCTCGTGCAAGCTCTGCTGCCATTATGCGATCGGCAGGTTGCCTGAATCGCTGCCAACGCTTCCTGATTCGATTTTTCGCCTTAATAAGGTTCAGAATTTCCTCAGGAAGATTGTCGCGCCGCGGTCTGTTCGGGACTTTTTTGGCCAAAGCTTGCTGTGTCCGTTGTATATTCCTGGTCAGACCTTTTACCGCATGCTCTAGAGCTTCGACAGTATCAATCTGGCCCGGAATACACGTCAGGTCTTGTAGTCGTTTTCGATATTCGCGAAAATCGAAATTTTCGTATGAATATCGAAAGTCGTTAGTTTGTGTGCGCTTTAAATCCCTAATGTCGAGGTAAATGGGCAAATGGTCACTGCTGAGGGCGTCTATAACCACCATCTCCGTGAGATTGGTGAGTCCTTTGGCAATTCCGAAGTCGAGGTAGGATGGATTCCCTCCACTGTTCGGGTAATGCGTTGGGGATGAAGTGGGCATAACGAGTAGGCCATTGTCGCGAACGTAGTCGGCTAGAAAATTGCCGGCTGCGTTTTTATGTCCAGGGTTATTGAATAGTGGATGGCGGGCGTTGAAATCTCCCATTAGCAACACCCTATTGGTGTTTATAAAGAATGGATCGACATCAGCGGCCTGTAAGCGTACGGTGGAGAAATAGCCACAGTAGATCAAAACTCCATCAGGAAGTTCAACGCCGACGTTCTCTATTGCTGACTGCCTGTGTGGCAGTCTCCTGTATGGAATTGACGTTTTGACCGCTATGGCCACCCCTCCCCTTAAACCGGGCCTATCGGCACGTTCGAGCCTGTACCCCCGAATCCTAAGTATATCCCCGGGGCGCAACCATGTTTCGACAATCAACGCCACGTCGATATCCTCGGTCTGAAGGAAGTGCACAAACTCACCGAGACGACTCCGGAGTCCGCATGAGTTCCATTCTCCTATCCTCATAGGGCACAGTTGGCAAAATCAGGGCTTAGAAATCGAAGCTATTAATGTCTTCGTTGAAGAACTGCGCGGAAACGAGGAACCTGTCCGCTTTCGTCTCGCAGCCCCTCAACGCAGCGCTATAAAATCTAACCGCTTTGATTACCTCCTGTAAGTTCACCTGCGATGCCAGATCGGCGAATTCCCGATGCAGGGTGCCCAGAGTGGCTACTGCGCCAGCGTTCATGCCTTGGTTAGTGGGGGGTCTTGGTTGGGGACCATTAGCTGCGATGGTTTGACCTGGCTGTGTGGCCCTGCTGGTCATTTCGTTTCTGCCAGGGAGCGGCGGAAACTCGTTCGGGCTCGGGATGGGCTGCCTAGTCCTGCTGGTTTCTGGGTGGGGGATCGGGCCTGCGGGTCGGAAGGTCTGCCCCCACGCTGGTCTGGACGGAAGTGGCGCCGCCACGAACTGCCTTTGCGGTTTTTCGACCGGGCGTTGGGCCAGTTTGAACACGTACACTGGGCATGCTTCGTCAAAGCTCCGGTGGGGACCAGTGCAATTGGCGCATTTTAGCGCCGATCCCGGCGGGCACGATGTTATTTCGTGGGGGCCCGCACACTTGGAGCACTTGAAGTGTTTGTTGC
Source organism: Dendroctonus valens (assembly GCA_024550625.1). Taxonomy (NCBI): domain Eukaryota; kingdom Metazoa; phylum Arthropoda; class Insecta; order Coleoptera; family Curculionidae; genus Dendroctonus; species Dendroctonus valens. The sequence goes on from JAJTJO010000749.1 coordinate 2,922,190, forward strand.
AGTTGCCCGATACGTGTCCCCAGCCCTGGCATCGGCGGCACTGCGTCAGGGTTCGTTGGTTCTTCCTGGTTTCCCAGGAGACCCTGACATCGCGGATCACTTTGGCGGTGGTGGCGAGTTTCCGCAGGGTCACCGAATCATCGGTGACAATCAGGTACAGGGGCCGAAACTGGGTCTTCATTCGGAAGACGTTTTTTATGGAGAACCCCTTTTCCTCGAGGTCCTCCTTGATGTGCGAAGTCTCCACGTTGCCCTCGAGCCCCCTTAACACAAACGCGTGTGTTCGCTGGTTTGCAGGTGCGTAGGTATGGAACTGGCTGCTTTCTGCCTCCAGTGACCGTTTGACCGCCGCCCAGTCTAATATGCAGCTGCAGTACACTATCAGCGACGCTTTCGTGTATTTTAAAGTGAATGGCTTATTAGTTATCGATTTTAGGCCATTCACCAGCGCGCTGTGGCTGCTGGGCTTTCCCACGATGACAATTGGTGGCGGTTTTTCGGGCTTCTTCGCCAATTTGTTGAGAGAAGCAGCCGCTTTGGCAGCCAGTTCCTCATGCATGGGTTGGGTCCCGCTGGTGGAGGGTTGAGGCTCGATCTCGAAGGGGTCAGTTGCCGGTTGTATTGGCGAAAAGCGGTTTTCCAGTGCTATTGCTGGTTTTGCCGGTGTGGTAAGGAGTGTGCTCCACGGCACCGTTTTCCGTGGCAGAATGAAGGCATCCCCGCTGTGACCCGACTTGTCATCGGCCACTGTTTGGCGCACGGCTGGCTCTTTTTCAGCCATGGCAACAGCTCCCCGCTCTTCTCTGTCCCCCCGGTAGTTCGTGGCTCGCTGTGGTTGGTCCGTTGGTGGTTCTGGGGCAATCTCGTTCGTGGCTTTTTCTGGCTGGTGTTTCGATTTTTTGGTTAAGTTAGGGGGGCTCACCTTATCCAGCTTCCGTTTGGGTACGGCCCCTGTGGAGGTCTGGGTGGTTAGCAGGGCCCTCCTCCGTGCAGCCGGGTGCTCGGCCCTCAGATGGTTGACCGCCAGCGACCACTTTGGTGGTTTGCCCGCTGTGCAAGCAGCTGTAAAGTCCGCTGTAACCACCTTGCAGCGGTCGCAATCTTTGTTTATCCTCAGCAAGCGGACAACCTGCTTCAATTTCTGGAGCCTTTGCTCCTCGTCCAAATGGAGGAAAGCGTCTGCTGATGCAGCGCTACTGGCGAGCGAACTTAAGGACGACAATGATATTACGGACTCATTGTCGTCTTCGTCGGCGGATTCTAAAATGTTTGTGGATTCCGCCACAACGGAGAACACTTGTAACGCAAAAGTGAACGTGAAAAGCACTGAAAGCTGTAATAATTAAGGACACGCGAAACTTGAAACAGTGAGGTTATGGCTTTGGCACATCCGTACGCATCGAGACATCAATCTCTATTTTTCATTATTTATGTCAGATATATTAAGTTCTTCGTATAAAATTTTTGTGCCATAAAGCCTTGGCTTTTTAAAAAGAGTTTTAAGTAAAAAATTTTGAGTGACTTTTAGCGGCACTAAACTCGTTTGATACGTTCAGACAAGGAGCATGAAATTTTTCATTTCAAATATCTGGACACGTGCCCGTATGAACGCCACTGGTAAAATTCAAATTATTGTTTACACATAAAAAAGGTGCTCGAGTTATCCGTCAATATTTATAAAATTTAATTTCAATATCTCCACTCATTTCGGATATACTAAAAATTTTTAATTTCTTCAGTAAATCTTTAACCCCCCCACGTTGCATTTTCGGATTTTGGTTCATTTACCATACAAGCATTATTTTGTATCGTAGAATCTGCTGTAACCGTTTGTACACCTAATTATAACTCACCTGTACATCGACGTTTAAACAGAAGTATTAATGCGCACATTAAAAAATTATTGTTTGCCATCGTGTTCACACTTTTGTTTTTAATGTTTTAGACAAGAAATTTGTAGTAGGTACTCCTATAAAGGCTGGTTCAAATTAAGTTGGCACTGCTGGTAACTTTTAGTTGAGTAGGTGGAGACTAATTAGTTAAGTTAGTTAAAAGTTAGCTTTCATATCTGCTTGTTTCTTATGTTACACCAAAAAGACATGATGGTTTTCCTATTAAAAAATTTAAAAGCTGAGCTTCGTCATTCCAATGCTCCATGGTTTCGCTACGTTCATCATCATCATCATCATCATCATCATAATCAGCGCAAAAAAACGTTTCTTTCTCATTTGGAATAACCTGTATAGGTTTCTTCGACATATTGGATCTACAGTGTGTCTACTTAAGTTCGCACCTAATGGGAAACTTTTTTAAAATTCATTTTACGAAATAAAGTTATCCTTCATAAATAGTTCTGCTTGTGTGAACTGTTTTCTTGGTGGTAAATGTTTCATACCGATCTCTTTTTTTCTTCAGTTTCTGGGAAGGCGAGTTCTGGCGATTTTACGAAAAGTTAGCAAAATTTAATTGCAAAGGGAATAACTTGTAATAATAAGTTTACATGAGAAACTGAAAGTTTTACATTTTTTTATGTATCACAACAAGGTATTAAACAAATTACTACTGCACCAAGCTAATTCTTAATTTTTACAATTATAGGCGGAGAAAATGGCATTCACTATATTAGACCCCTGGACGCTAGTGCCTTTTCGCAAGCCCCTGGAAGTCCTAGCGGAGGGCAACAGGGGCAAACTGTGATTACTTTGCCGATAACTATGCCTGGATCAAAACCAGGTGACCCCCAGCAAACAGTACAAATTCAGGTAATTATTAACTTTCCAGAAGACACTATTCGATTACTTGCTAGAGAATTAACCAATTTGTTAATGTAGTCAGTCACGTGAAAGTAGAGTAGCCGAGTTTATTAACAAAAGGAGTCTAATTTAATATTTTATTTGATCACCAATTTGAACATTTAAGTCAAGTCAGCAAAAATTTAATGGGTTTGTTTTTTGCTATTATCTTTACTTGTGCTAAGTTGGTATTATTGCCTTAATTGTGCAGATCCAGTACATCATATCTCACGCCAGCTTTGTTGTTACCAAGTTGGCTTGTGACAGTCGTAGCTCATTAAATATGTCTTAAAACTGGTAGCGTCCCCAAAACGTAATAAGTATGTTTGGATAGCGGGTGTGGGACTGGATTAAAAATTCCTTTAATTTCCTAAAAATGGCCGACGTTTCGAACGTTTATTCGGGTCTTTCTCAAGACTAGTCAGACAGGTGAAATAAAATACTTTTTGTATGTCGCTTGTTTGATTGTTGAATGTTGCTATGGTTGATCAGCGGTTCGCGTCTAACATTTTGGTTTCGTGAAACTTTGCAGCCGATTTCATCTCTCTTTTGAGCCTTAAGAAAATCCGAATAGAGTCGAAACTTCCACAGTTCTAGAGAATACAAGCTGATTTTAAACCAGTCCCAAACCCGTTATCCAAACATACCTACTTAATAAAACTGAATAATTGAATTTGTTAATGTACGAATTGTACGTCTTTCGTATGATGTTCTTATCAATAGTTATCATGTTGGGTATATATTTTTTGTCTTAAACCACCTAAACATTTTGAAAGACATGATTCTACACACAGATGTTTTTCTTTCAAACAGAAGTTAATATCTGGGAAGGGTAGAATTCATATAAAACAAAATCACCTTACTTATAAGCGAGACGCAATGTAACTTGACAATTACCAATTCTTTCTCATAATTTATATTGCGGAATCAGATACTTCGTCAGGATGTGAAAATGTTTTATCAAAAACTCTTTTATCATGTATGACAGATGCACTGTAATGAAATTTAAAGAGTTTTCTTAAAGCAGATGGTCAAAATCTACTTTAATTGTTACAATTTTCAGATCTCAGTTATCCCACGTAATAAAGCCAATAAGCTATTTTTGGAATTTTGTATTTTACTTGCCCTTCTTTTACTACAATTCTAGGTAAAAAATAATCTGCTAATTATAAAACTTTAACGAATGAAACCGTTTTTAAAAAGCTTTATTGATACAACGGCGAATTAGCTTAACTACTTGACTCCACAAGGTGGTTACAAAGAATGAAATATGTGAAGCAACCAAATGAGGTAAACGTAACTGCTGACACGTCGAAGACAAACGAGACAATCCGTGTGAGGCAAACGGGATTCAGTAGGTCCAGTTGTGGGGGTTGTTTTTCCATTTTGTTTGCAATTGAAGTTGTTTTTCGGATATTCTAGTTATTTTTGTTCGTTCGTAGAGTAGTTGATTTGAAGGGTTGTGTGGTTGGTTTTGGGGATGTCTTATTTTGGTAATTGATCTCAATGCAATCTGTTCTGTTGTTTGAATGTGTTGTTTACTTTTTCTAGATGCATTCGCTGTCGGTATATGTCCGAAGTCAAGCAGAGGTTTACATATTGATTGGTATATTTTTGTGGCGGTCTTTGTATTCATTCCTTTGTCTTTGTACGTGAGTGATCGGAAGTGTTTTGTCCGTTGAATGATTTTTGTTTTTACGTTCTGTGCGTGTGTTATAAATTTTAGTTTTTTTTAGGTCCAGTGTCATTCCTAGATATTTTGCCTCTTGTTTTGGTCTAGTTGTGTTTCTATCTGCTGTTATTGATCGAGAGTCGTCTTTAATTTGGTGGTTTGGTAAAATTAGTTGGTTTTTCGTGGCGTTTGTTGTAAGTCTCCATTTGTAGAACCATCCAATTGTATTGTCTGTTAGTATTTGAAGTTTTTTACTGCTTTTGCTGTAGTTTTGTCGTGCACGATCAATGCAGTGTCGTCGGCGTATTGTAATATGTAAGCAGATTTGTCAATGGGTCTTTTGTCGTGGAGACTGTGATTGTATATGTCGTAGCAGTATTTATTGTAAAGAAGGGGTGATAGCGGGGATCCTTGCGGGAGTCCTTCTTCAGGGGAGAAAGCAAAGGAGAGGGTGTTGTCTATGCGTCCAACTGATTCTTACAGTCTATTTTTTTATTATAGCTTCAAAAATTTTACTCAGTACAGGGAGTAGTGTGATAGGTCTGTAGTTTTGTGTTTGTGTATTGTCTAGTCCGGCTTTAGTAATTGGTATTATTATTCCTGTTTTCCAGGTATCTGATAGCGTGTTAGTTTCAATACAGTTGTTGAATAGGTTCAGTGTGTGTGTGTGTGTGTTTGTGGAGTTAGATTTTTCAGTAATTTGCCTTTTATATTGGCTTTTCCCGGCGCCGTCTTTTTAATGTGCGCGAGTGCTTCGTTGCATTCTGCTTCAGTAATTAGTTGATGTGCGTTGTTTGTTTCGTTCGTGAAGTAGATCTCGTACCAATCATTTATTGCGTTAAAGTTTTGGTCGTCAAAGTTAGGGTTAGTGGAGGTTGTGAAGGCATGTTGAAAATGTCTGGCAAATGCGTCCGCTTTGGTCTTGTCTGTATACAGTTCTATACCGTTTTCATTTATTATACCAGTAATAATGTTTTTTTTGTATCGTGACAGTTTTTTGATTTTTTTGCCAGTACGTTTTACCTTCATCTTTTTCTATTTATTTGCATGCCTCTAGCCATTTCTCCTGTTTGTATTGGCCTATTAGTGTTTTGACGTTTCTGTTGAGTTCGTTTAGTTTTCTTTTCAATTCGTCGTCTTGAGTATTTGTGTATAGTCTATACAGTTCCCTTTTGCGTTTGATTAGTCTTAGTATGAATTTCGGTAAACTGTGTTGATAGTATGTGTTTTTGGTGTATGGAGAAAATTTTTCTATGGCGGTCGTTAATTGTTGTTGCATGTTTTCCACTGAACATGTCCCTGTCCCTGATTGGATGTAATCATGTATGTGTTGTTTTACTTTGTCTATGTCTGTTCTGTCCATGTTGAGTTTCTGAGTGTGTTTTGTCGAATCCATAGGTTGTGTCTGTAGGAGGTCTATGTCAAATCTTATAGCCAAGTGATCTGATCCGAGTTCGTTAGTCAGACTTTTATCGTTTATAATATTTGTAAGGTTTGCTGTGTAAAGTTGTAAATCCGGTGTTGAGTCTTGATTTCCTGGCATGAGAAACGTTGGCAGTGTCCGTATTTTTATAAAGTTTGTGTTGGACAAGAATTTGCTCAGTTGGGTTCTCGTGTTTCGGTTAATGTTAAAGTCTCCAATGATGATGGCATATCTGTAGAGACATGCTTTAGTTAGGATGTTTTGTTCTATTTTGGAGTGGGGATGTCTGTAAATTAGAAATATATGGATAAAGTCATGTAAGTATGGAATTGTAAAGTGGAGGCATTCGTTAAGAGGATTATTTAGGGAAGGTAGATTGCTTTTGCCGAGTTTAGTTTTGGGTTTTAGCAGTACAATAGCTCCTTCCCAGGCGTTCTGAGTTTGATTGCCATGTTTACAGATATACTGCCAGTCTCTGTACGTCGGTATCTGCCCGAGTTTGGTTCTCGTCTACACAAACATACAGCAGTCGATGTCATTTCGTTCTATGTAATTGTAAATTAGATGTTTTTTTGTGATTAAGTCCTTTGATGTTGGCATATATTAGCTTCAAGTTAAAAGTCCAGTGTTAGTAATTGTCTGTCTCAGTTGGTCGAATGGTTCTGTTGGGGGAACTTCTGTCGGGTGAGAGCATATCTATCATTAGGATATAAATATGGTTTCCGAAGAAAACCACCGAGGTGTCAACATCAAAGTCGTCGATGAATCGTTTGCGCAGTTTTTTTATTAGCTCTTCTCGTTCTATTAGCTCATTTCGTCTTTGTATTTGTTTATAATGTAATCGTGTGTAGTGATTGGCGCATGTATCCTACTTTCCGCCGCTACCGAACCTGACACCTCGGCGGTTCTCTTGTTCAAACATATTATTCTAACATTTGGAATTCCTTGTATGGGTGCCGTGGGACGTTGGGGGCATTTCATTCACTGGAAGGGGTGACGTACAGGTAGTGGTTGGGTGATTTCCATGGCATTTGTTGCACGTCAAAGGTTTCTTGTACTCCTCCGTGCGGTGATCAAACGCGCCACACTTGCCGCACGGCGCTGGAACTGGTGTTGGTGGTTTGCTTTCCACTCTCCGGAAAACGCGGCCCAGAAAATGCAAGGCTCTATCGCCAATTAATCGTTCGTAGGTCGCATGGTCTCCTGTAATTAGCCGCATAATTAGCGTTGGAGATCCTTTTATACGAGAAATGATCCTTTTGCAGAATCGAACCTGGAGCTGGAGATCAACACCGGTGGCGACCACAGAGTACGATGGTGTGATGTTGCGTTTTGTGTCGGTTATAAGTGGTGGTGTTGTTGTGTTTGGATGTACCTTATACGACGTAACTACGCCTTGTTGGGTGAGAAGCGCTAGAGCCTTTGTCGTGTTGGCTTCCTCGTTGGTTTTTATTATAAATGTTGATTCCTTTTTGATGATGATGTCTGTTGTTTTTGTTGAGTTCTTCCCATTTAATTGCTAGTTGTACTCTGGTTAGTGTTGGTGGTGCAATTAGGCTGAATGTTGGTGTTTTGTCACTGTAGCTGTGGTTGATATTGCCGGTTTTCTACCCCTTTTCTTCGATTTTGGGTTTTTAAAGCCGTCGTCCTCGGAGGATGTCCGATTCGGAATATGAGCTCCGGGATACATTTCAATTTTGGGACAGACCCTGTATTCCTGCTTGTCCCAAAAAACTATCAAAAATTCCTGGCAGTATGCAAATATCTCAAGAATTTGTATACGCTCGCACTGGTACGTCCGTTTGCTACCGAGGTTAAAGCGCGAATCCCTATTTTCGTATTATTCTTAAATTGAGAACTCCTATCATGCGATATGTGTAAATGTGTCACAGGTTCGTCGTTTGATCGAGATTTACAATCTTGCTTCATATTGGAAACAATAGAAAACAATCGAAAACAATCTCAAATTTGTCTTGCCTTGTCTGGTTGTTTTTGGGCTTTGCTTTTAATTTGCCGGTACGATTTGTAGGGAGTTTTAAACTCCCTACAAAAGTTTTAAAAATTAACTAAACAAAATATGACTAGAATTTACCAGAACACTTCAGGTTAAGGTTTACCATTTTAGCATCTTCCACTTTTAGAAGGTCGGTACCGTTAATTTTTTTCGCTAGAGCATTTATTCAAAAAACAGGTTATAAGACCTTTCACCAAATTCTTAAAAGATACGTCAAAAACTAGAGTAGGAATCAGATGTCACATTAATCAACTGAAATTCTTATTTTTAACCGACACAGCCTGTATACCGGTTGTCCGTTTTTCGAGCTCAACCATGGGGATCTCGGTAACCATATAACATACGAGATTGGTTAAATTGGAGCAAAGTTGCGCAATCTAGAGTTTACCAAAATGTTGCATGCGGCTTCCGGGCAGGAAGACCGATAGGTCGATAGCCTTTTCTTAGAAATAAAGATGTTTACTTCTACTACTACTTTAATTTTCCACAGAAATGTTCTATTCTGAAAGTGATGGCAATGAGCGCGAACTATGGGCTGGCCATCAAAGTTGCAATCACACAGATTTATTGTTCTTTGCTACGATTAAGCCCCTGTTTTTGTACCCCTTTCGAAGTAATCTAGTGTAGTATTTAATAATATAATCGACTTGATGAATTTATTGGGCGTTTACATTCGCCATTAAGTGAATCATTGACTGACCAATCGGAAGTTTATGGTAATTAGCAATCACAATGAATAACTATGGATCAATGTGACAATTGTTGACACTGTTCATCAATAGCAGTAAGTATATATCGTTTGACGATAACTCAATAATGGTGATATCTGCAAAGCAATTTAACTTGAACTATCCGAATTAATTGACTGCGAAGTGTATCAACAGCGCTGTGTCATTATTGGTCTACATTTTTTCTGAACTACCAGGTTGATTAAATAATTAATGATGGCATTGGATGTACTAGTAAGAGTTATTAGACAGTGGAATATCATATGATGATCAATGAAAGACCAACAATTTTTTTTAGGCCATGAAAAGGCAATACAGGGATAGTAAAGTGTATCATGTTGGTTAATGCGTAAAGGGCTCATTCTATTTTACCCACAACCAAATATCCCTCTTTTTCCAATGTTTACATAAAGACCACACAATCATTTTTAATAAAAATAAAATTTTACATAAAATGCAAAATTGGGATCATTTGTTTTAATCTTGATTGCACTCGTTTCAAACGGCGCGATCGCAGTTCACCGTGAATTTGTTCTCACATTGCTCGGTGTTTTTCAACGATTATTAACTAATTATCAATAAATCAAAATTTTCCTTCAAATTTGCGAAATCGAATCATCGTTAAGAATTACTCTTAATATTATTTTACGTAAAGTAATAATAAACATCTTGAATTTTCTTTTAGCCGACTCCTTATCTCAAAAGAGTTACGTTGTAAACTCCTTCTACAACATATTTATTTTGATTTGATCTTTATACCGTAGAAACTGTATTAGTTGTAGTAATATAATATAAACCAATTTATAAGTAATGTTTGTAATGTAATGTTAAATAATTAAATCGTATAGTCTGTACTAAAATTACTATAAAGTTTGTAAAAATAGTTAATACGACTAACTCGACAACAAACAATAAACGTTCACAAACAAAACTAATTTTTTTAAGCAGAGTTGCTTTTATCAGGTGGTGAATCCGCCCCAACCAAGTGGAGACAGCAGCCCAAAGTATCAGTTGTCTCAAATCCCTCTTCAAACTTTCACGCAGGGTGCCACCGTTCTTACGGTTGCCTACAACGGCAATCAAGAAGGCTTGCAGATTGTAAGTTAATTAGTTTTTATCTGTTTATTTTGCTTGGTACTTATTAACAATGGTATGACTTCCAGTTAGATGGTCAAAGTGGTTTAGAAGGAATGACGGTTGTTGCTGCGCTTCAACCTCAAGATATTCAGCTGCTGCAAGCTCAGATTGAACAGCAGCAGAATCAACAGCAGCAGCTGCAGCAGCAACATCAACAACAGCATCAACAACAGCAGTTACAGCAGCAATCCCTTGAAATTAAAGATGAAAATGAGAAGAATGAGGAACAGCATGGTATGTCTGTTACTCTAATCAAAACAGGTAGTTATAATTAGTAGTATATTGTAGATTTGGATATTAATCATGTTTCTATTATATATTAGAAATACCTAAAGATTCAGACATGTCTCAACAAACGGAGCCAGAAGCTATTCAGGTGTCTGCCCAGTATTTGCAAAACATTGGTAGTTTACAAGAGTATTTACAAAAGGTAAGCATCGACTTATTACTTTCAGAAGTTTTAAAAATTAATTACTGGTTTATAAAACAAAATTATCAGTCACATTGCTTATAAAATGAGCACAGGCCGTCTTGGTTGGGTTAATAACGCACCTGAGAAGAGCTGCGTTATATAAGCTGAAAAATTAGTTTAAACTTATTGCTTTTCAAAAGGAATTCGTAAATTATTTTGCAGTTGTCTATTTATTTTTCTGGATGTGTTTACTATCTGGCCTAATTTTGTACCAAATTCAATTTGCTGTTAATGTGATATTTCCTTGTACACTCCCATGAACGCCTGCTAGAGGCGATTTCTATATTGTTTTGTTCCAGAGCTTTCGTTCCTTTTCCATTTTCTTTCTCATAGGCCAGGATAATATGTACGATATATTTTTTAAAATATTTTGATAGGGGCTAGTTTTCTAACATCTAACATAACAACGCTCCAGCCGGATCATGTTTAAAACGCAATTATCTTAATCTTAATTTTTGCTTTATTTGTCTATTTTGAACACGTACCTTTTTTTTTACGTACACGTATTACCATTGATGCATGTACCACTAATGCCTTGTCAGATTAAAGCGGTATTGGGAATTATCGCCAATTTCTCAACCAAACATAATAATAACCTTAAATAAAACTTAAATTTAACCTCATTCAAGATGGCAGACTTCGGATTGCACCTGCCACCTGTGAGTTTCTGCATGAAGTCGGCAACAAGCCTAATAGCGTAATAAAAGGTGCGGCGCAGTCAGACGGGATGAGTTATAACTATTTAATTCACAGAGCGGCAACAACCCAAAAGCGCAACTCATCTCAGTGTTATCCATGCCTAACTGTGTTACCGAGGCCTATTTCATTGCACTGAAATATGACTATTTCACAATTTTAATGTTGAATTTCAGTTTATTAAAAATACTTGCGTGTTTTCTTCTGATATTTGTTCTCCCATTTTATTTATTCTAACACATATTTTCCCGTAACATTCTTTACATTACGTTTACTTAATACATAGTCGTTGCCATTCTCTCAAAACTCCTAGTTTGCCCCCTCACAAAGAGTCAGGCTGGTAAAGATGTCTGAATAATTCTAGACCCAAGAGAATATTAGAATTATTATTCGCTTTAAAAATTCTTGATAGCACTCCTTGCTTTTTCTTGACTCCATTCAAAATTTCAGTTTCATTTTATTCATAAATTTTTAAATTTATTATTAACCAAGACGTAACAAAGTGCAAACCTACAGAGGTAAACACTGCTACCCGTTCGAAGCTTAAAATACTTTATACAAATAATTTTAAACTAAAACTAAAGAAGCAGCTCTAAATCAACTATTTGCTAACAGCGCATTTAAATATATGGCTGAAATAAAATGTTCTTGTACATAGACCATCATTAAATCGAGAATAATTGTCTTTTGTGTGAGTTTTGTGCACAAGTATGTGCTAACGAACATAATGACGTTTTAAAATCCCCATATCTATGAAACTACAAATTGGCGTATTTTGCAGGTACAAGCTCAGTCGTTGCCTCTTACGTCGCTGCACCAATTTCTAAAATTCAACACTAGCCCAGATATTAAAAGAGAGCTAATTAATGAAGAAGCTGTTATTGAAGCCGTGACCATTGCTACCCCTGATGATCAGGTAGGTCGAGTATAATATAGTTTATTTGTGTTCGCGATTTGCATTGTCTTTCACACCATTATTTTGTTAACATAAAAAAGTACATTCTTTCAAACTTTAAAGTTGGGTTTAAGCCGATGTTTTGAAAGCGGCCAACAAAAATGTCAAGCCATAAATTCTAGTACATTTGTAGAAAGTATATCGATTTAAAAACAATCAATGTTTCAGTAAATAGAATATTTAAGAAAACATTATTTGTCATTAATGTATGTAACATTAAAATATTATATTTAAAAAGTTTTGAAAACTGGTACCAACACCTTGTATAAATATGGAGAATTTATTCTGTTATTGAATAACTCTATGTTTTAAACGTCCTCATTTGCTTTCAGTGTAGTGTCTTGTATTTGTTTTTTTTTAATTTTGACCATTTTGGTATCTTCCAAAATTAGTTCAACTTGCAGGAGCATCTGATGATCAACAATATTGAGACTGAGATGCCTGTAGAGCAATCTCCCGACGACCCAAATGACAAAGGCAAAAAGAAAAAGAAATACAAAAAAAAACCCCCCAAGCCAAAGAAGCCAAAACCGGGCCAGGTTAGTGTATATTTGGGTTTTTAAATTTGAAACGTTTGGTAGACAATGTCAGAAATAAGAATGCAAATGCATTTTTGCGTACAAAAATGAAAGAACGTTCCGCGGAAATATGACATTGTCTGATCAACTAACTTTGCTATCTATTTAATAGATGTGTAAAATGATTACAATTTTCAGTCAATTATCACTGCAAATAATTAATTTCTTATATTTAATTTCAGGTTCATATCGCTACAGCACTTGACGGCACTACATTATTTTGTTGTCCTGAATGTCACATGGCTTATCCGGAAAAGGAGTTGTTAGAACAGCACTTAGTGACTCACAAAATTGAGAGGCGTTTTATTTGCGATATTTGCGGCGCAGGCTTGAAGAGAAAGGAACATTTAGAACGGCATAAATTAGGTCATAATCCTGAGCGGCCTTTCGTCTGTTCGGTGTGCATGAAAGGTAAGATTTATTTGATAACTATTTTTTATATTTTAACCTAATGTACATGGTGCCCCATTTTCGGCACTTGTATAGGGTATCTCGCTAATTCCTAGTGCTATCAAAAAAGTAGTATAGGTGTCATGTGCTCTTTAGGTCAAACTTAAAATGGTAAAATCAAAATTTGAAAATTTTTGCTCGATTAAGAGATACAAGTGAAAATAAAAAAGTTGTCATCTTCAAAGTTACCATTTTTCGAATAAGTCTACGGGCTCAGATGAAAAATGTTTCGGAAATGGAACACCCTGTATATTTTAATTTAAGAAGACATAACATCATCGAAGATATTGGTTTACTAGGCGATTTATTTAAACTTTATTACTTTAAACCACAGTTGGCCACGAATAAAAAGCTAATATCCCGGCAACTAAACTATGTATGATATTACATACTTCTTTGATAAACCCCATATTTTGCAACAGAATTTGCGTATAGTAAATTAAAAAACAACATAATAGGTCCTTAAAATTTTCCAGTCGGACGTAAAAATCTAATGCGCTAGACTAGACGTGGGTATCACTGAGTTAAATGGCAGTTTTACAGCTCATCTGTACAGATTTCGAAACGAACCTTTTGCGCCACCTAAGTTTGAAGCGCGAAACTTGAAACCAAGGACCCGGGCCGAAAAGAAATAACTGTTCCGTTCCGGTTTCGGTCCAAGGCAAAATATCAAATTACGGTTCCGTTACGGTTCCGTTACGGTTCCGGTTTAGAAAATAATTTCCAATTCGGTTCCGTTCCGGTTCCGGTTTTTTTTTCGGTTCCAAAATCTATATATAACAACGCACAAGGACAAAGATAAATGCCACTCTAATTAGGAATCTCACTATCTCTTTCCTTGCTTGTTGTCTTATACAAGATAAAAGATGCGCAAACGATCCACTGCTTCATGCGGTACTTCAGCTGGCTGTATGGTAGGGAGTAGGAGGACTAGCAACCCCACACAAGGATTGAAATTTAGGTAACATTAAATGGAACAACATTGAAATAAAGACTCCCATACAAAAATTAATTTAATCGTTGAATTTTTGAAAAGTAATTTGTTAATTAATTTTCTGACTTTAGCGCGTTTTCCTTCCGTTTTCACTCAGGTCCACAACTTCGTCAATTCCTCTTCTTTCACTCATATTTCCGTTTAAAGATCGTTCTTCCTGGTTCATGTGTTCACCATCTTTTGAGGAGTTGCTTTTGTCCAAAATTTCAATTTCAAGTGTTTCGTTGTAGGTGATCTAAAAACTTAAATAATTCAACTTAAAAAATAATTTAAAAATAACGTACGGTGTTTGTTCTTTACGATTGAAACGTCGGGTGGTCCTCACAAATAATTGTTCCTCTAAAATGTTTTCTTTAATATTTGACCTCGAAGGCGGCAACAAAAATTTGAGTCCTGAGAATAATCTCTCAACACTACCTTGAGTTACCTGTACTCTTAATAATTGTTGTGTATATTTTCCTGACTGTACTTCAATTTATTTCAAAAAATTTTTCCTGGGTTTCAGTCAATTTTATTGTTTATTATTTAAAATGTCACAAATACGTTTCGGTGTCTTTCTCCACGATCATCGGTTTGTCTAAAATATATATTTACAGTTATCATCAATTTAAACAGAAAACTTTCACCAAAATTCACATATTAAAATGCAAATCACACACATATTAAAAAGTACATCAAGAACATTGGTTTTCAGGATATGAGTCAGGACAAACATGTCTGGGAAAAGACTAGAATCTATTGTTTAGAGATTTAAATTTAACTTACGTGTCTAGATGTTTCTACCTTCACATTTGACTGGTCACTGAAATTCCATATTTTACTCGATATCAAGCGAGCGAAACAAAAATAATATATATATTTTAGTATATAATATATATTTTAGACAAACTGATGATGGTGGAGAAAGACACCGAAACGTATTTGTGACATTTTAAATAATAAACAATAAAATTGACTGAAACCCAGGAAAAAGTTTTTGAAACTCTTAATAATACTTGAGCAAGCATGTATAACTCGGGATTAAGCTCATTCTTTTTCCTCCAGAACTCAAAAATCGTTTAATTTTTCGGTAAGCGTATGCGGCTTTGTTCCATTTGATAGTAGTTTAAAATATTTTCAATTTTGTTAAGGGCTACAAATGAACCTTGTGAAGAAAATTCGTGCTGATTAATTCCTTTTAAAAATATTTGCTCTGAATCTTTATGTCTCAAAAAGGCTTCCATTTCATCGCTTGATGAAGAACTGGATGATTCCGTTTCCATATCGTGGTCACGGTCAGATTTAGAATTAGAAGAATTGCACCCTTTTACGAACATCAGTCTAGTCCATAACGAGTTTAAATGTGCTTTTGCTCTTTCTACTTGATTGTCGTCTAAAACTACCTTATACCAAAAAATTGTTATTTTGTGATTTATACAAGATCTTGTCATTTGGGACAACTAGCTGGAAAGAATAGGGCTTATATTTTCTCCCTTTGACGGCGTCGCGGCGCCGACTATTAAAACGATTCCAGGAACTAACTAAAAGAAGTGCCGACCCTTTGTCGGCACATTAATAGTGACACCGCGGCTTACCAGAACAAAAATAATTTTATACTCATTTGCAGCAGGGTAAATTATTATTTTCATTTGCTTCGAAAATGTAGATTAATTTCTTTGAAGCCTTACAAGCAGAACCGAAAAAACCGAAATAAAATATTGCGGTTCCGGTTCAGCACCTAACAGTGTGTTAATTTAATATATGGGTTCAGTTTCGCTTCCGGTCCAAAAATAAAAATCGGTTCTGTTCCGGTTTTGGGTTCATATCGGTTCCGGACCGGGTCCCTGCTTGAAACATTTGGAATGATAGCATTTTCTCCTATTGTTCTCTGATGCTTGCATTCACCAAGTTTTTTCAGGCCGAAAACTGCAAGTTTCACAACCAGTTATCAGCCAGATAAATATATCATGTGCAGGGTCTTTCTATGTATATTAGCAGCTGACTGCAGGGGTTATTTAAAAAGATATCAAAAAGTCGTTAAAATAAAATTTTAATATTTTTTCCGCCATCCACAATATTTGGTCAGAAAAGCAAAAGTATTTCGTCAAATTTTGGCAATTTGAAACACTTTACATTATTACATATTTAAAACGCTCATGCTCTCAAAGATTTTAAAAAAAGTTAATAAATGTGCATTAAAACATTGTCAGCCATGGTTAAGAAACAATCGCAACTGGGCGTCGTTCTAGTTTTCTATGTATGAAATTTACTACAATATGCCAAGAATCCAAGAAGTTTTGGAAGAGAGATTACTGCAGGAAATTAGTGATCTAAATAATCTCTTATCTCACTTTACCTATAAAACCATTCATAAAAAATGAATGAAAAATAATGAAGAACATTTAATTGAATAATCGGAAGAAAGCTAAATTGTCATTGTCATGTTATGGTAATGGGTAAAAGTGATTCTTTCGTTTTCGAAAATAGGGGCGACACTACGTACTTTCCACTAGGGGATCAAGAATAGTATATTACGGTACAAGAGACGAAAGTCGAAGTTCCGTCACTGCTTGAAATTGACGCCCTCGGCTTCAAGCAGCCTTTTTTTCACAACCTTATACTTGCTATTGAAATGTTGTCAGTCAAGCTGTCAGCGTGCGAAGCGAAAGTTATTATTTTCCACATGGTATGAAGAAAATTTTGTTTGGCGCGTTGATTTCGATGCTGGTACGGCTTTGAAAATGTTGACAAAACGTCCGAAACGCTTTATCAACGAAATTGGCCGTTGCCAGGTACCGAGTCAGAAAGGTGCGTGGCGAAGCTATTGTAGTGAGTAAAAGTGATGCTTTCGCCATCGAAAACAGTGTTAGCACTTATCAATGGAATAATCTAGGGGCGCACAAATTATCCTTGTGACGTAACAAAAACACGATAATGAGACTATTTTTCCAAGGGTGGTCTCTATTTTTTCTCCGTTCTGAGCTATATAATATATAATAAGACTGCAACGACAAAAACACAATGAGGACCTTTGAAAACAAATATTGACAAATTAATTAATAATAAGAACAACTTTTACTAGTTTTTCCTAAATCTAATCAAATCAAAAAAATTTACCTTAAAATTAAATGAGTGTGAAAATGATAACTGATTAATACCAAACTAACTAATAACGCGAAAAATGTTCAAAAACAGTGTACAAATGTCTCAAATGAAATGGTGATATCACATTACATCACTCAAACACCGGGGCGGTGTATATAGCACTACCGTCAGTCCTTGACGGGAAAAAGTTGGCGTCCAAAGTGGCAATTAAGTTTAAAAACTTACAGTTTTGGCGTCAAGCAATCTTCTGTCCGTCAGCCCCCAGAGAATTTTATTTTTTACGACTTCCTTAAGTCGGTCCTGACGAACTAGACCTGTTGAGCTTCGAGCGTTGTTCCCGTCTGGTACTACACGAATTTCCAGTACAAACAAATAATACTTTCAGGCGTTCAAAGTTGTGGGTTTTGTAAGGGGTTGTGGTTCGAATAACTAAAGGTACTGCGCCCTTTATTGCACAATAAAACCACTATCGACTACAGGGGCCCGTGTCAAATTAGACGCCGGATAAACCAAAAAACAAAGGCGGTGAAAGGGTGCACACAAGTTCCGGTGGGGTCGATGTTTCTGGCTCGATTATCGAACTCGTACTACTTAGCGAATTTCTTCCCTGCCCTCCCACAAAGACACACAAAAATTCTTCCCGTTAAAGTCTTAAAAACATCGGGTGGGGGAGGCGAGGAAAGATGAACGACCCAGACAATTTTTATGGGTCGCCTATTCGAAGGGAATATTCAGGGTGTTAAAGATTCGTTTGTTGCAAGAAAGTCTGCAACAAATGGTATAATGTATACCTATGTAGTCTTAGTACTTGATTCTATGAGGAAATGCTATTACTTCTGTTTTTCACTTTATTTGCTTGCAGTTTTTTTATCATTTATTACTACGCAAATACTAAGTATTCGGTATTATATTGGCTGTTTGGTAATAAAAAATGACTTTAATTAGATTACAAGAGTTATTTTTAAGTTCTTTATTTTGTGGGCTCTGCAACATTGCAGAGCTTATGTACCAGCCACCACTAACCCCGTGAGTTACTGACACCATATTCTTTGCAGGATTTAAAAGAAAAGAACATTTGAATCTCCATTTTGTCATTCACTCAGGAGAAAAGACAGAAATATGCGGGGAATGCGGTAAAGGATTTTACAGAAAAGACCATCTGCGTAAACATACCCGAAGTCATATCACTCGAAGAGCGAAAGTAAGTATTTTGCCTCTTGTCGATGATATGCAAGGTGTTTCGTGAGGAAGGGACATTATTTTAACCACGTACTCTAGGTCCGAAAATAACTCTAGTTTGCTATATAAACAATATTTCAAAAATGCTTCGTTACCTATTTAGAGGGTGTTGAAATTTAATTTAAAAAATGCAAAATGAAAATAATTGGCGAAATTTTCCAAGGATTAATAGCTAGAGGACACGCATGTTTTGCAATAAAATAATTTTGTTAGTTGTTGCCAGTTGTGTGGGAACCTGCACGCTACCGAATTTTATTAAAGAAAAAAATGGTACGCCACTGTATTTTTTTATTAATACAATTATTTTTCAAATTCATTGTATTCCAAATAAAAAATATCTCTGCAATTTCTGCTACGACAAGCGGTTAGGATGCTAATGTAAGATTTGTGGCAGGTGGGCCAAATTGGACACATATTGATCATTTCTAGCCCGGCGCGTTCTGGTAGTCTGTAGCGCATACATAACTCAGTGGCTAAAATAGATAAAAATATTTAAATGTTTTAAAAGGTAGACTTTTACTATAAAAAAAATACAGAATTACGTTAAAGTTAATTAAGTGGTAAAAAATTAAACCTTCGCTGTCCACACAATTATCGACTCTTTTTATGAGATTAGCTCAGTTTTTAGATACCCCAATACAAACGATGGTTCCCATTTAAATGTGTCGAATTTGGCCCGCCTACCACAAATCTTACTTTCGCATCTTAACCGCTTGTCGTAGCAAGAAACTGCAAGAGATATTTTTTATTTCGAATACAAGAAATTTGAAAAATAGTTTTAACAATTAAAAAATTACGCAGGTACGCACACCACTAACAAAAATTAAAACAATTATTTTATTGCGAAACATGCGATTTTCCTAGCTATTGATCTCTGGAAAATTTCGTTAAAATATATCAATGCGTTTTCAAGAAATAATCATTTCGCCTTTTTTAAATTAAATTTCAACACCTTATAAATCCGTAACGAAGCCTTTTTGGGTTATCGTTTATATAGCAAACTAGGGTTATTTTCGGGCATAGAATACATGATTAAAATAATGCTTCTTCGTCATAAAACCCCTTGAACGATAAGTAATTATTTATTTTCCAATTATTGATTAATTTTAGGAACAGGCGGAACGGGCACAAGCAATTTTAAAGACAGGTGGTACTGCCGAAGATGTTCAAAGAGATTTAGGATCGGGGTTAACCAATGGTACAGCTCAAGTTACCATACAGGTTTGTGCAGTTTCTTTTCTTAAACTGATAATAATTTTTGATTTACTACTGCTTTAAATTAGAGTTGCTATACTCTCATTCTGTTCATTTCAAGACGATATTGACTTAGTAATTTATAGGTTTTTAAGTAATTCATAAGTCATTTGGCTCTTAGTTTCGCTAAACATTAGAAAGAAATCATAACAAAGCTTGGTAAAACCAGAAGTTTTCATTTGTAGAAATTAATGAGTTCATGTTATTGATTCTTATGAATGGCAGTATTTTGAAACTGGATTTTATTGTTATTATAAGAAACTAAATAAAGATGACATTTCGGAGTATAATGTTAATGACGTATCAAGTTCTGAAGCCTCTGAAAGTGATAAATTGATAAGAGTAAATTTCCAATTTCTAAAATTTTTTGTCGCCGTGGACATCAAAAAATAAAAATAATAAATAAATAAACATTGACCTCAGTATGTTTAGATCAGTTAAATCAATTAAATTAAGTCACTAATTAATACACATTTTTAAACATATTCCGTATAATATTCCATATAAACACACCTCATGTTTCATGCTGGTCCGTAGTTAGATCGTCCAAACTATAATTTTGCTTTTTTATAGGGTCCAAATGGCCAAATTCAGATTCCCGTGCAAATTCAGGTACCTCAGCACACGATTCAAATTAGCAATAATGAAGGCGATGGGAACCAAGCAAGTACCGTAGTACTGCCTGCTGCCAATGAGAGTATGGCTATGTTGCAGAATTAGTTTGGCGCATTTTAAACTAATTGCTTTATATAACGTTTGGACAACGTGTTTATACTGGGTACTCTATGATAATTGACTGAAACGTGTATTTTGCTAACTGCATTGGACAATGTTTTATAAAACACAATTGTAAATCATGCTGCCTAAGTCTATACATTCATGCTGAACATGAACATTAGCATTTACATATCTTGATGAATGAAAATTTATCTAATAAATAAATACATATGCTTTTACAGTCTGTCAGTAGACAGTGCAATTTGCCATTCACTCAGTAAGCGGAGTATCCAGTAATCATTGGATGACTAAGATATTCTATCACCAGTCATTCAGCCGTATACAATGTAAATAGATATGTGAGTATAATATTTATTGACTTTTTATACATATAACGGGTGTAACATTTAACTTGAGACATCACAATATCTTGAATAATAAGCACTCTACGAAAAAAGGTATAGTAACAAAATTGTATAATTCCGCGAGGGAAATACATTGATGACAAAATTAGTGTTTCTCTGCCCTCCTTACCGGAATGTTTGGTAAAATCTGCTTTAAAAAAATGTAAAAAAGACTTTTCAGAGTTAGTTTTTAACTAAGTAAGTGCTCAAAATATGGCCTTCAACCTCAATACACTTATCAATTAGTATTTCGAACGACCGAACACAACTAAGAAGTACGTCTATTGGAATTTCGTCACAAGCATTTCTGGTTCGCACAATCATATCTTCACGTGTAGTTGGTATTTGTTTATAAACTTTGTCTTTAAGAAAGCCCAACGGAAAGAAATCTGGCGAAGTAAGGTCTGGTGATTCAGCAGGTCAGTTCACCGGACCAGCTCAACCGATTCAACGATCACAAAATTTACGATCAAGGGTCTCTCGTGCTACCACTGAATAATGTGCTGGACAACCATCATGCTGAAACCACATGGTATTCCGTACTGCTAAGCCCTCAAGCAATGTTGGCAGTTCGTTTTCCAAAATGTCCCGGTACATTTCACGATAAGTTTACTTCCAATGATTCCACACCATACGTTGACAGTTCAAGGACGCTGGTACTCAAGTTGTCGAAGCCAATGAGAATTTTCTACACTCCAGTAATGCATGTTGTGTCTATTAACGTTGCCGTGATTTGTAAATGACGATTCGTCGGAAAAAAATACGTAACGAAAAAAATAGGGTATTGTTGTATTTGGTTACGTGCCCATTGACAAAACGTTGCCCGATTTTCAAAAATTTCCCCATGGAGGTCTTGGTGTAAAGAGATGATATGATTTGTGCATCTTGAGCATTCTCCACTCACTGTGAGAGTGTGATATGTGAATGAGATATGTGTTTCACATATGAGAAATACCTGATTGCAGTGATTCTTCTCGTGTGCTTGCATGGGGATAATAAACCACAGCACCAAGGACTGCTACTTGATTGACTGCTCCACAAATTGTAGCTCTACGTGTTTTTTGCTTCTGCTTTACACTCCCTTCAGTAGAAAACTGCGTGATAACGTGAGCGAATGAAGCTCGGGACCGCACTTTGTCCGGAAAAGGCTGAGCGCAGAGACTGATTATCAATACGCCTGCCAGTTTCTACATAAGCAAAAACCATTTAGATTTTTCCTTGTATAGTCATGTACACCATGCTGATGAAGTATTAATATCAAAATAAATCTAATCGCAAATTTTACGTTTTTAGCCGCAGATTAATCTGCAATAAAAAGTGGAGAGGTGCCATTTGAAAAATCAAAATTACCCCATTTCCCCACAAGCAGGGGCAGAGGAACACTAATTATGTCATCAATGTATTTCCCCCGAGGAACAATACACCTTTGATACTAAAAATGTTTTCGTAGTGTTTCTTATCCGAGATATTGAGATGTCTCAAGTTAAATGTTACACCCGGTATATTAAAAAATTATGGTATATATGTGGCGAACGATAAAAATGTAACAACCTCCAAATGGTATTTATTTTGTAGTTGTAAATTGCTTAATCTTGTTCGGAAATGGGAAACAGCAGTATTCTATCGTACATTGGGTAAAGAATCCAAATTAAAATTCTTGAATTTATAAGTTGAAAATTTAAATCAATATTTAACACTTCCATAGTCGCTAGATATTTTGAAACAGGTATAATCGCTACGGACAGTCAAAAACAAATTATATATATTTTTTTATATGAGACATTTGTCTCGTTAGTGGTTCTATTTTAATAACATTTAGCAACAAATAAACGCTTGGAACTTTACAAATATTTTTATTAAGAAGGAGTAATAAAAACTATTTTTTTAGTTTAACACGAAAATAACACAAAATAAACCAGAAATAAAAGTTATTTTTTCAAAGTCATCAAAGAAATCGACAATAAAATTTCTTCGGATATGAAATACTTCCATATTTCCAAAGGAGTTTTGTGTGCTCTTGTAGGTAACCGTGAAGTTGCTATACGAATTACGTAATTCTCCTGTCTAGTTCTAACATTCTTTCGTGCTACTAGTTTTTCCCACTTTGTGGTTCCATCTTTTCCGATAAAATATAGCCTACTCCTATATTGTAATTCCTCTTCCTCAGGTCCTTCATCTTCATTTGCGCTAATATCCTGCTCAGATTCACTGCCACTTTTTCTTTCTTCAACGTTATCCTCTTCTCCAGAGCCTTCGTCATCATCAGCAACTTCTTCAATGTCTGAATCACACAATTCCCACAACTGCTGTAGTTCTCCCTGCTCTTCTTCATAATAAATGAAAAACCAATAATAGAAAACTTATTTAAAAATCAGTCTTAAATCATACCGGTTTTATGAATTTTGTTAGATTATGTCCAGCAAAAGCGTCGCTTTGGTCTCAGTTTCCGAAATCATGCAATCGATACGACAACACTCACTGAACTGATTTTTCGTACTCTCGTTCAGTGAGGTAATCAATGAAGCTACCTGGAAGGGAAATCCCGAGGGGACCTTTGTCACCGAAAAATGACGAATATGTGTCTCGTCGGTCTCCGACACCGATAGCGACTAACGAAGTGTTAATCATTTATTGTTAATGTGAATTGGAATCTGGTAATATTTTTTATCGATCGCCACGTATATATTATATACGTGTAAATACATTATATGTATTATTTAAAGAAATATTAACTTAATATAAATTTGTTTACACTAATTCAAAGGGGTCCGATGTCTGAGATTTTTTTCGTTTTTGGAATTTCAGTTTAACTTATCAAATCAACAGATCTCGAAAAGTTTCTCGTTTGTTAGTCCTACTACTTGACGGACCCCTTTGATAATTTTGAGCTTTGGCATATCTTTAAAACTGGATGCAGGAATTTCGATTTTTTTTCCAATTTGACCCAGTATTTTAGCAAGCAAACAGTACTGAATATCTATTTTTAAAGGTATGCCAAAAACGATTGCATATTCTATTTTTGAGATAAAATTTTTGTAGCATAAATATTCTTCCGTTAATTATAAATTAAATATATTGTACCATGGATGGCGGGGTATTAAACTCTTTCTTCAATTTCCAACTTTTATTTAACTCGGTATAACTTTAAATACGGAACAGGAACAAACTAACTTCAAAATTAACGTCCACTTCCCCAACAATAACAAACGGAAAACTCGCTCTTCAGACTCCCGGAGTTTAACCTCTTCCGAACTCCGTCGCTGCTGTCATTTCACTGACTGTCGGTGGTTTCTCCTCGCCGCTTATATAGTTTCCTACAGGTAACCCAGACGGTTATCGAAAACTCCAGATCAGGTGCGAAATCTCCCGATTGTCAGTGTCAAATTTGACAGTAAATCGGGCTCCCATTTACTGAAATACCAACGGATGCCTATGAAGCATTTAATAAGCTTCAAAGTACGGTAATGCTGCTTCTCGATATAGAAAGGGCCTTCGACACAGTCTGGCACACAGGCCTGCTGTATAAGTTGTTTGCCGTACATTCACTGCCACTCTACCTAGTTTCCCTTATAGCGTCTTACCTAAAAAACCGTACCATCCAGGTGAAAGTGGAGAATTCCACTTCTGCCAAAAGACGCATTGCGGCAGGAGTACCACAAGGAACAGTGATTTCGCCGCTGCTGTATACATTGTACACAGCAGACATTCCAAAACTTCCCACTACAAAAATAGCACTATACGCTGATGATACGGCTATCTACGCATCGTCTTTTTATGCTCAGGCTGCGAAATCTCGCATTGCACATCACCTGAGTTTATTGACGCCGTATTTTGACAAATGGAAACTTAAAGTGAATCCCAGGAAGACGGAACTTATTATCTTTTCGCGCAAATTCACTAACAACAAAATCTTATCACCACTCGTGGTCCAAAATACTCCTATCAAACCAACAAAAGAGGTGAAATACCTGGGATTCAAACTAGACGCCCGACTCCATTTCAATAAGCATGTTGACTATGCTGTACAAAAGACTGCCATGGCCCGAAGAAAGTTGTACTCTCTTCTGGCGCCAAATTCTTTCCTCTCACCTCGGAATAAACTTCTGCTCTACACCTCCACCATAAGGCCCATACTAACCTACGGCTCCCCTGTCTGGCACTCTGTCTGTGATTCCACGAGACGACGTGTTCAAAGGACCCAAAATAGGTTCCTAAGAGGCGTCCTATCGGCTGACAGATACACCAGAATAACCGAAATGCATGAAGCTACAGGGATGGCCTATATAGCCGACTATACAGATACCATCGCTGAAAAATTTTATCATAGCGGAGTGCAAGGCTCAGTCCTCACGCCAAATATCACCCAAGTAAGAGCAAACGATCGCCCAACCCATGGTCCCCTGTATAAGCGACTTCCCATATTTTATGAGGATTTTGTCCCTGACAGTACGTGACGACAAGCAAACATTGCCTGCCAGTTGCAGACAGTCGTTTCTAGCAGGCTGGAAACGCACAAATCCAACATAACGTGACTTGACGGGTTCGTCCTGCCTCGTTCTGGCTGGTGTTGGCTGGTCCTTGCACCGATCGGGGCGGGGGCGGATGGATTTGGTCATTTAGTTGAAACTGCCGGCGGTTAACGCCACGGCTGACAGTATCAAACTTAAAGGTCGAAGCAAAAGGGGTTTTTGGATTCCCTTCAGGAAGACCTTTTTTCCTTAATGAATGCCCCTCGAATAAAACCAAATCTCCTGACGTTGTCGTGCGTATGGCTAGCTAGGGAATGTCCATGTTAGGGCACTGCCCAGGTAATGGACGACTTAGCGCGCCTATTTAGATCATGGGCAAAGAGCAACCGGCCGAACATCTGGCTAGACATGGGAGTTATGTTTGTTAACTTTGTTTGTGAATTTTATTAATGGGAATGTTCAATAAATTTTTATCTATCTATCTATGTGGACAACTTTAAATTTTGCCTGAGGGCTCTTCTGGATCCGATATGTGACATCGTTGAGTCTGGTGATTATCGTATAGGGTCCCTCCCAGGAGTTTTGTAGCTTTGGACAACGGCCTTTTGTCCGTCGGGGATTGACAAACCAAACTCGTTCACCTTCGCTAAATCCGACTTGATTCGGTCTGGCGTCATAATTGCTCTTCATTCGATCAGATTCGATCTTCAATTTTGCTCTGACCTCATCGTGTACAAGTTTCAGTTGTTCTGCTAACTTGAGTCCATAATCTTCGCCAATTTGTAAATCTTCCGGTCTTCCTGTGAGTAGATCAATGGGAAGTCGCAATTCTCTGCCAAATAAAATTTCTGCCGGAGATTTGCCAGTGGATTCATGGACAGCTAATCGATAGGCTAATAAGAATGGAGCAAGTTGCGTATCCCAATTATCCTGTTTATTGTTGACCACAATTCTCAGATAGTTATCTATAGTTCTGTTAAATCGCTCTACCATGCCATCAGATTCTGGGTGCAAAGGTGTTGTTCTTGTTTTGTGAATTCCCAACAACTTACACATTTCTTGAAAAACTGAGATTCAAAATTTCTTCCTTGGTCCGAATGGATCTCTCTAGGACAGCCAAAATTACACACCCAGTTTTGGAAGAGCACATCTGCTATGGTGGTAGCTTCTTGATTAGGAGTTGGGTATACCGCAGGCCACTTGCTAAAGTAGTCCATCACAACTAGAATGTACTTATTTCCAGATTTAGTTCTTGGAAACGGCCCTGCTACGTCTATGGCGATTCTCTCAAATGGCGACCCAACCAGATACTGTCTCATTGGTCCTCTACTCCGGCTGCGAGGTCCTTTACTGGCTATTTTGTTGTTTTGAGTTTTGTTTACTCCAAAATGGCCTCCACCAACGCCATTATGGAGATACTGCAGCACTTCAACGACTCGCTTTTTGGGTAGAATTGTCTGAAATACTCGTTCTTTGCCATCTGTGCTTTTCCATACTTTCATTAGCAAACCGTTATTAATCTCTAGCGAATTCCATTTAGCCCAATAGTCCAACAAAGCATGCTGGTGACTTCATGGAAATATCTTGCCAAGAAGGTTTGTCTTCATTGGCTGCTTTTAATTGGTAAATCGGGCCGATATCGGGGACCTCTTCTTGTTCTTTGGCAATGATACTTGGTTCCCATTCTTCCAAACATTGTAATTTTGTACGGCGACAGATAATTTGTTCTTGATTTTCCCTTTCTTCGTGTCTATTGCAGTGCTTGCAATTATCTGAGAACGGTCTTCTGGATAGAGCATCTGCGTTCTTATGACTTATGACTGGAACCCCTTCTATGTTCAATTTTGAAGTTATATTCCTGGATACTATCCAGCCATCGAGCAATTTGTCCTTCTGGATTTTTAAACTTCAACAATTATTTTAGAGAAGCATGGTCAGTCCTTAAGAGAAATGGCTGCCCATACAAGTACTTACGGAAATAGCGTACGGCTTTTATCATTGCCAATAACTCCCTCCTGGTGACGCAGTAGTTTCGTTCTGGTTTCGATAGAACTCTGCTATAGTAAGCGATGATCTTTTCTTCACCATCTTGCAATTGTGAAAGCACAGCTCCAATTGAAGTATTGCTCGCATCAGTGTCGAGTATGAACATATCTCCTGGTTTTGGATAAGATAAAACCGGAGACGAGCTGAGAGCCCGTTTCAGCTTTTCATATGCCGCTGCACAGTCGCTCCATTCAAAAGGACGGCCATTTTCTGTGAGTTGGTGTAACGGCCGTGCTATTTCTGCAAAGTTGTTAATAAACTTTCTGTAGTAGGAGCAAAGTCCTAAAAAACTCCTTATTTCATGTTGGTTCTTTGGAACAGGCCAACATCGCACTGCTTCTGTTTTCTCGGGATCAGTTCTTATGCCATCTGCAGAAATTATATGGCTCAGGTAACGAACTTCTTTTTGGAATAATGCGCACTTCTTTGGGCTTAACTTCAGGTTTGCAGCTCTTAATTTGTTGAAAACTTGCTCGATGTTCTTAAGCTGATCTTTAAAGGTTTTTCCAAGTATTATAACGTCATCCAGGTATACAAGACAAGTCTTCCAGGTTATCCAACGCAGAATCGGCTGGAACCATCCTTTTTCTTGACCAGCACTACGGGTGACGTCCATGGACTTTGTGATGGTTCAATTATTTCGTGCTTCTCCATGTCTGCTAACATATGAGCCTATTCTTCCTGCTTGGCAAGTGGAACTCTTCGAGGAGGCAGTTTAATTGGAGCAACATCGCCAGTATTTATTCGATGCTGAACTACATCTGTCTTGCCGAAGTCGTCTTCAGAGAGTGCAAACACGTCCAAATTTCTTTCCAGAAGGTTGACCACTTGGTGCGCCTGAACGTCAGTTAGGTTTTTCGAAGACTTGTCTGCCAAATCCTTCAACGCTTGAGGGAGGTTCTTGGGAATAACACTTTGGCAATGTAAATCTTCACAGGCAACAATCGTGCATGCCGGTTCCCAACTACCAAGTGTCTCTCCTTTCTTCAATCGTTGGCTATGCTCGGTTACATTCATCAAACGTACAGGCACAACGTGATTTCTAGTTTTTTATACAGTTCTTGCGAGCACAATACCCTTTCTGCATAATTTTGATTCAGGATCTCCTTCCATTATTACGACATTCTCGTCAAACTCGTCTTTACAAGTAGCCAAGGCAATCAGTTCAGTTTTTCCCGGAATTTCGTAATCTTCGAACAGTTAAATTTTTCCAGCTTGGGCATATGCCGTTGGGCTCTAAAGAACAATTTCTTCATTTCCAAATCGTAATACTCTGAGGTATGTCCAATATAAAACGTTGATTTTCCATCAGGTTTAAGCCAAGTATAACATTATCCATAATATCCGCGACAAGAACCAGTTGAGTAAAGGTAATACTGCCCAAGCTAAACGTTGCCAAATACGTACCTTTGATGGGTATATTTTCTCCATTTGCTGATTCCAAAACATAGTTCATTCCAGTACTTCTTCTTTCACTCCGATGGCGGCAATTAATAAGTACTGTAATCAGGTCTTACGATGGTGTGAGTTGGGCCAGTATCCAAAATCATCTCAGTTTCTCGGCCACATATTGTCGTTGGCACTATCAAGCTGGATCCAGTGTTCTTGAGCCGAGAAATCGTAACCTTGATAATAGATGGTGGGGCTTGGTAGCACCTAGCCAGCTTTCGCCCCTCAAAGCTGACTATTTGGAGTTTTCCTGCTGTCTGCATGGAGAAGCGGTTCTTTGTTCAAAATTTCTGGTCTTGAAATTTCGGCAATATTTTTGAATATGGCCTTCTCCGCAAGTCCAACAAGTTGGCTTCTCTCTTAGTTTTTGGCGTCTCTCGAAGTCGCTTGGTCTTTGATGATTATTATCACCTGACTTTTGAAAACTCTGATTTAGATGTTCCTCTCTAATCATTTCTTTTATAAATTTTGCTTGTCCTGGTTCTTCGCAGTCGTCATCACATCTCATAAACCTAACTCTTGACGAAGGTCTGGTGGCGTTCTTGGCAGCTTCATATTCCAAAGCACGAGCAAGTGTTTGCGAAAGGTCTTTAGCGTGTTTTACACGTAGGTGCATTGATATTTCCGAATCATAAATTCCATTAACAAATGCTTCGACTGCTAGCTCTTGAATGGTCTCATCAGGTAGTGATGGAAATGCTAACCTGACTAGACGTAGAATGTCCGCTTCAAATTCTTGCATGGTTTCACTGTTCTTTTGTCGTCTGCTTCTAAGCTGGGTTTTGTAGACTTCTTGTGAAGTGAAAGTGAGTGTCACTTTACCTCATTTGAAAATTTTCGAGCATGGCCTGATAGTTCTTACGGTCATCTTGTGGTATTGCTCGAAAAATTTCCGTTGCTTCGCCTTGGAGGGAAATAATAACTGCTGTTGTCTTCTCCTTATCATTCCACCCGTTAACTTCGGCAGCGGCTTCAAATTGGCATAAATATGTGGAGCATGCGACTTTACCATCGAATGATGGCGGCTTCAGTTTACTGCGGCTTGAAGATTGCACCTCAATTTTTATTGTATCAGATCCTGCATTGTACCTGGTTACTTCTTGTCTAATTTTGATTATTTCTTCTTCCACATGTGCCTGCAGTCGCAGATATTTTCATAAACTTTGTCTTGAAACTTGATGTTTTCATCTCTAACATCGTTCTGAAACTTCGTATTGTCTTCTTTCAGAATCTTCTGGAACGTAACACGGTAACACGGTTTTCCTCGATGTTCTTTAGTTTGTCTTCAACGGTTGTCTTCAGGTCTTCAAATTTCTTAGCGTTGTCGTCCATTTTGTCATTCATTTTGTCCATTTTTTCGTCCGTTTTCCTACTGTTGTCGCTCATTTTGTCCATTTTTTCGTCCATTTTCCTACTGTTGTCGCTCATTTCGTCTTTCATCTGCATGAGCAGTGCAATAAAATTGGGGTTCTCCATTGCAGGGTCTTCCTTTGATTTACTTCTTGTTTCCATCAAAATTCAACTTGAATTCTGGTAAATCCCACTTCTGACACAACTTTTATTCAACTCGGTGTAACTTTAAATACGGAACAGGAACAAACTAACTTCAAAATTAACGTCCACTTCCCCAACAATAACAATAACAAACGGAAAACTCGCTCTTCAGACTCCCGGAGTTCAACCTCTTCCGAACTCCGTCGCTGCTGTCACTTCACTGACTGCCCGTGGTTTCTCCTCGCCGCTTATATAGTTTCTTGCAGGTAACCCAGACGGTTCTCGAAATCTCCAGATCAGGTGCGAAATCTCCCGCTTGTCAGTGTCAAATTTGACAGTAAATGCGACGCAAATGGGGCTCCCATTTCCTCATTTTCGTTACAATATTTAGTTTCCAATTATAACATCCAGAAATGTCGCTTTACATAGAGGTCGTTATATATTATCGGATATTGAAATGGTCACTGGCATTTGGGTCTATATTAGCCCGTTATATAAAAAATAACCCGAAACTGTTGCTGTATGCGTTTCGGTTAGGTTAATATTAACCATTGGCGTTAAAATTTAGCGGGACCGAAATAGGTGGCGTTTAGATTTAACCAGCGATAATTTACTTTTTAACACATGATAGTGAAACATATGTTAAGTTTTAATGAATATGGCATTAGAAATTAATCAAGTTTAAATGAGTGAAGTAGACCAAGTGGAGCAAATGTAAGTTAAACACATAACTACAATGAAACAAGTGGGTTTTTCGGGTTTTTAGGCCGTCGTTCGGTAGAATTTCTTCTTGACGTTTCGCAAGCACGTGTGGCTTGCATCGTCAGAAGTAGTTTGCTTGAACGCTTACACTGTTCTGATGAACACATTACACATCAGAACAGTGTAAGCAAACCACTTCTGAAGATGCAAGCCACACGTGCTTGCGAAACGTCAAGAAGAAATTCTACCGAACGACGGCCTAAAAACCCGAAAAACCCACTTGTTTCAAGGAATGACCTCGAAAGTCTATCTCTTTTGATACATAACTACAATGTTCGTATGCATTTGGGGTAAATTGTTAACTTTATTTTTAGATAAAATGCACGGAAACGCATAGAATCTCGCAAAAAGTCGGCCGTTTTCATTATAGGTGATTCGGGTTACCCTCTTCAAACCATGGCTGCTTATACGAATTGAGAATGCAGCAGAAGGTACACCACAAGAGCTCATATTTCCACGGGAAATTGTATCGAGCGATTGAATGGAGTGTTTAAAAGCAGATTTCGAGCTTTGCTTGAGTCGTGTGTTGCACCTAGTCAAAGCTGCAAAAATAATTTATAGTTGTGCTATTTTGCATAATATTGCTGTCCAATTTAATACCAATTTGCCACAAGATATTAAAGTTGAAGATGACATTCAACCGGATTTTCAGATTGATATTAATAATAATTGGGTCAGTGAAGGGTTCGAAATGGAGTTGTTAATATAGTTTTTGGATAAAGATTTTATTTCGTTTAATTGCTATTCTTTTTATCTAGGACCAATGCCAAGGATTGTATGGCTACACTTCATTTTGTAATGCTCTCTGCCAGCATTTGTGTAGCCTGAAGTTGGGTTTCCAAGATTTTTTCTAACAAACACTGGCGAGTCCTGCAACAGTCGGCACAAAACAAAATCCTATAATTTTCAAAGTTGCATGTTGCTCCCAAATTTTGAAATTGAAAATTGAAACCGCCCTGAAGATACTTCCAGTAGATAGAGATGTTCAAATTCAATAGATATTCTCGACCTACAGCTAACTTAACACCGGTCATTTTAACCATCTGTCAACACAAGTAAATTTTAACATGGGCGCTAAAATTATAGTTACGGAATAACAAAATTGGTTATAATTTTTAGCGGACCGTTAAAATTTAGATTTTTAACCAGATGTTAAAATTAACCTGATAGTTACAGAATAGACTCGATTGGCGCATAAAATCTTTTATGAAAGAAGTAATATTTGTGATACGAAGAATCCAAAATACTACTTATTTTTCATTTGGTTCTATTTTTCAGTACATTTTAGACTTATATGCTTTAAAAGTTTTATGGGTTGCGACTTTGGGAGATAGATAAAAACGAATTTTCCATCAGATCAAATACAATGCAGTTTTACCACAGCTTATATATCATATATATATAAGAATGGTATGTCTTATACTATTTTCCATGGCTAACTTCGATCAACTAAATTGAAAAAGTATAAATTGTTCACAGACACTTCATTTTCGAAAAAAACCTAACGATGTGATATATTACAGAAATCGTAATAAAATGCTCTATTCGGTAAAGTAATAATCAAGTATGGTTTCCATTTAAAACAACTCAAATTTGTGTCATATGTCAAAAATGACAGTTATTTTGGAGAAATGTCTTGTTCCATTTTGTTTGGAATTCAATTTCCTACAAGTTTTCTATTTAATGTGTCCCTGTCAAATTAATACTCACGGAATGAGGAGTAATTTAAAAATTTACCATAAATAAGTTTTTCCCAAATATCAGCTGTCAAATTTTAGAAAAATAAAATTGGTTTCGAGTAGAGCATGCAAAACTACAATTCTTTGTCCATTTGACCGCCTTCGTAACTGTTCTAGTTCCGAAGATCCCTGTACTGGTCATCGAAAAAAACTCACCCTGTATATGCGCATATTTTGATTGAATTTAACTGCATATATTGACACAACTTTAGTCAAACTATAATTATTAAAGGAGCAAATATGTGTTTGACTTATCATGTTTCACCCTTCACATGATTGAGTAATAATGAAACACCCGTACACATTTGGTAATAGATTTATTTATTCAAAACATTGAACATTATTTTACATTATTTTTCAGTATAATTAAAGAACAAATCAAACATAATTGCAGCAATAGTACGCATTTTATAGTCAAATCTAAATACTAAAACGCTAAATAGATCTTAACTATGATTCACAATGCTGTTAATGAATGCTGCATGAGTAAAAGATATGTATGCGTACAAATGCTTTAGCACGTTCTTTAAAATCATTGTGTAATAATTGAGGCGGCGGTACCATTAAAAGGACCACCCGACGGCTTCTCGCATTCTTTTAATTTAAATACAGTTTGTGTATACAGTGTGTCCAGTATAAAATGATGTACATGGGGATATTGGAAACCGTTAGAGTTACAGGGTGGACCAAATGGGGAAAAAGTTGCGCAATCAAGTGCCTATAAATAATCTGTCATCAACTTCTTTGAACTCTGCATAGCAACGGATATACAGGGAAAAAAAGAAAAAAAGTGCGTTTTATAAAATCCTTTATATCATGTTTATTATAAAAGATACAATAACGAAATTTTCAGGGTGGGGGTAAGAAATGAGCGTGAATTTGAAAATAAAGTAAAAAATAATCTAGGCCCACTATGTTCAATGAGGCCGAAGTCAACTTTTGTTTTTCTAATGGGCGCCATATTGAATTTCTGCATTTTTAAATTCCCCTTTAAATATGCTCTTCAACCATGTATAACATGTTTATGTTCGGTCAAGAGAAATAATTAAAATTAACAAAATTAAGATTTTATGGTAGGTGGCATTGATATTTCTATTAATTATTACTTTAAATTATTATTGATCATACATCGAACACTGCAAAAGAACAAGTAACATTTTAGGATTAAAGCAGGTGATCAAATAAGCCACCGTTTTCTCGCAAGCACAACATACATCGTCTCATTACTGTCTCACAGGATTTTCTGATCATTTCTGGGGTAATTCTGTTAACAGCTTCTATAACAGCGTGTCTCAGCTCCTCTTCGGTTTCGTATGACCTACAGTATACCACATTTTCTGAGGAAACCCCATGCAAAAAAATCAAGCGGTGTTATGTCAGGGGATCTCGCAGGCCATCTTACTGGTCCCAGGTTGCCTATCCATCTATGTTGGGAATTTCGTGATTTAAAAATTATGTGATAATACGTCCATTATGTGGCGGCGCGCCGTCTTGTTGGAAATACAAGTTTTGCAGGGTAGCTACTGGAACATCCATAAGTGCATCAGCTCCGTTAGTTTGTAAGAGCTTCAAATATCTCTCGGAATTTAAGTTCTCATTAAAAAAAATGGTCCATTCACGTGGGTACCCACAATACCTAACCAGACGTTAAATCCAAACTAACTTGGTGCCTAACTTGACGAACTAGCCGTGGATTTTCATCTGACAAAAAAACGGTATTTTTACGATTAAATTGTCCACATTTAGTAAATTGGCTCTCATCTGACCAAAGGACTTTTAAGGAAAAGTTTGGTATCTCGTTGTTTCTTTGAATAAACCACTGACAAAATGCCATTCTTCTAATCGCATCGCCATTCTGGAGCCCCTGGCAGGGCCGTTCACCATAGGGGTGATATTTATGACGCTTTAAAATACTATTCGCCATTGACCGCGCAACACCTGTTGTGGCTTCAATTTGACGCAAAGACGTACGAGGAGTCTCAACCACGCTTTCCATTACCAAATTTTCTTTATTTTCGTCTGGAAGTTTGTTTTTCTTTACCTTAGCGAAACTCCCGTAAGCTACAAGGTTGTCTTTCAGACGCCTAAACATAGTTCTACCAGGTTGTCGCCTTTCTGGATATTTATTTATATACACATTTCTTCAGCTTTCGCTTCATTTCGACGACAGAGAATAAAACTCTCCAACATATCGTATTTTTCATAATTTGAAAAGTGATTCATTTTGTAACACACAATTAATTACAAACACTTAACACTGACAATAAATTCTACTTTGACAGTTATCTAGGTATTTAAAACAGACAACGAACGTCACTATGGGGAAATTGAAGAGAAATATCAATGCCTACTACCGTAAAATCTTAATTTTGTTAATTTAATTATTTCTCTTGACCGAACATAAACATGTTATACATGGTTGAAGAGCATATTTAAAGGGGAATTTAAAAATGCAGAAATTCAATATGGCGCCCATAAGAAAAACAAAAGTTTGACTTCGGCCTCCTTGAACATAGTGGGCCTAGATTATTTTTTACTTTATTTTCAAATTCACGCTCATTTCTTACCCCCACCCTGAAAATTCCGTTATTGTATCTTTTATAATAAACACAATATAAAGGATTTTATAAAACGCACTTTTTTCTTTTCTTCCCTGTATATCCGTTGCTATTCCGAGTTCAAAGAAGTTGATGACAGATTATTTATAGGCACTTGATTGCGCAACTTTTTCCCCATTTGGTCCACTCTGTATCTTTAACGGTTTCCAATATCCCCATGTACATCATTTTATACTGGACACACTGTATAGTTGCTACCAACTTCACATTTGACTGATCACTGATGATGATGGAGAAAGACACCGAAACGTATTTGTAACATTTTAAATAATAAACAATAAAATTGACTGAAACCCAGGAAATTTTGAAATAAATTGAAGTACAGTCAGGAAAATATACACAACAATTTAAATACAGTACAACTTTTCCATTATATTATTTTCCAATTGAGTATTTCTGGAGAGATTTTCTCCAGAAACAGTAATGCCGTAGAACCATTCAAGAAAACAAGAAAAAATTATTACAAAAACCAAAAGACTGTCAATTGGATCGATGAGAGTGGTTTATTTTTAAAGGTCTTGACAGTGCAATAAAGGAGATTTCAAATTAAAATACGTATTTAAAAATGTATGCATGTGTTCCTTTATTTTATTACTTGCTTATATTTATACGTAAACTTGTTGTCAGAATCAAAATGTAATTTTCTTAAAAAAATACGTTAATAAAATAATGAGCATCTTTGTTAACAGAAATTTTACAGTTTTGTCAATTATACTACAAATTTAGTAACTAGAATCTAAGTGAATGCAAATTTTATCACTGATGGTCTGGAAAGAGGTCATGATGAATTTTCATTGATTGGCAGAACGAAATGTTCGGTATTAACATGTCGGTGTAACGAGCTTTTAGTTTTATATGTTTTGTTGCAAATATTACATTCAAAAGGCCGTTTGTCTGAATGCGATACCAAATGACGACTTATTTGCCCCCCAGTATAGAAAATTTTGTTACATGTCTTACACTTATACTCTTTTTCTTTCGTATGCCTGTTTCGATGCTTTTTTAAGTTGTCTTTTGATTTAAATGTTGCATTGCAAATATTACATTCAAAAGGCCGTTCGTCCGAATGCCATACCAAATGCATATGCAATCCATGCGCAGAACAGAAAATTTTGTCACATGTCTTACACTTGTACTCTTTTTCTTTCGTATGCCGATTCGATGAATGCTTAAGCTGTCTTTCAATTTAAATGTTGAATTGCAAAACTCGCATTGAAATGGCCGTTGATCTGAGTGAGACGTCAAATGTTGGTTCAAAGTACTTAGATCTAAAAACGTTTGATTACACCTTTTACAGCTATACTGATTTGCTTTTCTATGTTTTTTTCGGTGAGCATTTAAAGAACTGTTTGTTTGGTAAAATAAATTGCCAATATCACATTGAAAAAGGCGTTTGTCTGAATGAGTTGACAAATGAGATTCTAATCTTGATTCCGTAGCAAATGTTTTGTCACAAATATTGCACGTGAATTCAGTTGCATTGGTATGACGATTTCGATGCTTAATTAGGTCAGATTTTAGCATGAATGGAAAATTACAAAAATCACACGCATAAAAGAACTTTAGCTCTGGATGCGTTTGCAAATGGTCATCAAAATTTGATTATAACACAGTTTTATCACAAGTGCGACAGGTATACTGATCTTTTGAGTGTGTGGTCAAATGCATTTTTAAGTTGGATTTACTACAAAACGATGTCTCGCAAATGTTACAGTTATATTGATTTACTTGTGCCGTCTTCTCAGTTTTCATAGTTTCAGTTTGAGTGTCATTCATATCACTAATGGCTTCGTCTTTTACTTTTACTTTTTCCAACGCACACAAGTTTTCTTCCATTGTAATTTCTTCCTTTACTTGAATGCAAAATTCTGGATCCATATAAACCAAGCATCTAAAAAATCTACAATTAGTAAAAAGATTTATAATTTTATTTTGATCAAATTAGCATAACAAATAATGTGTATATTTTCCTGACTATTTCAATTAGACAATTCAGACATAACAAATAAGAAGCAAATATTTCACTGGACGGCTCA
Organism: Dendroctonus valens; assembly: GCA_024550625.1. Classification (NCBI taxonomy): domain Eukaryota; kingdom Metazoa; phylum Arthropoda; class Insecta; order Coleoptera; family Curculionidae; genus Dendroctonus; species Dendroctonus valens. The sequence goes on from JAJTJO010000749.1 coordinate 2,959,412, forward strand.
TGTTTTAACCTTATCATAATGGAGGGACTTGATGTAAGTTAACAATTAGTTCACATTGGTTTAGTAATAAATATATTTTAGTTGAATATTACATCCTTTATAAATGTATCCTTCAAGTAAAAGTGTAATTAATTGTAACTTTTTCAAAAGGTGAATCTCTTTCTATCAACTAAATATCCTTTGAACGGCTGTTGAACTTGAATTTCCTACTGCAAAGCAGGCATTCGAAAGGTCGTTTTTCGGGCAGCGTTAGTAAATTGAGGATTGAAGCTTTTCGAATGAGATAATTCTTTGGCCTTCGAATGCATATCCCTATGAACTGTTAATAGGCTAGGAGAATTACGACAAAATATTTCCAGTAAGGCTCTAACGTGACGTAACTTAGGGCGAGTATTATTAGGGCGGGTATTATAATGTACGGTTGACCAACGGTTGAGATTCAACCCACGGTTGTCGGCCAGGTTGGGTTATATAAACGCAAAACGGCGGTTGAAGTGCCGGTTCAGTGACGGTTGACTCAACCCGAAGAACGGGGTCCGTTTGAGATTTCAATCCGGAGTTCGAAGCAGGTAGAAGCGTGGTTAGGCAACTATTTTTGTTTGGATATTCGTGGGGTGCAATATTTTTTACTCATCCATTTCTTCTTACGTAAGAAATCAATTAAACATACGTAGTATTTTTTGGGATGATAATAGTGATGGTCACGATGTAACGTCCTAATTAAATAAGGCAGTTTTTGCTTTGAATGCAACAAAATTCGGTTCAGAAAACGTCCTTTTGCTTTCCTCCACCTTAAATTTTTCCATAACCTTTAGAAAACGCCTGTGCAGAGCATAGAAACGACAAAAGCAAAATCATTGTCTTCTATTGGCCGTCAGTGCGCCCCGATTTATCACTCATTGATTGAAGTTGGGACTTGATTTAGCCAAACTCTTACTAAACGTGTCACATAACAATCAAAAGGGTCTACAATAAAATTAATTTTTTGCTTTAAAAACACACCTACCGCACACTCAAATTGGGATTGATATCTCGCATAGATTCATTTACGTTTTTGGAAATTTGCGAATCCTTTCAGCTGGTCTTCATATTAATTGATGAATTTTGAATATTGGAAACAGGCAATGTTTGATTGAGCAGCAAGCGTAAGCTGCAAACATCGAATCAGAGACGGGAGTTGTTCCAAACAATATAATTTCTAAATGTACTTTACCGAACTGTTGTAATGTCTAATGTACTTGTTTCTGATTCAATCCATTAACATACCTTTGATCATAAATTTTTAAACCACCATTTTCTGCCAAAATGTTAATATTGCTAAAATACTGTCAATTTTATGGATTCCAAAATCCCACCAAAAAATAGGGGTTCGCATTTGAAATTGAACTTGTGGGGTTGTAATTTAGCTTTGAAACATAATATAACCCTGTGCATTTAAGATGTACAACACGATGTAACGAACTATTTCAAACTTGTACACAGGTACCAAACTCTCGGAACTGACAAGAAAGCAATTCCGTTCCGAGAGTTTGGTACCTGTGTACGTGTTTGAAATAGTTCCTTACATCGTGTTTGCAATTGAGTTTCCGCGAGTTTCTGTACATAGAAAATGAGTCGAGAAGTAAAACGAATAATATATGTATAGTGACGCAGACTGCTACAGACTTGTGGACGCAGCTTTGTCTTGGAACCCAAAGAACCCAAAAAAACATGTTATTTTTAAAAGAGGAATTATTGGAAAAAGAAGATGCCAGAAGCAACAAAATTCACAAAAATAATTTAAAAATCCAAGTAAACACGTTGGAAAATCAGGCATTGGAGAAAAGTAATCTCAAATTAGAAAAAGCAAAGCTGGAACTAGAAATACTCGTCTTCAAAAATAAATTAGGACAATAATTTGTTTTTCCTTTGAAAATGTGTTTTTTTTTATTTTTAATATTACAACTTCTGTCGACCTTATTTGAAAACGTAGTTTCCATCCCAAAGAATTCTACGTATGTTCAATTGATTTCATACGTAAGAAGACATGGCTGAGTAAAAATTAATGCACACCACGAATATCCAAACAAAAATAGTTGCCTAACCACGCTTCTACCTGCTTCGAACTCCGGGTTGAAATCTCAAACGGACCCCGTTCTTCGGGTTGAGTCAACTGTCACTGAACCGGCCGTTTTGATTAGAAGAGTAGGTGACACCGTTAAAATCGTTGAAGAGACTGTTGATCCTCTTATCACGCATGAGCTAGACACTCAAATTCTTCCGGTCCGACAGTGGTTAAACGAGAGAATCCCAAATAGATGCATTGGCAGAAGGGAATCAAATGAATGGCCTCCAAGATCACCTGATTTGGAGCATCTAAAGTACATTGTTTATGAGACAAGCTGCCGATATTGATGATCTTAAAAGGCGAATTGCAGCAGAATTTTCCGAAATGTTAGGGAGGAATTAAACAAACGAAAACATACTTTATTATTGTCTACAGGAAAATGGAACATTTTGATCAACTGATAAGAGAGTGCGTAAATAGATTCCATGTGTTTTATTGTAGAAATTTCTCATCCGCAAACAAATTTTTTTTTTGTCGACGTAAAATAATCAATAAATGATATATCAATTTTTTAAACTAAATTTTCTTTCTGTTATTCAACGATTTTAACTTATTTTGTCCTACAGACATTGTTGGATATGCGCCGAAATATCCCAAAATAACAATTTCAATAAAATCATTATTGACGAGAGGTTTATTTCTTTGTACCATTGCCTTGACGGATCCAAAATTCTTGAAATTTTCAATAATTTGTTCAACAGCATAGCGTGAAGACTTCTGTTTTTGTGGAAATCGAATGGCAAATTGTCATATGTTCTTGATATAACTTTATCACATTCTCCATAAATGACTCTAAGAATGACGGCGTTTAAATACGACGCGGCAAAATAGCCATATGACACTTTGGAATTAACTAAACTAAACACTTTTGGAATAGACAACTTTACACAAACTTACCGTTGGTTTTAACAATGAATAAGACAGTTATCAAAATTGGGGGTTTCGATTTGAAAAAATTGATTTTGGGCGGTTCTCCCAACGTCATTTTGAATCTTATTTTTTTAACACTTTGTATTAATAGTTATCAAAATTTGCCAAAATTCCATTAAAGTAGGTCCTTTTCAACAAGAAATGCAACTCAAACTAAGTAGCACATATTCCTTTATATGAAAAATGAATAATTGTTCAAGTGGCTGCAACTGTCATTTTTTACATAAAATTTCAAATATATCAAAACAGGTTGGACTTAGATATAGGATATTGTATATGAAATATATTCAGAATTTTGAGTAGAATTCAAAAATTTAATATGTATAGGGTGTTCCATTGAAAATAAGCAAGTTGATACATACTTCCGGTATGGCCGGAAGTATGGCCATCTTGGAAACATTTTAGCTCGCTTGCCCCCAATGACTTCGGTATACTGTTCAATTTAAAAATCTCTCTTATCTACACAACAGACCCTTCCAAAATTAGCTTACTTAATTGAAGTGTTGAAATCAATATAACGCAAACTTATAAACCTCGTCGGCCGCAAACACACTCTGCCACGCCAGCCTCAAAATTTCAGTCTGTGGTATTTCAAAAACGTGAAGGGTAAAAAAATAATTCCACATTTTCATAAGGAACCAAACGCTTTACATTGAATGGAAGTTGCAATTGTTCAATGAAATATGTATCAAATATAATCTGATACACAGACACAGAGTACGATGAAGCCCTAGCGCACATCAAGAACACTGCACCGGGGAAAGATAAAATTAAGGCAAAAGTCTTGAAAAGCCTAACTCAAGAAACACACAAACTGATCCTAACTGAATTGAACAACTGCATCACAAATGGCAGAATCCCAGAAACATGGAAAAACGGCTTAATAATCCCTATACCCAAAAATGGACTGGACAATACACAACCGAGCAACTACAGACCAATTACACTGCTTCCAGTACTAGGCAAGATTTTTGAAGGCATAATGAAGCAGCGGCTTGACAAAGTGATTGGAAAATATATACCTACCTACCAATTTGGTTTCAAACAGCATCACTCGACTGTTCATCCGCTCTTTATTTTGGCCAACAATATACAAACTACCCACCTAACTGACAGAAAGACAGCTTGCCTGTTTATGGACATTAACAAGGCTTTTGACAGTGTCTGGCATAGAGGCTTACTATACAAACTATACAAACTACACACACCAACATATCTACTACACACCATAAAGAACTTACTAGAAAACAGGCAACTACAAGTACGAATTGACAAAACACTGTCATTTTCTTTTTCCCCTGAACAAGGGCTCCCTCAAGGATCCCCGCTCTCACCGTTTCTCTACAATATATACTGCCATGACATATACAATTACAACTTACCAGACAAAAATCAAATCGACAGATCGGCATACATATTACAATACGCAGACGACACGGCACTTATTGTACATGACAAAACTACTGAGAGAGCAGCGCAAAGACTCCAAACACTAACAAACAACACAATGACATGGTTTTATAAATGGAGACTAACACCAAACGCGTCAAAAAACCAACTTCTGCTCACAAACCACAGACTCAACGCTGATTCCCCTACAATAACAGCAGACGGCCAAACGACACAACCAAAAAACGACGTAAAATACCTTGGAAACACAATCGACCACAAACTTAAATTCACTAAACACATACGAAACATCAGGGCAGAAACAATAAAGAGAACAAAACACTTCCGATCACTAACCTACAAAGACAGAGGAATTAGCACAAACACCGCCACCAAAATATATAAAGCTATTTGTAGACCCTTGCTAGACTTTGGACATGTACTCATGACCAACGGAACAGAAAGGACAAAACGTTATACACAAACAACAGAGCAAATTGCACTAAGACTAATAACACGAATAAGACACCCCCAAAACCCACTACACAACCCCCCCACCCAACTACTATACGAACGCACAAACATGACAAAGATCTCGGAAAGACTCATACATTTACAGACAAAATGGACAAACAACCCCTACAACTGGACCATACTGAATCCCCTTTGTCTTGCAAGACCAACCAGACAATCCCGCTTCCGTTTCCCTACATTAACGCTACTCGAACACTTACAAACGCAACGGGTTGGTGGACAATAGAATAATTTCTTCTTGCCACTGAAATCTTATTTATTTAATGACATTGTCAACCTAGAATGGGAGAATTTTCATATTTGTTTTTTATTTAGATTGGGACTGCATGTATTAAACAAGGGCAGAAATACCGATAGGTCGATAGCCTTTTTTAGAAATAAAGATGTTTACTACTACTATTGTTAACCTAGAATAGGAGAATTTTCATATTGGTTTTTTATCTAGATTAAGACTGCATGTATTAAACAAGGGCAGAAAGACCGATAGGTCGATAGCCTTTTTTAGAAATAAAGATGTTTACTACTACTACTACTAATCTGATATTTTTCATGCCTTTGCTATTTTGAATTTACTGCGAAATTGAATTGTTACAAATAGGTACTACAGCGACGTTTTTGGTTCGAATGCATATTTCGATGCTTAATTTGTTTTGTATCCTATGAAAATTTACAAGCATCTCATCATGCATTCATGCATCAGCATGAAAGCGTTTATCTGAATGCGCTTTCAAGTAATCATATAAATGTGGAGCAAATCAAAATGTTCGCAGCACAAATTTATAGTTCTACCGTATCTTTTTCACATGTCCACCCTGACGAATGTTTAATGATTCCATACTTTTAAACGGTCAGACACAAAAATCACAATGAAAGGAGTGAACTTTTGAATGATTTATCAAATGAACCTCTAAGTTTGATTCATTCGAACATGATTTACCACAAACATGACATGTTAGTGCCTGTATATCTGGATTGTTGATCCTGTTGTAACTCTTTTTATGCTGTGTTATTTGATTGGTAATTTCTCCTTCATTTCCTGGAAGGTTTGTAATTGTAGATCAACTGAGCATTTAAAAATATATGCAGTTTTTCGTGTATTCCTTTAGTAAGATCGCAACTGATGGTTGCATTAACTTAACGGTAAGGAAAAAGCTGCAATTATATATACCGTATGCCCCATAAGTTTGACCCATGATGAAAATAGCCCGGGTACATTATTTTTTCATTAAGGAAAAATATCTAGCTATTATGCTAATGATGGTGAAAGTTTTTTTAATTAGTTTTTTGTAATATTGGGCATGTGATGGGCTGCTAGTCCCCCATCGGGCTAGCGATTTTAATATGTTTGTAATTTGTATTTTAGTATGTATATTTTAACAGAGCTCTTGTTTTTAAATTAATGACGATTTGTGAATGTATATTTTAGACAAACTGATGATGGTGGAGAAAGATACCGAAACGTATTTGTAACATTGTAAATAATAAACAATAAAATTGACTGGAACCCAGGGATTTCTTTTAAATACTTAATACATGTAATTTTATTTTGATGATTCAGGTATATATTTTTTACTTCCTTTCATTCTTCTCCTTAAAATAATTTTTATTTATTAACATATCTAATCACATCTGGATAAAAATCGCATGTGCTTGTATAAATTGTGTTCTAAGTGTTACAACTTCGATGTCCTTACACACTATAGTCTCGGTTCATTAATGGAAATAGGAATTTGTTAACACCCTGTTGAGTAAACAGCACATTTTCTATTACTATTAATAGCCGAGATAACATGTATGGACACCGAAATTGGAAATCTGAGTATTTTTGTACCTTTTAAAATTCCCGCTTCTTACTGGCCGATAATCTAAATATCTGTTTTGCCTGTCAAAGCTTTCCGTGTTTGCCGGTCAGCCTGCGGTGGCGTAACGCGGTGCCGAGTTTTAAGATGACAACGCCACCTCTCTCAATTTACTTACTCTATGTGGTATCCTCAAGCTCTTGTTGGCGCACCAACCCATTTCGCGGGCACTGCGCCGGCTCTTGAAAATTCACGGAGTTATCCATCTCTAATTAGATGTAAGTTAGTGTTGTTACTGTATTCCTTGATGAATGTATTAAGAAAAATTATTTTCCTCTTTAAAAATCTAATTTTTGAGTTAATAACCTGATTTAGCTTTTTGGTTTCCATTCCAAGACGGATGTAAGTAGTAGCAGGCAACTGTCGCATGATGGATGTGAAGATCATTGGATATATGCATAATCATAAATATTCTGATGCATATAGCAGTTTCCAACCAAGAGTGGCAATTGTTGTATGTGCGTGTAAGTCCCAATACAATACCGTTTCAATTCAGATGTGGGCGTTATTTATAAACCCACTGTCTAAAACGCCCAATCACCCTTCAAAGGAGCCTGTTCTTGTGACATCTACACGATTCCAAAATTATCGCTATATCTTTAAACTTCTGTTCTCCTACCTCGTACCTATTGGTTGTAATGAGTGAGTTCGGAAAAGGTTTATACTAATTACCGGAAATCGCTCGCTAACAAAATTTCATTATTTGATATTGCGCAAATTAATTCTGAACGTCGATTCTTTGATTTCTTCTAACGAAATTTATAATGTATATAATAAAGTATATTCATGATATTTTGGTTTTAGACGTTCCCGTAGAACAGACCAATGAGAAGGGTAATTTTAGCGTTGAAACATCAACTTATAAAATCGACGCCACTTCAAAATGACCAAACTCAGCTATTTCGAGGAAACTTCTTCTGATCTTAAGTTTTGAAAATTTGAGTAACCATGTCGACCTTCTGCTCTCCTACTACTGTGTGGTTAGTGTTGAGAAATGTTTTTCAGTAACTTTTAGCGATTCACGTGTAACAATCAATTTTAAGCATGTAATTCATACCCGGAGAACATAACAGTTGGTAGAGCAATGCCATGAAACTAAGAAAGTCACACCATGCCTGATTTCGAAACCTAGTGGACTTGTGAATAGGAGTGAGTTTATGCAAAACTAGACATAAACCTTTCGTTTTTGTTTAGTCTGTGACTTTTGTTCTCCCTTCGCCTTTCAGTTGTTTAGTTTCAATATACGGGGTGTCAATTTGAAAACTTCCCACCCTTAATATCTCTCTTACAGTAAAAAATATGAAAAATCGGAAACACGTCAATTTTATTTGTAAAGGGGACACTTTAAATATACATTTTTAGCCTTCTTGTTTCAACCCCCTAGGAGGGGTAGATGTCACACTTAGGATCTTAAATGGAAATGGGGGCCAAGTGGCACATCGTTTTAAAGGGCATTCGATTTTCAATTTTCAAATACAATTTTTTTATAACAATAAAAAAATATATAATTTTTTTACAAAAGCTACTAATTGAAAAAATGTTGCGTATCCTGATTATCCTTTGTTTTCCAATCAACAACTTAGGCTTAAATTGACATAGTGTAAAGGAAATTTGAACATTTCGGACATGACTTCATTGTCGTAAATTCATTGCTAGAAAATAATTTTCTCAATTTTCAGTATTATTATTAGATTAAGTACTCCACACTGATAGAAATGTTTTAAATTTTCTTATACTTTTGTATTGAAGATTCATACACAATTATCTGAAAAATATAATTACAAACAGTTAATAATAATAAACCTCAATATCCAGTGTGTATCAGTAAAATGGAATAAATATTTGGGGTCGTTCTCGAAAAAACGTTCGACACGTCGATTGGCATTTTCAGTTGCGTATTTTTTTCATTCAATTCAATCGCATTCAATTCAATCAGAAACCTTTCTATTCGGGGTGTGTCATGGAACAGTGGGCATTACCAACTTACAAACCAACATTATAGGCTAGTAGGCCAGGCAATAGAGGGATTGTCCATGACATAAATCCTACAACGTTTTCGTTTTGGACAACGAAATGTCATTTGTTAATTTTTTATAAACAATTTTCAACAAAAAATCGCATTTTTTTTACTTTCTCGCTTGTGAAATCGAAACCATTGAAGCAATCTTAATGGTATAAATGGGTGAATTGTGGAGCATTGAATTACGAAGAGAATGAGAGGTCGGTCGACCCGATCGGATAATTAGAAACGGAGAAAACTCGAAAAAACCGGAAACCTTAACGTTTTCTTAAACAATTCACACCTTGGCCATTTTTTAATATTAAGAGCTCAAATGTTACGTGTAGCTATTTATATATACTTAATTTGTGCGAAAGCTTTGCTTGGTTGGATTAATAATTTTCGCAAAATTCCCATTTCAATTTTGTTCAGCTATTTTTTCGCCGAGGGCTTCTTGCTCCTGAGATTGTCCGATTGAAATTTAAAATATGGATTTGGAAACTAGATATAAGTGGCAACAAAACGTATATTCCAGTTGTTTGATAAACTGCGTTTAAGTGGGTCAACATAGTCTGGAGTATGAGTGAAAACGGCCGAGCGCACAAAAGCGGTCGAGTGTTGTGTGGGGGACGCTGCTGGATGAGGGGAAAAGGAAAATAATTACAAAATGCGCGCAGCCCGCGCGTTCGCTTTTCCCCTAGTGCAATAATTTTTTTTAACTCCTAACCTGAGATGTCACCATTATTTACTCCCTTTCCCTAATCAGAAGTCATATTTCTCTCCCTAGACCAATAATAATAATAAAAAAGTACCATCCATTCAAAATATTCCTGGGTTTCAGTCAATTTTATTGCTTATCATTTAAAATGTCACAAACAGTCAGGAAAATATACCCAACTATTCCATCCATTTCCACTTCTAAATTACTGTCACTTTTAGATTCACTAATTTTTCGCTTTTCCTAGAAGTTTTTCATAGAACTTTTATGTGTTTTCTAGCGATCGTAAAATTATATTGCGGCAATTTGTCAGTTTGACAACTGAACGTCAGGCTATTAAATATTTCGATACTTTTCAAAATTAATGGCAAATGCAAAATTTAACTAAATCAAGTCAGGCAATTTCCGGGTTAATAGTAAAACATTTTTTTTATATATACTTCGGTCGAGAAGGCTATTAAATACCTCGCACATTATATCCTGAGGTGCAGGGACCCGGACCGGAACCGATATGGACCCAAAACCGGAACGGGACCGTTTCCTTTTTGGGACCGGAACCGAAACAGAACTCATATGTTATATTAAGACATTGACTTTTTGAGACATAAAGATTCAGAGCAAAAATGTTTAAAAGGAATTAATCAGCACGAATTTTTCTCACAAGGTTCATTTGTAGCCCTTAACAAAATTGGAAATATTATAAATTCCTATCAAGTGGAACAAAGCCGCATACGCTTACCGAAAAATGAAACGATTTTTGATTTCTGGAAGAAAAAGAATGAGCTTAATCCCGAGTTATACATGCTTGCTCAGGTATTGTTAAGCGTACCGGCAACTCAAGTTAGTGTTGAGAGGTTATTCGCAGGACTCAAATTTTTGTTGCCGCCTTCGAGGTCAAATACTAAAGAAAACATTTTAGAGGAACATTTATTTGTGAGGACCAACCGACTTTTCAATCGTAAAGAACAAACACCGTACGTTTATACACTATTTTTTAAATTCTTTTTTTAGTTGAATTATTTTAGTTCTTCGATCACCAACAACGAAACATTTGAAATTGGAATTTTGGACAAAAGCAACTCCTCAAAAGATGGTGAAGAGTGTGAAGACATGGACCAGGAAGAACAATCTTTAAACGGAAATATGAGTGAATGAAGAGGAATTGACGAAGTTGTGGACCTGAGTGAAAACGGAAAGAAGAGAAACGCGCTAAAGTCAAAAAATTCATTATCAAATTACTTTTCAAAAATACAACGATTACATTAATTTTTGTATGGGAGTCTTTATTTCAATGTTGTTTCATTTAATGTTAACCAAATTTCAATCCTTGTGTGGGGTTGCTAGTCCTCCTACCCCCTACCATACAACCAGCCAAAGTACCGTATGAAGCAGTGGATCGAAAAACGTAGTGGATTCCTAATTAGAGAAGCCTTTATCTTTGTCCTCGTTTGTTGTTATAAATAGATTTTTTTAACCGAAACGAACCGAAAAAAAAACCGAAACCGGAACGAAACCGAATTGAAAATTATTTTCTAAACCGGAACCGTAACGGAACCGAAATTTTAAATTTTACCTTGGACCGAAATAGGAACGGAACAGTTATTTCGTTTCAGTCCGAGTCCTTGGTAGACATTACTATGATTGAAATGACCAATTATACACTTTCGAACTACAAAAAAAGATCAAGACAATTGTTCGTGAAAGCTAACGATAGTTTTTTCGAACAATGTACATAACTCGAAAACTAGTCGTCTCCTGAACTGTGAAAAAATGATACTGAATCAGCACCGAAAAAGACATATTTTTACAAAATTTCATGTAACTTAAATCATTTATGCACGAGAAAAAAATTAAATACTGTAAAATCCGTTTTTCGCCATTTTAACGGTTAATTTGAGGTTGCCAAAAAGTGTACTAAATACACGTTAAAAATTTTTTTACTATGTATAACTTTCGCATTGAACAGTTTTCGCTAGGAGGTCACGTTTCCCCGAAAATCGCAAGAAACTATTTTCAACACCTAAAATGCATCCCATTTGACAATTTTCAGTGTTTTCTTGTTTAAATTCTCTTTTTTCTTAAAGTCGGAACCTCAAAAACATTTCCCATCTGGTCCGTGCCTGTTATTATTTTTTTTACCATATCAAATTCGTTTATTTTATTAGAGTAGTAGTAGTAAACATCTTTACTTCTAAAGATGTTCCATTTATTTTATTAGATTTTTTACGTTTCACAAGATTTACATCCACGCCATAAATGGAAACCAGGAACGCAGCAGCGGAATCGTACACATTCTGTTTATAAAGCATTTTCTGTCTAGTCTATAAGAAAGCCGATTTGTCCATTACTATGATTCCCTGTCAAGCCTTCAGCAACGCGAAATCTTGCTTGTTAGTCGTAATAAAACTTTAGCTTTTAAAAAGGACATTTTCATTTGGAAATCTTTAATTCAAGTAAGCCTTTTCTACTGTTTTAAATGTTGTTTATTTCACATCGTTGTTCTCAACATACAACAAAATGAAGAAAGAAACATGCCTTTCTGTAGTATCTGTGAAAACGCAACTACGTTTGGTAAAACATACAATGTCCATTTAAATAATACAGTACAGCACCTTAACTTTGAGGTTCGTATTGAAATAAAAAGAATATTAATAATGAATATCAACGATCTATACAAAAAGTTCCAATGTCTAGGTGGTTACGTTCTGTATATTACATATTTTAGAATTAGGCGACAATCAAACGTCAATTTTGTGTTTTATCAACCAATAAGAGCATTTCCATTCACAAGTTCACTACGTTTAGAAATCACACCTCTCAGCGTTTGATTCTAACATATCGAAGCTTTGCTCTTTTTTCGAGGCTTTAGTGTTATTAAAGGTTCATCACGTACGCCTCATGTTAAGTTTTGAAAATTCGAGGTAGCACGTCGACCTTCTGCTCTCCTACTAGTTGTAACTTGTTTAGTTTGTGAACTTTGGTAAATGCCTACAGTCTGCCTACTGGGGGTGTTCTAGGAGTACAGGAAAAATAGTAAAAAAATTAATTGTTATTCAAAACTGAGATATTTGCAAAAAACTAGATCAAAAGGATGGCAACAATGTTTTTCAAGTTAATCTGCCTCATTAACATTTCGTAAATACCTATTGCTCCTTAATTATTAACAACTGTAGTAACCATGGGTAAACACAAAATAGAGATAGTGAAAGTGCTAATGACATATTTCGAGGTTAGGATAACGTTTTGTTAAGTTTTGTCACTTTGCCGTCAGTGCTGTCAACCGTTTTGGGGCATATGACGGCCATTTGCACCAATCATCCTTAAATGTCATTCTTAGTTAGGGATAACTTTGGATTAAGGCTAACCCTAACTATAGATAGCTTTGCACGGCTGTCAATTAAGTGATGCTTTGCTAAGATGAAGTTTCGTCCGGCAACATTACTAAAAGTGACAAATTGACTTTTGCTCCCGCCTTTTCTTCCCAAACTAACCTTTATCTTTAGAACGAATTCAGTCGTTAGTTTGAGTTTGCTCCCACATAGTGTACGTGACAAATATATTTTATTATTGATTAATATTATTAAATATGGAATCATTCCAAAATAAAAAACGGGCTCCAAATTTTTCATTTAAGGAGAAATCTCTCCTAATTAATATTATCCACATTTTCAAACATGTTGTGGAAAATAAGGAAACAAATGCTACCACAGGGCGAGACAAAGATTTGGCGTGGACTAAAATTACGGCTGCATTTAATTCCCAAATCACTGAGCAAGCTAGGTCGAAAGAGCAGCTAAAAAAGGTGGTAAGGAAAGAAGTTGCCGAGGAAAAGAGGGAACAGACGAAGACTGGGGGAGGGCCATATGTAAATAACTCTGGAAGTAACTCTTTAAAAGAGCTTACTCTGGATTTACTCCGCAAAAAAAACCTCTATGGACTCCCATTTAAGTTTGGTGGGGATATTGAGGAAAACATCGATCAATATATTGGCAGCTCTCAGCTCACAGCGAGTGTAGACAAGTGTGGTCAAAGTTCAGAGGACTTGAGAAGCACGCCGAAAATGAACGAAATTAATGCATCTCCTGTCGGTATCATTTCGGTTCAAGTAAGTTGATTTGTTTAGTACATTTTCACAGATATTAATAATAACCCTTAACTGACAGGTATTAACGTATAATAATTTTTCACCTCTGTTTTATAAACCTGACCAGATATTATTTTCGAGTAATGTTGGTCAACCAAAAACGTCGTGTTTAAAACACACGTGGACAAAAAGGCGTAGACCAGCACAAGTCCCACAGACTTCAGACTCTCACACAGGAGCGAATAATGCTAAGAAACGATGCTATGAAGAGGAGCTTCAAAGCATTTTGGCCAAAAGTAGTAATATAATAGTAAGTTTTTGAGGAGTAAATAAGGGATGCCGTCTGGCCTGGGGGCTTTTCGGCTAGGGAGGCGCCGAAGACACGATTGTATCTCCGACGGGGTTGTTATATAGGAATGCAAAATCGAGGGTGGTATAGGATACTTCCGTTCTACAAAAACAGCGGTCTGTCTTTCTATTTCGTTATCCTGAAGGGCTGGTTGGACCTTGTGTACTTCTGCCAAAAAGTCGGCGAGCAGCTCACACTTGTCACTGGTGGTAATATAACTCCGCCCCTCTTTTTCAAGAGCGGGGACTTGCTCATATCCTTTTCGCAGACTTCTCGACAGTTTCCACAGAGAATTGTCACGGGGAGTCAGATTTCGCAGTTTCTCCGCCCAGGTATAATTCCTGTATGCGGAGATTTCGCGCTGTATGTCTCGTGCAAGCTCTGCTGCCATTATGCGATCGGCAGATTGCCTGAATCGCTGCCAACGCTTCCTGATTCGATTTTTCGCCTTAAAAAGGTCCAAAATTTCCTCAGGAAGATTGTCGCGCCGCGGTCTGTTTGGAACTTTTTTGGCCAAAGCTTGCTGTGTCCGTTGTATATTCCTGGTCAGACCTTTTACCGCATGCTCTAGAGCTTCGACAGTATCAATCTGGCCCGGAATACACGTCAGGTCTTGTAGTCGTTTTCGATATTCGCGAAAATCGAAATTTTCGTATGAATATCGAAAGTCGTTAGTTTGTGTGCGCTTTAAATCCCTAATGTCGAGGTAAATGGGCAAATGGTCACTGCTGAGGGCGTCTATAACCACCATCTCCGTGAGATTGGAGAGTCCTTTGGCAATTCCGAAGTCGAGGTAGGATGGATTCCCTTCACTGTTCGGGTAATGCGTTGGGGATGAAGTGGGCATAACGAGTAGGCCATTGTCGCGAACGTAGTCGGCTAGAAAATTGCCGGCTGCGTTTTTATGTCCAGGGTTATTGAATAGTGGATGGCGGGCGTTGAAATCTTCCATTAGCAACACCCTATTGGTGTTTATGAAGAATGGATCGACATCAGCGGCCTGTAAGCGTACGGTGGAGAAATAGCCACAGTAGATCAAAACTCCATCAGGAAGTTCAACGCCGACGTTCTCTATTGATGAGTGCCTGTGTGGCAGACTCCTGTATGGAATTGACGTTTTGACCGCTATGGCCACCCCTCCCCTTAAACCGGGCCTATCGGCACGTTCGAGCTTGTACCCCCGAATCCTAAGTATATCCCCGGGGCGCAACCATGTTTCGACAATCAACGCCACGTCGACCCTCTGTCCGGAGGAAGTGCACAAACTCACCGAGACGACTCCGGAGTTCGCATGAGTTCCATTCTCCTATCCTCATAGGGCACAGTTGGCAAAATCAGGGCTTAAAAATCGAAGCTGTTAATATCTTCATTGAAGAACTGCGCTGAGACTAGGAATTCGTCTGTCTTCGAGACGCAACCCCTCAATGCAGCGCTGCAAAATCTTACCGCCTTGATCACCTCCTCCAAGTTGATTTGCGAAGACAGCTCGGCGAATTCCCGCTGGACACTGCCCAGCATGGCCACCGCGTTCCCATTTATACCATGGGCTGGGTGGGCGGAGCTCGTCGGGACAGCTTCGTGCTGCCTCAGCGGAGGAATCTCCGCTAATGAAGGCGGTGGCGGGGGCAGCATGGACCTGTTGGCGTGACCTGGCGCCATGGTCCTGCTGCTTAGGGGTGAAGGGTGGATCGGGCCAGGGGCTCGACTGGTTTGACCCCAGGCTGGCCTTGTTGGAAGAGGAGCAGGGACGAAACGCTGCTTCTCCGCCGGGACTTGCGCCTGTTTGTAAATGTATACTGGGCAAGCCTCGTCAAAGCTACGATGAGGCCCACCGCAGTTAGCGCATTTTAATGTAGCCCCAACGGGGCAGGCCGTGATTTCATGCCCCCCAGCGCATCGGGAGCATTTAAAGTCCCGGTGGCAGTTCCCGGAGACATGACCCCAGCCCTGGCATCGACGACATTGTGTCAGGGTCTTCCGGTTTTTACGGGTTTCCCACGAAACCCTGACACTGCACACCACCCTGGCCTCGGCGTTAAGCCTTCGGAGGGTTGCCTTGTCGCTGGTGACGACCAGGTAGAGCGGCCTGAAAAGTGTCTTCATTTTGAAGACACTTTTCACTTCCAGTCCTTGGTCTGCCAGATCCTGCTTTATGGCAGTCGGATCGACATTCCCCTCCAGGCCTCTCAGGACAAACGCCTGGGTTTTTTCCGACGAAGGGGCGTAAGTGTGGAACTGATTCGAGAGAAAGTTGTCGATTTTGATAAGCTTAACTAGGGACTTAGTTCTTATTTACTTGGCAAAAGTTTGTAATTTTCGTTTCCTGTTTTTGCCTAAATGATTATTAGTTTTACCACAATAATTGTTAATAAGTGTATTGGAAACTGCCGAGAATAATATTCGCAATATTTTTAATTGAATGAATGAATGACTACTACATCCCTGAAAATGAGTAAGATGTCCTTGGTCAATAAGATGATTTGGAAATAGGTTGCAAAGGAAAGACCTTTTATTAGAAGCTTCTAGAAATATATCTTCAAAATCCTGAATAACTTTTTTTTAAACTATGTAACTGAATATTACTATGTTTATTACTTCTTCATGCGGATACAAAAGTCATCCACGGTTTAATGCCTTTATTAAATCAAAGTGATCTTCTACAACAAATTCTTTGTCAAGCACTAATTTTTCCTTCACACTTTAAATTCTTTAATGCAATGCGACAACAATACCCTGCTAAGTAAGTTAGTACTGCCATTTCATCTTTAACTCCTGAAATGGCACTCTTTTCAATAATAATTTTAGAAAATAAAGAGCTAGTTTGTTTGTTGCTCACGGTCTTCGTTAGGTTGAAATTCGGGAGGTTCGTAGAATTTATTTATAGTAAATTCGCCAAAAGACCGTGATTGAAGGGTTAATATCGATTGAATTCTAAGCTTTTTCTCTGACTCATACAATTGGCGAATTGAAATAATGTAATGACCGCCAGCTAACTGTCTATATTTGCCAAAACGATTTTCCAAAGGATCTGTTTGAAATTTACCCAGGAGCACATAATTCATGTCAAGTTCGGATAAACAGTATGTCGTGATTTGAATAAGTCCATGGATAGTATGACTTAAAACTGTATGTGTCTGTCGGGTTAATGTATTAGAAAAATTACCCGTCTTCCAAGTATCAAGCCAATTTAACATTTTTTGTAAAAACATTATTTTGGGGTCTAATTGAGAATCTGCTACTTTTTCTTTTACCATTGGCTCCTGGTAGAAATCTACTATACGATTGCCCTTAAGAGGAGTCTTCACATTAACTATTCTCCACCACATTAAAATAATATTTAGAAACTCAGCAGTATCCTGTGAATGAGGTAATCCACTTCCGAAACCTCTTAAAGCTTCAATCACAAATGGATTAAAAATCTTCAGAGCCAATTTTACATTTTGCCTCTCTATGGAGGATGAAAACAATGCTTTTAATGATAAAGGCTAACCAAATTTTAAGATCTTGTCCTTTTCAATGTTTCGAAGCTTTTTATGTGTTTTAAAACATGCAATTACATTTTCTCATGTCTCAAAATCAGGGTAAGAAAAAATTTGATTCGGTTTAGAATTAAGCCAGTTATTGAAAATACATTTCAGCAAATGGACAGAATCAAACAAGTAAAATAAAGGCCTAACTGGGTCAATAGGATGTGGATATACGATGCTGAGCTGGTTTTTAGGAGAAAAATGGGCCATTGCTTTGCTATTAATCGCGTTATTGTCACTAATTGTGCAAAAAACAACATATCCTATTTCTTCCAACTGTCTTGTCTATGGTCTTAAGAAAACTGTAAAGTAACTCTGAATTGATTTTCGATACAGGCGAAATATGAATAACTTCTTTAAGATTAGAACGCACACTTGATATCATAAAAGTAAATGCAGAAGAAGCCAAACAATTTTCTGTAGAATTTTCATTAATTGCTTTCCGCAGTATTGCCAGCTTTATAGTCTAAATAAGGTTGGATATGGATTTCATCAAAAGGAAGAATTACATTTTTATCTTCGTCTTTTAAAAATGGAAAAATATTTCGGGCATATGTAAGAAAAGTCTTACGGTCATCGATATGAGGGTCTGTCAAGAATTTATTGCAAACTCAATTTAATGTTTCTGGATGAGGTAAAATAAGTCGCCCATAATCTCTCAAATATTTGTATGCATGAGGGCTTATTGAAAATAATATTGAGCATAAGGTCATAGTATCAGGTGAATATCTATATCTCGCTTTGGCAGTGTCAAACAAAGCTAATTGTTCTGAAATGACATTAAAAGTATGCCCAATTCTTTCGTCATCAAAACACTTTAAATCTTGAAAAATATCTGACACCATTTTAGAAATGTTTTTAAACTGATATGAACTGAAGGAGTGATCCTTACTTTCAGTCTCAGCCGAGGTCTCGGATAGGAACTCTTTATCAGAGTTGTCAAAATTGGTGGATTTTTACCTATGTTCTTTAAAGCGTTTGTCATGCATGACCATACCGTCAATACGGTGTGTAGTAAACATTTAAGCTGTTGATAGTAAATGGAGTTCTTCTTAATTCAGAAATGGAAATGCTAAGAGATTGGCCATACAAGAAAATTTCTAATTTTAAAGAACTATTAATGACGACAGCCCACGTTATACAAGGACCTGGTGTATAGTAGTAGTAAACATCTTTATTTAATTTATATTATAAAAAAGGCTATCGACCTATCGGTCTTTCTGCCATTGTTTAATACATGTAGTCTTAATCTAAATAAAAAACAAATATGAAAATTCTCTTATTTTATGTTAACAATCTTGTTAAATAAACTTTCCAATTCTAATGACAAAAAAAAATTATTTGTTGTCCAGTAGTCAGTTGCGTTTGTAAGTGTTCGAGTAGCGTTGATGTAGGGAAACGGAAGAGGGATTGTCTGGTTGGTCTTGTAAGACAAAGGGGATTCAGTATGGTCCAGTTGTAAGGGTTGTTTGTCCATTTTGTCTGGAGATGTATGAGTCTTTCCGAAATCTTTGTCATGTTTGTGCATTCGTATAGTAGTTGGGTGGAGGGATGGTGTGGGTTTTGGGGGTGTCTTATTCGTGTTATTAGTCTTAGTGCAATTTGTTCTGTTGTTTGTAAATAACGTTTTGTCCTTTCTGTTCCGTTGGTCATGAGTATATGTCCATAGTCTAGTAAGGGTCTAGAAATAGCTTTATATATTTTGGTGGCGGTGTTTGTGCTAATTCCTCTGTCTTTGTAGGTTAGTGATCGGAAGTGTTTTGTTCTCTTTATTGTTTCTGCCCTTGATGTTTCGTATGTGTTTAGTGAATTTAAGTTTGTGGTCAATTGTGATTCCAAGGTATTTTACGTTGTTTTTTGGTTGTGTCGTTTGGCCGTCTGCAGTTATTGAAGGGGAGTCAGCGTTGAGTCTGTGGTTTGTGAGCAGAACTTGGTTTTTTGACGCGTTTGGTGTTAGTCTCCATTTATAAAACCGTGTCATTGTGTTGTATGTTAGTGTTTGGAGTCTTTGAGCTGCTCTCTCAGTAGTTTTGTCATGTACAATAAGTGCCGTGTCGTCTGCGTATTATAATATGTATGCCGATCTGTCGATTTGATTTTTGTCTGGTAAGTTGTAATTGTATATGTCATGGCAGTATATATTGTAGAAAAACGGTGAGAGAGGGGATCCTTGAGGGAGCCCTTGTTCAGGGGAAAAAGAAAATGGCAATGTTTTGTCAATTCGTACTTGTAGTTGTCTGTTTTCTAGTAAGTTCTTTATGGTGTGTAGTAGATATGTTGGTGTGTGTAGTTTGTATAGTTTTTATAGTAAGCCTCTATGCCAGACACTATCAAAAGCCTTGTTAATGTCCATAAACAGGCAAGCTGTCTTTCTGTCAGTTAGGTGGGTAGTTTGTATTTTGTTGGCCAAAATAAAGAGCGGATGAACAGTCGAGTGATGCTGTTTGAAACCAAATTGGTAGGTAGGTATATACCATCCAATCACTCTTTCAAGCCGCTGCTTCATTATGCCTTCAAAAATCTTGCCCAGTATTGGAAGCAGTGTAATTGGTCTGTAGTTGCTCGGTTGTGTATTGTCTAGTCCATTTTTGGGTATAGGGATTATTAAGCCGTTTTTCCATGTTTCTGGGATTCTGCCATTTGTGATGCAGTTGTTCAATTCAGGCTGAAGGCCCTTTGATAGTGTCTGGCGAACGCGTCCGCATTCTCTTTGTCTGTGTAACGTTCTATTCCGTTTTCGTCAATTGTGTCAGTAGTGCCAGTCTTCCTGTATGTTTTGCCTTTGTCTTTTTGTATTTCTTTACATATTTCTAGCTATTTGCCTTGTCGGTATTGTCCAATCAAAGTTTTAATGTTTCTGTTAAGTTGGTTCAGTGTCTTTTTTAGGTCGTTATTTTGAGTGTTTGTATATAGTCTGTACAGTTCTCTCTTATGTTTTATGATTCTCAGTATGTATTTGTCAGAAATATGTGTATCAGGTCGTTTAAGTAGGGTATGGTAAAATGTAGACAGTCGTTCAAAGGGTTGTTGAGGTGGGGAGGGTTTGCTTTGCCTAGTTTTGCTAGAGGGTTGAGAAGAACTGAGGCCCCGCCCCTGGCGTGGTTGGTGGAATTGCCATGTCTACAGATGTATTGCCAGTCCCTGTATGTTGAAGTCTGTCATATTTTAGTTTTAGTCTCTACAAACATGCAGCAGTCCATGTCGTTTTGTTCTATGTAATTGTAAATTAGTGGCTTTTTATGGTTTAGTCCGTTGATGTTCGCGTAAAGTACTTTCAAATTGAATCTTGTATGTTTGTTACTGTCTCTCTCACTTGTTCGTAGGGTTCAGTTGCAAAGCGTCCCTCGGGCAGGAGCATGTCAAACATTAAGATGTAAATATGGTTTCCGAAGAAAACAACGGAGGTGTCAATGTCGAAGTCTTCTATAAATTGTTTTCGTAGTTTTTTTAGTAGTTCGTCTCTGTTGGTTTTGTTTATCTTGTTAAGTTGATGTTTGTATTTGTTTATGATGTGGTCATGTGTTGTAATGGGTGTGTGTATTCTACTTGCCACTGTCGTCGTCTCCGCAATCCCGGTCGTCCGTTTGTTTACACATTTTATCTTCACGTTTGGTATTCCGTCGATTGGGGCTGTCGGTCGTTTTGGGCACTTCATGCTCCATGCTGCGTGGTCTTCGGAGTTGTATGCTGCGCATTTGGTTGGCAGTGGTGACTCGCATTTGGAAGTTGGGTGGGGACCCTGGCACTTGTTGCATCTTGGTGATTGCTTGCAGTCTTCAGTTTTGTGGTTGAATAGGTTGCATTTGGCACACGGCGCAGGCACGGGTGCTGGTGGTTTGCTTTCGGTGATTTTGAAAATGCGGCCCAAAAAATTAACCGCACGGTCGTTTATTAACCTTTCGTAGGTGGATATAATGCCGGTTATTTGTGTGTGCGTTGCGTTCTCGTGAGATTATTCTCTTGCAGAATCTTATTCTGAAGCCTTGCTCCTCCAGGCGTTTCAGAAACATGCTGTCCTCAATATCTAGGTCGACCCAAGTGGCGACGACTGAATATGATGGTGTATTATGGTGGTTTGATCTTTGTTGTCGGATTAGTGGGAGGTTATCGTTTTTTTGTAATTTGAATGTAGTTACCATGTTTTCTTGTTTTAGTTGTTGTAATATTTTTGTTGCTTTGTCCTCCTGATTAGTTTTGATTAAAAATTATTTATCTTGTCTGATAATCACATCCTTGTTGTCGGGGTTGAGTTCCTCCCACCTGATTGCAAGTTGCACTCTGGTGATGGTCGATATTGCGTTTGCTGTGAATATGTGCGAATACGTGGGAAATATTGTTGATTGTGTCTTGCTGTTTGTTGTTTGGTTTTTATATGTTGCAGCCTGATGATCCAACGCTATTCGTTTGGCCTCAGGTGTTGGCGTTGTGGGGGTTGGCTGGGTTGGCTGGGTCGTCTTCGGTTTTCTGCCCCGTTTTTTCGATTGTGGCTTTTTGAACCCACCATCCTGGGAGGCATAATCCGATTCGGATTCTTGCGAACTCTCAGGGTTCATCCTTTCGTTTGAATTAGACCCGTATATTCTCGCTGAACGATAAATGCGGTTGGATTCTTCAAATTCTTTGCCGTAGTGTAAACGACCTTGCTTTATATATGCTAACACTGGGCACGTCTGATCACCACGAAGCTCGGCTAGTCACCCCTGGTGTATATTCAAGTTTAAATAAAGTTATGTTATCTCCATGACATTTTTGAGAGAGCCATTTTTTATATTAAATGAGAAAACCAGCCATTTTTTATATTAAAAGATTTAAAGAAATGAAGAAATTCTTCAAAATTTTGAAAAGATGTTGCCTTTTTATAATCAGATTAGGTTTTTTTGCTTTCTTTGATAACTTGTGAAAAATGTGATTCTTCAAGTTCTTTCAATTTTTCATCTTTATTCTTACGAGTTTTGATATCTTTGGGCAAGTATCGAGGACAATTTGGAAAAATTGACGGTATTGCATCGGGCTTTAAATGAGGCTGTTTCAGATCAATTGAAATTATTTCACCTGTTCGGGAATCTTGCGCTGAGGTTATCCAAATTACACAACCTGTTGAGAAATGAAGTTCACATACTTTAGAATTATTCGTGGGTTGGAATTTTTTTCGCGGAACCGCTCTCAACCATTGATGTTTCAGGTTATCTGCTTTAGGAAAGCTAAAAACATGCACTTTGGGGCCGCTTGGGTAATTTCGGCGACACCCCGTGACACAACACCTGTAAGGTATAAATTGTATAAGTGAAATTCACTAGAAAAACACTAAAAGGAGGTAAACTTTATTAGATCCGAAAAACACAAACACATTTAGTCGAATCTGAAAAGCGATCGGTGTTGCCATAAGTTGTTATCGATTGAATTGTTCAAAAACTAATATATTTCATCAATCACTAATTGATGTTTACCCAATTCAGGATAGGCTCTTTTATATGTGAATTTTAATGAAAACTGTCGACAATCAATTATAAAATTTTTACCTTACTGTAATGTATTTTTTTCCTTCAACTTTTGAATAAAGGCCAGGGAAAATTTGTATTAACCGCCAACCTCGCGAAGTACCTTCCATGCGATTTAATGTCTGTGCAGAAGACCAAATACGTTATAACGAAACTATCGCTCTCAAAAATCGCAACCTGATTTGGTCTACTGCTCAATGCATTCTTTACGGGAGAAATCCATGACTACATTATCTGACGTCATCAGTCGGTTTGATTTCAGCACTGAGGCCTTGTTCTTGAGACGGTGTCGCTATAAGACAGCACATTTTTCGATTTATCGTCTGGCGTTCGGCGTAATATATAAATGAGTTTACTGCAACATAATCTGCGCCGGTGAGTTACTGCGGAGTTACTTTTGGAATCTGCCATTGAGGGTTTTTGTGAACTTTTCAAATAAAATGAATCGAAAGGTCAATGAATTTAAACTAGCATTTTATAGCAGCATAGCAGCTGAATATTTGGCATGCTTTAGGCGTAGAATTCGGTTTTCCAATGATGAAACAAACATGATATCAAATATCATATTTCAGCTTGATACAGCTAAACGCAAAAAGTTACTGAAATCAGCAACGAAAAAATACCAAAATACCAGGAAGTTACTAAAATTCGCATGCACCAAGTGAGAGAGCAGACGGTCGACGTGGGAAGCTTAAAGTTTTATTAGGCGTTAATAATATTTGCCCATCTGCTTACAATTTCAAGCCTACACCTTGTTACAGAATGTTACACCTTGTTACAGAATATGTTACACCTTGTTACAGAATACTGCTGTTGCCCATTTCCGAACAAGATTAAGCAATTTGCAACTACAAAATAAATACCTTTTGGAGGTTGTTACATTTTCATCGTTCGCCACATATATACCAAAATTTTTTAATATACCGGGTGTAACATTTAACTTGAGACATCTCAATACCTCGAATAATAAGCACTTTACGAAAAAATGTTTAGTATAAAAGTTGTATTATTCCGCGGGGGAAATACATTGATGACAAAATTAGTGTCCCTCTGCCCCTCCTTGTGGGGGGAAGGGGGGTAACTTTTATTTTTTAAATGGCACCCCCCACTTTTTATTGCAGGTTCAGATTCTGCGGCTAAAAACACGTAAAGTTTGTTTAAAATATTTTCTTTGATTCACCACAGATGACGCTATAAACGACAAAATTTAATTTTCCTGTCGCTCATGACTTCCGGAATGTTTGGTAAAATCTGCGTAAAAAAACGTCGTTGCTAGGTATACATATAAATAACACAGTTTTATTTGATGAAATTTTCGGTTTAAACGTCAAAAAAAATGAAATAACTTAAAAAAAGCCCAAATTTTAATCAGTTAGATTTATTTTGATATAAATAGTTCATCAGCATGGAGACATGACTGTACAAGACAAAATTGAAATGGTTTTTGCTTATGGAGAAGCTGGCATGCGTACTGATAATGCTGTCAATCCTACGCTCAGTATTTTCCGGACAAAGTGTGGTCCTGAGCTTCTTTCGTTCGAGATATCAAGGAGTTTTCTATTGAAGGAAGTGTAAAGCAGAAGAAAAGAACACGTACGACAATCAAGTAGCAGTCCTTGATGCTGTGGCTTATAATCCCCATGTAAGCACATGAGAAGTATCACCGCAATTAGGTATTTCTCATATGAGCGTGTGAACAATGTTGAAGATGCACAAGTTTCATCCTTATCAAATCTCTATACGCCAAGACTTCCATGGGGAAGATTTTGAAAATCGAGTAACGTTTTGTCAATGGGCACGTTACCAAATACAACATTTTTTGCACCAATTCTTTTCATTTTCAACCTTATATTTTTATTATGTATTGTTTTCTGACGAATCGTCGTGTACAAATCACGGCAACGTTAAACGACACAACATGCATTACTGGAGTGTAGAAAATCCGCCTTGAGTACCAGCGTCTTTGGACTGTCAACGTATGGTGTCGAATCATTGGCAGTAAACTGATCGGTTCCCACATAATTGAAGGCAACTTGAATGGTGCAATGTACCGGGACATTTTGGATCACGAACTGCCAACATTGCTTGAGGACTTGAGCCTAGAAGTACGGAATACACAATACAGAATGATGGTTGTCCAGGACATTATTCGGTGGTAGCACGAGAAACCCTTGATCGTAAATTTAGTGATCGTTGGATCGGTAGAGCTGGTCCTGTGAACTGGCCTGCTAGACTAGCAGATCTCACGTCTCCAGATTTATTTCTGGGGGGCTATCTTAAAGACAAAGTTTATAAACAAATGCCAACGACACGTGAACGTGAAGATATATAGAATCAGAAATGCTTGTGACGAAATTCCAGCAGACGTACTTTCCAGTTGTGTTCGGTCGTTCGAAATACGAATTGACAAGTGTATTGAGGTTGAAGGCCATCGTTTTGGGCACTTACTTAGTTGAAACTAACTGTAAAGTTTTTTTTTACATTTTTTTAAAGCAGATTTTACCAAACATTCCGGTAAGTCATATGCGACAGGAAAATTTAATCTTGTCGTTTATAGCGCCATCTGTCATGAAGGAAAAAAAATGTTTTAAGCAAATTTCACGTGTTTTTAGCCGCAGAATCTGAATCTACAATAAAAAGTGGGGGGTATCATTTGAAAAATCAAAGTTACCCCCCTTCCCACCCACAAGCAGGGGCAGGGGAACACTAATTCTGTCATCAATGTTTTTCCCCCGCGGAATAATACAACTTTGATACTAAACATTTTTTCGTAGAGAGCTTGTTATTCTAGATATTGCGATGTCTCAAGTTAAATGTTACACCCGGTATAATAAACTTGCGTGCATAGAAATAGGCCCACTGTACAACCTTGGACTTTAACTATATTAAAAAAAAACTATTCATCAGATCAAAAAAAGAAATATGCTGTTTGAAAGACAATTTAATATGCTTTAATGTGAGTATAAATTTATCAAGAAGGCTTGTCGTTTATATGCGTAGCAACCGGTAAACCAATGAAACGTGTTTATGTGGTGATTGAAACGAAAATAAAAAAATTGTCAAATATGATAATTATTGCGTTTGCAACTGAAATTTTCATATTATTTTTTTTTCATAATCTCAATAGTGTTTAAGTGTGTTAGTTTAATGCACACTACACCACAAAAAGCCTGCCAAGTTATTGCTTTAATCGAAAATGGACTTAGCGAGCTGTCACTAGACCATTGGATATGACACGCGCAGCGGTTCGAAGAGTGTGCAAACGTTATGAGGAGACTGGATCCTTTCATAGGCGACCTGGAACAGGCAGAAGGCGATTTACAACCGCTCGTGATGACCTGCTTTATTGCGTCAACAACAATAAGAAATCGTCATCTTAATGCCGTTCAAGTGGCGAGTGGCTATTAGTCAGTGGACAGTAAGACGAAAACTGCTGGAAAATAACCTGACTCCTAAAACAGTGTGATTGGTCCAAAACTTACTCCAGCTCATCGGCAAGCACGCCTGCGTTTTGCATGGGATCATCTGAATTGGACGTTGGAACAATGGGGATCTGTTCTGTTCTCAGATGAGACCAGAATATGCCTCGCTGGTAGCAACGAAGAAGGAAAGTGTACCGAAGACCACGAGAGCGATTGCTGCTTTGAAGAGCAGAGTGCTTATGGAGGTGGTTCCTGTATGATCTGGGGTACAATTTCTATAGGAGCACGAACCGACCCTGAGTTCATTCGTAAGGGCGACCGTGTTCACGGAAGAACTTCTAACGGTTGTTAGATATATCGAGGAGATTTTAGCAATTTATGTTGTACCTTACGTCGACTACATTGGAGACGAATTTGCCTTTATGCATGACAATGCCAGGCCGCACACCGCAAGAATCGTTCAAGATTACATTGCAGAAGTCGGTTTTCGGGTTATGGAGTGGCCATCATACAGTCCTGACCTAAATCCGATCGAACGCTTATGGGATGAGCTAAAACGAAAAATTCGAGGTAGACTTCATACCCCAAACTCGATCCCAGAGCTTATTGTTGCAGTAGAAGAAGAGTGGTTTAACATCCCTCAAGAAACAACAGAAAACTTGATTAGATCTATGCCTAATCGTATGAGAGAAGTTATTAGGGAAAGCGGAGGTCATACCCATTATTAGAAAATTAAGTGTTAAGTTTTAAATTGTCAATAACCATATTTATGTTAACAACAAAAACTCTTAATTTGCTTAATTCATTAATTTCACTATGTTAAACCTAGGATACTCACAATAATTTGTACTCATATTAAAACATATTAAATTGTCTTTCAAACAGCATATTTCTTTTTTTGATTTGATGAATAGTTTAAAAAAATATATAGTTAAAGTCAAAAGTTTACTGTGGGCCGATTTCCATGCACGCAAGTGTATAAAGGTTTCCTGCAGTGACACAATTACCTCGTGTCTAAGAAAAATTCAATTTGTTTCACTGGTAAAATAGCCACAGTATAGAGAGAGTACAGAGAAAATTCAACACAAAATTCGCATGCGTACAAGAATGTTGTGAAGAACACCAAGTAGGGGAGCAGAATGTCCATGTGGCCCCTAAAATTTCCAAAACTATAAAATGTCACCAGACCAGGCTATCTCAAAATGGCCGAAATTGGTTATTTGGAAGAATCAAGTGTAAAGTTAATAAGTAACGCCCTTTTTTATTTGATGTCATTGTGCTAAAATGTAACTTCTCAATGCTTTCTCTTTCGGATATGTCTAAAATAAATTACAATGTTACTAAAAATTTAAAATTTCTTATGAAAAACACAATTTTTTTTAAGTTAAAAATCATTTTGGCCGGAAACAA
The DNA here is from genome assembly GCA_024550625.1 of Dendroctonus valens. NCBI lineage: Eukaryota > Metazoa > Arthropoda > Insecta > Coleoptera > Curculionidae > Dendroctonus > Dendroctonus valens. The sequence goes on from JAJTJO010000749.1 coordinate 2,987,238, forward strand.
GTAATGACATTTTATAAGCTAGTTAAATGTTTGCAGATCTTACTATTTTAGAAAAGTCATATAAAGATTTCCTAAACTTGCACAATTACCGCGGGTTGCTAATAACCAAAACAAACCTGTATGAGCTGAACTAGAGTAATTATGCGGAGTAGGAGAGCGGAATATTAAAGGAAGATCTACGTTTGTGAGAGTTCGGAAGTGTCACAAAAGCAAGTTTCTCCTAAATGTGAGTGGGTCTTTTAAATGGTGCAGGTTATAAATAATGGCCACTTTTAAATTGAAAATGGGTCTCGGTCAGTAATAAATGGTGAATCAAACATGTAGAACGAACCTAAGAATGCAGTGGTCCCAGACAAATTGTATCCAGACCAGGTAACCAGAGACAAGGAAAAGCGAGACTGCATTAAATAGGAATTTTTGGAACCGCATTTAAATGCGCGGGGCTGGGAAGAGGTTTGAATGCCAATTGGTTTCTGCGCATGTTTTGGCAGATCTGTTTCCTTGACGATTCGTGAATCAGCGTAAAGCTCCAAACATCATCAATCCGCCATTTTTAATTAATTTCAGTCTTCTAATTGATCTAAATAATCGAAACTAATGATAAAAGTAATGTAAAAAGTGTTTAATGTTAATTCTTTTCTACTTATATCGTTCCGTTCTTTTACCCGTAGCATCCGATCGCTTATAAAATTGGTACGTAACAGATAAAAAAGGACGTAGGTTATGTATGAATTTTAGTATTAGTAGGTTACTTTTGAAGTAGTTACTTCATATTAATTAATTCATTCAATTAACTTAATTGATTCTGTAAATAGGTAGGTGGACAGCAAAATATAAGTAATAATATCCCTTGTGCAACAGTAAATATTTTGTGTATAACGAGAAACATTTTTCAGCTTCCCATTAGGTGAAACACGGCGAAAAATTTGGTTCAGTAATTTGAATAAACACCTGGTGTGTGATTAAATACATAACTTCTCTATTATACTATATCTGAATTTACTAATACAATTTCTTACAGGTAACTTTCGAAAACCATTGCATAATCGCCAGCGAGTCTTCAAGGCAACATAACTAAATTTATTAAATTTTCTAATTTAGAATTTCTTGTAAGTTTGTTTACTTTTATATTTAATCATTTAGTTTTGATCAAAGATTGCTAGTTTGTTTTTATACCAAAAAATTAAAAATATCCTTTGCATTTGAAAAGCCCGTGCGAAATCCTAGCTTTACCCGTTATATTCTCCTGGTATGTCTGATGTCGAACTCACATGTTTAATGTTAATTGTTACTTGTGACGAGTACTAAAGCGCCGTTTATACGCTAACTAAACTAATCGTTGCGTCTAAACGCAGGCTTGAAGTTTGTGCAGGCCGAAAAATTTGGCTTCAGTGAAATCTATCCTGACAGAAAATCCACTTGAGGTTCGAGCATTGGCTTGAGCGTCTAACGATATGCAACGTCTTTGAATTACAACAGCACTATTTTTATATTGAATGCGTTTCACACAAATTTAATGTAACTGAATAATTTTTTTCGAAAAAGCAGGTAAAATATGAGTATACAATAGGTGCCACCAACGCCTGCCGAACTTCCTTCTATTTGCATCCCTTTTCTTAATTCAAATGTATGACTTTATTTTTCTTTTCACTCTGAGACTTAATGTCACAGGTTGCAGATTACGATTGAAAATTGCGATCATTTGTACGCAATTTAAAGCTCATTTTTACAATGGCGTTCTGAACAAAGTTATCCATTAATCCAAACAGTTATTTAAGTCAATAATAAGTTTGATAATATCTGGAATACAACGGTAATATTTAGAAATAAATACATTAAAGTGATAATATAATAAAGGGAATCCCGCATGTGGTAGAAATATTTCATTCAACATCCATGAACCACTCATGAACATCGTTTTTTTCAGTTTTCAAGTTCATCTTCTTTATAACATAGACTGTAACAATTAGTTCTTCGCCCAAATTTTCCATTTTGTTGACAACAAATAAAATTTTGAGTGTTGAGTTTGAGTTTTGAGCACTTCACATCTGTGCAAAACGAACTGAGCGTGTACACGCTAAACGTTCGTTCCGTTCATTTTCACAAATTTGGCATGTGGAAGCCAGTTTGTGCAGATGGCTTGAGCGTATAAACCCACTTTAAAAGCGATTAAAAAACTGATAATAGCAAATATACAGGGTGATTTAAAAGTGGCGTTATTGCTTTTGAGGGGTTATAGGGGCTCACTTGGAGAGTACGAGAAAAATATAGAAAAATTGTTTTTCGAAAATTTCTAGAAGATATTAACAGTTGAAAATCGAATTTCAACTTTCCTATTAAGTATTATTTTGAAATGATCCTATATCTGATTGGTATATTATTGGAAAACTTAACCATTCGATAAGAAAAATTACGATATTTGCTTCAAATTACGAAAATTTCTGATATTACAAAAGTACTTTTCTACAATTTTTTGATGAAAAGTCAAAGCAATGATGTTTTTTGTCATTATCAGATAGTTATAGGTAGATAGCCTTTGTCAATAATAACAAGTATTTGTCAAACTATGACTTACTTTGAAGCTCCTTTCACAAAATGTACACCATCATCGAATTTGCGGATATGCGATTAGTTTTGGGGAAATGCCACAGTAACATAGCAGAAAGTGTAAGAACTTACATCAGCAAAGGGCTAGAGACACTGGACGATTTGGTCCAGGAACTGACGCAAATTGTGGACGATCTAGAGGTGCTCGGGTTCCAGACAGAGGAACATGTATTGGAGTTAATTCATTCCAATGTATTCCTGGGTTTCAGTCAATTTTATTGTTTATTATTTAAAATGTTACAAATACGTTTCGGTGTCTTTATCCACCATCATCAGTTTGTCTAAAATATATATTTACAGTTATCATCAATTTAAAGAGAAAACTTTTACCAAAATTCACATATTAAAATACAAATCACACACATATTAAAAAGTACATCCAGAACATTGGTTTTCAGGTGATGAGTCAGGACAAACAAGTCTGGGAAAAGAATAGAATCTATTGTTTAGAGATCTAAATTTAACTTACGTATATAGTTGCTTCCAACTTCACATTTGACTGGTCACTGAATGGTCACTGAATTGAGGAAGACAAAAACAGATCATAAAACTTTTTGGATATGACGGTTATGTATGACGATAATGGGGAAATAAAAACAAACTGGTACCCAAAGGATGTGTGGTCTGGTAGATGCTTGAATTACCAATCATATGCACCTATACAATATAAAAAAAGTGTGGTAACAGCTCTTACTGATAGAGCGATAAAATTAGCACATTGTGGATACAGACAAAAAATCTTGAAAAAATAAAAAAGGTACTAATAATGAACAACTATCCCAAAGAATTCTTCGAACCAATTATAAAACAAAGAATTAATAAAATATACAATGCAAATAAATGGAACAACATAAATAATATAAAAAAGAAAAAAGAGGGTGAAATCAAGTATGTATCTTTACCACACATACCAGAAATCAACACAAAAATAAAAAATGTATTAAAACCGCATAATATTACTATAGCGGAAAAAACTAAAAACAACTTGGCAAAAGAATGTTTTACAAAATTTAAGCCTAGAAGCGATAAGTTGGACACCCCTAACGTAATATACAAGATTGACTGTTTAAACTGTGACAACACATACATAGGACAAACAGCGCAATATTTAAAGAAAAGAATATACGTAAAGAAAAGAATATACATAAGTATAGCTTAAGAAAGGTTAACGAAAATGCAACAGCATTAGCACAACATGCACAACAAAAGTTGCATGATTTTGATTTCGAAACACACAAATATTGATCAATGAGGACAACTATAATAAGAGAAGAATCCATGAAATGATACAAATTAAGAAACATCAGAATGCAATAAATTTCAGATCAGATACAGACAATCTTAGCTCTGTGTATCATACGCTAATTAGATGATCGCATGCATGAACTGATTGGACCAGGTAAATGAAATGTAAACATCTGATATTGAAGAATTGCCAAGCAATTCCTAGAATGCAAAGAAAAGACGAAAGATAAACAATTTTTTTGTTTCGCTCGCTTGATATCGAATAAAATAAGGAAAATTCAGTGACCAGTCAAATGTGAAGTTGGAAGCAACTATATACGTAAGTTAAATTTAGATCTCTAAACAATAGATTCTAGTCTTTTCCCAGACGTGTTTGTCCTGACTCATCACCTGAAAACCAATGTTCTGGATGTACTTTTTAATATGTGTGTGATTTGTATTTTAATATGTGAATTTTGGTGAAAGTTTTCTATTTAATTGATGATAACTGTAAATATATATTTTAGACAAACTGATGATGGTGGATAAAGACACCGAAACGTACTTGTAACATTAAATAATAAACAATAAAATTGACTGAAACCCAGGAATACATTGGAATGAATTAAAGTACAGTCAGGAAAATATACGAAACGATTGGAGTTAATTGTAGCAGAGCGTTCCGGGAGCGCTCGGAGCATTGCACAACGACTGACACATTCCCACGCACCGGATAATTGTCTCGATAACTCCCCAGAGGAAGGACTACATTCCTACCATGTATGTATGAATACACTGGACGCAAGAGCACATTAAATGTCTGATCTTCCAAACACCGTTGCAAATTGAGCAGGAGTTAATTAACCGAATGCGAGAATCTGCTCAAAATATGAGCCCAAGATGCTGCCAAGAGTGGACAATAAAGAGACGTGACACAGGCACAAACATATTTGGAGTTAAACGCCCTGAACTTCGAACACCTCTTGTGATTTAATAACTCAATTGTATTTTATTTCATTGATATTGGTCATTGATACATAAACTTTACAGGAGGTTATTATTGACATCTGTGGCGGATTCAGGTACTTCACTCATGTGCCCCAAAAAGATGGGAAGTGCTGACAGCAAGTGACAACGTTATCCTAACCTGGAAATATTTCATTACCACTTTCACTATTCTATTTACGTAATGTTAATGAGGCATATTACCTGGAAAACCATTGTTACATCCTTCTGATCCAGTTTTTTTGCAAAAATCTCAGTTTTGAATAACAATAAATTTTTTAAACTATTTTTCCTGTACTCCGAAAACACTCCCCGACAACACCCCCAGAGGAATGACGCCAATTTTAAATAACCCTGTATAGGTAGAACAGAAATATCGAAGAAGGAGGTGAAGATGAATTTTCTAATCAAGTCCAAAGTGACACTGTTGCTTTTTATGTTCTTTATTTCCAAAATTTGCATTTTAATTTGGTTAGTGAGTTGGTTGGCTTGACAGTTGAGGAGAGAGTCGGAGTTTCTTTTTATAATTCGCTTAAGGCAATTACGCAGTTTAATTTTTTAAAAAATTTGAATGTAAAGCCGAAAGGGGTTTTGTTAGCGTTCTATTTAGACGTGGTTGCTTTTGGTTGTGGTCGGAACTGAGTGAATGCGAGTTTGAAATTGATAAACTGAGAGTAAGTTTTTGGTAACGGCGATATCGGGAATATCTGGACTGTTGTGGTGAAAGTGGGTTGGTCGATCGGAGGCGTGGATTTTGAGGTCCAGATTGTCGGTAATTTTGAAGAGTTTGTTACCCTCACTTTTTGACATTTTACAGCCCATCGTTTCAATTCAAATGTGGGCGGTATTTATAACCCCATTGTCTAGAACGCCCAATGACCTTTCAAAGAAGCCTGACCTTGTGACATTTCTACAATTCCATAAATATCGCTATATCTTTAAACTTCTGTTCTCCTACCTCGTACCTATTGGTTGTAATGAGTGAGTTCAGAAAAGGTTTATACTAATTACCGGAAATCACTCGCTAACAAAACTTCATTATTTGGTATTGCTCAAATTAATTCTGAATGTCGATTCCTTGATTTCTCGGAAGAACCCACCCACTTCCATCTGCAAACGCCAGATATCCTGGATATATCAGTTTCAAATAATCTCGCTCTTGATTTGGCAATTGCAAACTCAGACTCCCTTAGTTCAGACCACAACCCAATCAGAATCCTACTAAACGAACACTACATACACAACCCTCTACAACCACTAACATACATGGACTGGGACGCCCTATCACACTACCTTAACGAAATTACAATCCCAAATTTCCAAATAACTAAACTACCACGAACTTAACTCTCTCATAAACTCCCTCACCGAAAAAATCACCAAGGCTATGAAAAAATCAACGGTGCTCAAACCAAACACAAACAAAAACCCTTTCGGCCTTCCAATCCACATCAAAAATCAAATAAAACTGCGAAATCGCCTTAAGCGAATTAGCTAAATAAAATTCTGACCCTTATCATAACTCACAGGCAAATAAATTAACAAACCAAATCAAAAAATAAATAGCGGAAATCAAAAATAATAACTGGCAAACAATTTCGGTATGGAAAACGGCCAAAAAATTCCAAGGAAAATCCAACATCAACTTTCCCCCGATTCACGGCAACAACGGACTGGTCTACACTGACAAGGAAAAGCGGAAGCTTTTGCCGACTCGCTGGAAAACCAGTTCAGAGTTGACTACACACTAGGCGACGACTTGGACTTTGAGGAACAAATTGAAAAACTAGGAGGATCCATAAAATCCAGGCCACTAACAGAACAACCCGTGACTTTAGACGAACTCAAAGACAAAATAAAAAAACACTAAAACTAATCCAAAAACCAAAAACAGCGCCAGGCATTGACAAAATCTCAAACAGGGTGACTAAAATGCTCCCTGAAACACTTCTGTTACTACTAATAACGATAATAAATAGTACTTCCGACCAGCTGGAAAACTGTGACAGTGATCCTTATCCCAAAACCAGGAAAAAACAAAACTTTCCCCCAAAATTGGCGCCCAATAAGCCTTCTACCCACTTTCGCCAAAATAACAGAAAACCTTTTCAAGGAAAGACTCCTAGAAAAACTCTCGGAAAACGCCAAAATCCCAAACGAGCAATTTGGCTTCATGAGAAATCATGATGCCGAAATGCAAGTGGCCAGACTTGTGGAGGACGCAAAACTAGGTCTTCGGGAAAAAGCGTCCATGGGGGTTATTCTCCTAGATATAGAAAAGGCGTTCGACAAAGTCTGGCACAATGGACTTACTTGGAAAATGGAGAAATACTGCAAACTGCCAACCTCCTATGTGCAGTTTGTGGCAAATTTCCTCAAGAACCGAAAATTCCGAGTACAATTAAATGACAAACTGTCCTCCCAAAGAAAGGCGGAAGCGGGAGTACCGCAAGGATCCCCTTCTCCCCAATCCTCTATAATATATATACAGCCGACATCCCTAAAGATCCAGCCGCTAAAATCGCCCTTTATGCCGACAATACTTCATACAAAAAGTACTAAACGAACTGGCAAACTGGACTAACACCTGGAAAATAAAAATTAACACAGAGAAAACACAAGCCCTAATCATCACAAACAAACAAACCAACAAACTGAAACTCTTAGCCCTACACAACAAAGACATAGCCTGGTCAAAACAATTGAAATACCTTGGAATTACACTCGACAAAAAACTGTCTTTCGCCCCCACAGCAAAAACAAAATAGCCAACGCAAGAGTGGGAAAAGCCGCCCTCTTCCCTCTTCTCAAACGTACCAGCAAGCTATCCCTGAAGAACAAAATCCTACTCTACAAACAAATATTCAGACCCCAAATCCTCTATGGCGCTTCCGCCTTTATACAAGCAAGCAAGTCCAATCTCTCAAAAATCCAAATCTTCCAGAACAAATTCCTTAAATCCATAGCAAAAGCCCCCTGGTACGTTCGAAACACGGCAATACATGAGGACCTGAAAATGGACTTAATCAGGCAATTCCTCACAAAAAGCACAGCAAATCCAAAACCATCCCAACCCAGTGGTAAAGTCCACATTTGACGCAAATCATGGCGAATATCGAGGAAATCGGGTGCAAACCTCCATTATGGCTCCTGTGGAATGGAATCTCCCAACTTAAAACCCCTAAGCTAATCATCCCACCATCCCACTTTTCCCCTCACCCAATCCTTGACCTCCTCAGCGTTGGTTTATTTTTCTCTTCTTCTCTTTCTCTCATAAAAAAACCGCAGAGGTACAAGGGCTAGGGGGTGCAATTTGCACCAATCAAAATTGGAACTCAAATCAAGCCAATCATTCCATCAAGCCAACAAGGCACCCAGGAGGAGTCAAAGTTCGTAAGAACTCGCTCTAGAATAAAAACCCACACACACCCTTGATTTCATCTAACGTAATTTGCAATGTTTATAATAAAGTTTATTTATTTTGGTTTTAGAGGTCCCCGGAGAACAGAACGATGAGAAGGGTCATTTTAGGGCTGAAACATCAAATTATAAAATCGACGCCACTTCAAAATGACCAACCTCGGCTATTTCGAGAAAACTTGAGGAACCCGGTCGACTTTCTGCTCTGCTATTACTGTGTGGTTGGTGTTGAGAAATGTTTTTCAATAACTTTTAGCGATTCACAGGTGACAATCAAGTTTAAACATGTAATTCATACCCGGAGAACATAACAGTTGGTAGAGCAGTGCCATCAAACTGAGAAAGTCACAGCATGCCTGATTTCGACAGCTAGTGGACTTCTGAATAGGAGTGAGTTTATAGGTCGGAACGTGTCACGTGTGATAACACACAATCCAGGCAAAACTAGACATAAGCCTTTTGCTTTTGTTTAGCTTGTGCTTTTTTGATCTACCTTCGCCTTCCAGTTGTTTAGTTTCAATATACGGGGTGTCAAATTGAAAACTCCCTAACAATTCCCATTTAAGATTTTAACTGTGACATCTACCCCTCCTAGGGGGTTGAAACAAGAAGGCTAAAAATATTTATTTACAGTGTCCCCCTTGCAAATGAAATTGAGGTAACAATTTAAAAGAAAATTAATGATTTTATAAAAGCTACTAACTGAAAAAATGTTGCGTATCCTGATTATCCTTTGTTTTCCAATCAACAACTTAACCTGAAATTGACTTAGTGTAAGGGACATTTGAACATTTCGGATATGACGTTATTGCCTTAAATTCATTACTAGAAAATAGTTTTCGCAATTTTCGGTATTATTATTACATTAAGTCCTTCACACTGATAGAAATATTTTTAATTTTCTTATACTTTTGTATTGAAGATTCATACACAATTTTCTGATAAATATAATTACAAACAGTTAATAATAATAAACCTCAATATCCAGTGTGTATCAGTAAAATGGAATAAATTAATTAATAAATAAATGGGGTCTTGTTCGAAGAAACGTTGGGACACGTCGATTGGCATTCTCAGTTGCTCATTTATTTCAATCAAACCTTTTTATTCGGGGTGTGTCATGTAGCAGTGAATATTACCAACTTACAAACCAACATTATAGGCTAGTGCAATAACTATTTTTAACTCCTAACCTGAGATGTCACCATTATTTACCCTAATTATAACCCCAAATTATTGTGTAAATTTTCCTGACTGTATTTTCACTTATTATTTTCAATTCATTCCAATGTATTCCTGGGTTTTCAGTCAATTTTATTGTCACTAATTATGGTGTTATGTGATGAGCCCTGCGTTTCGTCCCGGGTCTACCTATTGGACTCGTCAGTAAGGCTTAGGTAATAGGTAAAGGCCTTACTGACAAGTCCAATAAGTATATACCCGGGACGAAACGCAGGGATCATCACATAACACCATAATTAGTGACAATAAAATTGACTGAAAACCCAGGAATACATTGGAATGAATTAAAGTACAGTCAGGAAAAAGAATATACATTATTTTCAATTTAATCCAAAATAAATTCCTGGGTTCCAGTCAATATTAGTGTTTATTGTTAAAAAAAAATTTACAAATACGTTTCGGTGTCTTTCTCCACCATCAGCTATTTAGATAGATTTAGACAAGAATAACTTGTCAAATGTGAAGGTGGAAACAGCCATACATCTTATTAATAAACTTTCCAATTCCAATGACAACAAAACATTATTTTATTGTCCAGTAGTCAGTTGCGTTTGTAAGTGTTCGAGTAGCGTTGATGTAGGGAAACGGAAGCGGGATTGTCTGGTTGGTCTTGTAAGACAAAGGGGATTCAGTATGGTCCAGTTGTAGGGGTTCTTTGTCCATTTTGTCTGTAGATGTATGAGTCTTTCAGAAATCTTTGTCATGTTTGTGCGTTCGTATAGTAGTTGGGTGGAGGGGCTGTGTAGTGGGTTTTGGGGGTGTCTTATTCGTGTTATTAGTCTTAGTGCAATTTGTTCTGTTGTTTGTATATAACGTTTTGTCCTTTCTGTTCCGTTGGTCATGAGTATATGTCCATAGTCTAGCAAGGGTCTACAGATAGCTTTATATATTTTGGTGGCGGTGTTTGTGCTAATTCCTCTGTCTTTGTAAGTTAGTGATCGGAACTGTTTTGTTCTCTTTATTGTTTCTGCCCTGATGTTTCGTATGTGTTTAGTGAATTTAAGTTTGTGGTCAACTGTGATTCCAAGGTATTTTACGTCGTTTTTTGGTTGTATCGTTTGGCTGTCTGCAGTTATCGTTGGGAGTCAGCGTTGAGTCTGTGGTTTGTGAGCAGAAGTTGGGTTTTTGACGCGTTTGGTGTTAGTCTCCATTTATAAAACCATGTCATTGTGTTGTTTGTTAGTTCATTCCAATATATTCCTGGGTTTCAGTCAATTTTACTGTTTATTATTTAAAATGTCACAAAAACGTTTCGGTGTCTTTCTCCACCATCATCAGTTTGTGTGTATAGTTCCCAACATGGCAAACACTCAACGAGTTGAGTGTTTGCCATGTTGGGAACTATACACACAAACTGATGATGGTGGAGAAAGACACCGAAACGTTTTTGTGACATTTTAAATAATAAACAGTAAAATTGACTGAAACCCAGGAATATATTGGAATGAATTAAAGTACAGTCAGGAAAATATGCGAAACGAGTTGTTTGTTAGTGTTTGGAGTGTTTGAGCTACTCTCTCAGTAGTTTTGTGATGTACAATAAGTGCCGTGTCGTCTGCGTATTGTAATATGTATGCCGATCTGTCGATTTGATTTTTGTCTGGTAAGTTGTAATTGTATATGTCATGGCAGTATATATTGTAGAGAAACGGTGAGAGCGGGGATCCTTGAGGGAGCTCTTGTTCAGGGGAAAAAGAAAATGACAGTGTTTTGTCAATTCGTACTTGTAGTTGTCTGTTTTCTAGTAAGTTCTTTATGGTGTGTAGTAGATATGTTGGTGTGTGTAGTTTGTATGGTTTGTATAGTAAGCCTCTATGCCAGACACTATCAAAAGCCTTGTTAATGTCCATAAACAGGAAAGCTGTCTTTCTGTCAGTTAGGTGGGTAGTTTGTACATTGTTGGCCAAAATAAAGAGCGGATGAACAGTCGAGTGATGCTATTTGAAACCAAATTGGTATGTAGGTATATATTTTCCAATCACTTTTTCAAGCCGCTGCTTTATTATGTATTCGAAAATTTTGCTTAGTACTGGAAGTAGTGTAATTGGTCTGTAGTTGCTCGGTTGTGTATTGTCGAGTCCATTTTAAGGTATAGGGATTATTAAGCCGTTCTTCCATGTTTCTGGGATTCTACCATTTGTGATGCAGTTGTTCAATTCAGTTAGGATCAGTTTGTGTGTTTCTTGAGTTAGGCTTTTCAAGAGTTTTGCCTTAATTTTATCTCCTCCCGGTGCAGTGTCTATGACATGCGCTAGGGCTTCATCGTACTCTGTGTCTGTGATCAGTTTGCAGGTGTAGTCCGGTGAGCTGTTAAAATAGTTCAAGTACCAGTCGTTGCTCAAGTTCCAGTTGCCATTGTCGAAGTTAGGGTTTATCGATATGCTGAAGGCCCTTTGATAGTGTCTGACGAACGCGTCCGCTTTCTCTTTGTCTGTGTAACGTTCTATTCCGTTTTCGTCAATTGTGTCAGTAGAGCCAGTCTTCCTGTATTGGGCCAGTTTCTTAATTTTTCGCCAGTATGTTTTTCCTTTGTCCTTCTGTATTTCTTTACATGTTTCTAGCCATTTGTCTTGTCGGTATTGTCCAATCAAGGTTTTAATGTTTCTGTTAAGTTGGTTCAGTGTCTTTTTTAGGTCGTTATTTTGAGTGTTTGTATACAGTGTGTCCAGTATAAAATGATGTACATGGGGATATTGGAAACCGTTAAAGATACAGAGTGGACCAAATGGGGAAAAAGTTGCGCAATCAAGTGCCTATAAATAATCTGTCATCAACTTCTTTGAACTCGGAATAGCAACGGATATACAGGGAAAAAAAAGAAAAAAGTGCGTTTTATAAAATCCTTTATATCGTGTTTATTATAAAAGATACAATAACCAAATTTTCAGGGTGGGGGTAAGAAATGAGCGTGAATTTGAAAATAAAGTAAAAAATAATCTAGGCCCACTATGTTCAATGAGGCCGAAGTCAACTTCTGTTTTTCTTATGGGCGCCATATTGAATTTCTGCATTTTTAAATTCCCCTTTAAATATGCTCTTCCACCATGTATAACATGTTTATGTTCGGTCAAGATAAATAATTAAAATTAACAAAATTAAGATTTTATTGTAGTAGGCATTGATATTTCTCTTCAATTTCCCCATAGTGACGTTCGTAGTCTGTTTTAATTACCTAGGTAACTGTCAAAGTAGAATTTATTGTCAGTGTCAAGTGTTTGTAATTAATTCTGTGTTTCAAAATGAATCACTTTTCAAATTGTGAAAA